>OY856411.1:80715000-81222500 GCA_963693085.1 Alisma plantago-aquatica | reverse complement strand
ATTTCAGCAATGACCACCGAGCAGAAGCTCAAAACTGTTTTTTTACTCACAGTGAGTAAAATATGGCTTTCATGATAGATATAAAAAATATGATTTTCTTGCCTATAATAATGTGACTATCTATATGACATATGACACTTCCTTATTACAATATGACTATCCATATTACAAAATTGTCACCTGCATTACAGTTGGCTCTTGCCTATTACAATGTGACTGTCCATATTACAGATGACATTTTCTTATTACAATATGACTATCCATATTACAAATGTCACCTACATTACTGTTGGTTCTTGCCTATTACAATGCGACTGTCCATATTACAGATGACACTTGCTTATTACAATATGAGTATCCATATTACAAAACTGTCACCTACAATACGGTTGACTCTTGTATATTACAATGTGACTGTCTATATTACATATGACACTTGCTTATTACAATATGAGTATCCATATTACAAAACTGTCACCTACATTACTGTTGGCTCTTGCCTATTACAATGTGACTATCCATATTACACATGACACTAACTTATTACAATATGAGTATCCATATTACAAAATTGTCACCTACATTACGATTGGCTCTTGCCTAATATAATGTGACTATCCCTATTACAGATGACACTTTCTTATTACAGATGACAAAATTGAGTATCCATATTACAAAATTGTCACCTACATTACGGTTGTCTCTTGTCTATTATAATGTGACTATCCCTATTACAGATGACACTTTCTTATTATAATATGAGTATCCGTACTACAAAACTGTCACCTACATTACAGTTGGCTCTTGCCTATTACAATGTGACTGTCCATATTACAGATGACACTTTCTTATTACAATATGAGTATCCATATTAGCAGACAGTCTAAATTCCATAGATGCCCAAAAATTAAGTCAGTGGCTATATAGACAAGAAAGACAATCAAGACATGTAACACATGATGACAGACACAATTGTCAGCGTTGTGAATGCATGAAATTCCTTGAACACACTCCAGTTGAACGCTTTCCAAACCAAGGCATGCCTCAACAACAATATACGTGAACTGCCCCACCATGAATCCAGCAAGATGGCAGCGACCATGAGGCCCATCCTCACCTTTACAAGTAGCAGCTTGGTCCATGAATCTAAAACTACAACATGAGACATATTGTTTTCACAGTTACTCTAACTTCTATCCATATTACAAAAGTGTCACCTACATTATAGTTGGCTCTTGCCTATTACAATGTGACTGTCCATATTACAAATGACACTTTCTTATTACAATATGACTATCCATATTACAATCTGTCACCTACATTACTGTTGGTTCTTGCCTAGTACAATGTGACTATCCATATTACAGATGACACTTGCTTATTACAATATGGGTATCCATATTACAAAACTGTCACCTACATTACGGTTGGCTCTTATCTATTACAATGTGACTGTCTATATTTCATATGATACTTTCTTATTACAATATGAGTATCCATATTACAAACCGGTCACCTACATTACAGTTGGCTCTTGTCTATTACAATGTGACTATCCATATTACATATGACACTTGCTTATTATAATATGACTATCCACTTGCTTATTACTAAAAAGACAGTAGGTATTAGCAGACAGTCTAAATTCCATAGATGCCCAAAAATTAAGTCAGTAGCTATTAAGACAAGAAAGACGATCAAGACATGTAACACATGATGACAGACACAATTGCCAACATTGTGAATGCACAAAAATCCTTGAACACGCTCCATTTGAACGCTTTCCAAACCAAGGCATGCCTCAACAACAATATACGTGAACTGCCCCACCATGAATCCAGCAAGATGGAAGCGACCATGAGGCCCATCTTCATCTTTACAAGTAGTAGCTTGGTCCAGGAATCTGAAACTACAACAAGAGATATATTGTTTTCACATGTCGTGCATGTCTTGACTATAATAAATTAAGAATACAATTATGGGGGGATTTTCAGCATCAGACCAATTCCAAAGGCGGATTAGACTGTATTTTTTTGTAAATTTGTGGCCGAGCATAATAGCTATCTCTATTTGTTAGAGGATCGTCATTTACATTGTTACTCTTGCATATGCACAAAATACTTTGTCTGCCTATCACTTGTACTCAGAATTAATCCCCATCTGCCTACCATTTGTGGGGTTTGGGGCGATCACTGCGTCATTGGTACATGTCCGTTCAACAAAGATTGAAGAATAACATATTGTGTTGTTTTTTATTTTATTTTTATACCGGATGACGTTTGCTTTATCCAGTTTAGTCTTTGTCCTGATATGCAACTCACAATCTCAAGTTGAGATGAGTTATCGGATGGCAGGACATTCTCTCGAACAACTTTCGTGTGCTTTTTACCCATCCGGTAAATAAATATATGATGTCAACATATAAGAATGGAAGGGCACACTCAGCGACAACAGACAAAAAGTTATTTTTTTACCTTATAGTTATTTTTTATACCACATAGTTATTTTTGGTGACCTGAAGTTACTTTTCGTGTCAAATAATTACTTTACATACTAAATAGTTACAATATGTACTACTTAGATACTTTTTATGAACTTGTGTTGTCCATTTTAGTATTTAAAAATATTTCTCTTTCATATGAAATGAGATCAGTGGTATCTGGTTAGAACCTTTCAGTAGATTGCAACCTTCATAAACATCAATAGTGATAGGAACTTTAGTCTTTATTTACCAACACTAGCATCATGAACAATTCATAACAACATTTCAGTAAACACTTTAACGTCATAATGGAAGTGGTGTGGATGAATGTTTTACACGCTGAATGAGAGTAGGAAAACAAAATAAAAGTTGTTCGTTGTCCGAAGAGGTAATAAAGACAATTGAAGTTGTTGATTGCCATATAGACTCAAAGACACAGACACTCCAACTACCCACATCACTACCCCACTCCGAGCAAAGCTCCTCGCTACACAATATGAGAAGGGGCAGGTCCAATAGATCATCAAGAATGGGATCCCCACGTGGTTACCGTTGATGCTGCTGAACTCGATGTCCATGAGCGTGTCGAACTCCACGGCGAGGACGATGTCCCTCGACCCTGCGACGGCGTCGCTAGCATTGATGAGAACCCAGGAACCCACCGGCATCGCCGACGGACTTGTCATCAGATGCGAGGAGGAACGCGAGGCCGCCGCCAATGGAGGTGGGGTTCAGGTTGTGGACGGAGAAGGAGAAGTAGGTGGAGAAGGAGAAAGGAGCTCGGGTGATCAGGTTGTGGATCCGGATGGGACGGGCGTAGGGCAAACGGTCGGGGCCGGAGTTGGGGACGGGGAGATCCTGGGAGAGGTGGATGTTGCCATTGCGGAGGTGGGCATCACCGAGGAGCTTGAGGTTGTGGAGTGTGAGCATGCCGAAGTAGAATCGGGTGGCGGAGGAGTCGGCGTCGGTGAGAGAAAGGCGGTGGAGACTAGGGAATGGGTCACAAAATGCAAGTTGTCGACACAGTCGATGCAAATTAGAACGGAAACTAATGGTGTGGTATTTACAATTAATGCCACCGTAATCCGTCAATTACTACACGAGCCGGCTCACTTCAAATATTTACAATTGATACCACCGAGAAGTTGTCACGGGTAACAATTCCTACTGTACCCGCGCGGGTAACAAAGACAAACTCATATATATATATATATATATATATATATATATATATATATATATATATATATATATATATATATATATATATATATATTGGTATATATATGGGTATATATATACCCATATATATATTGATATATATGGGTATATATATACATATATATATGGGTATATATATACATATATATGGGTATATATATACATACATATATATATACATGTATATATATAGGTATATATATTTGGGTATATATATATATATATATATATATATATATATATATATATATATATATATATATATATATATATATATATATACACACCCATATAGGGCTCATCTTTAATACCAGCGTGGGTAGCTACCCGCCCACCATTCCAGTGACTTTTTTTCATTTTTTTTGCAATTTTAATAGGAGATTTTTTTTTCTAGCTCTTTCAAAAATTTCATCCAAAAATAATATCATTTGCCCCACCAAAATAAAAAAACACGTGCATATATTTACTGAATGTATATTTTCTACGCAGTTACTTTTTTGATCTCAAAGTTACTTTTTTTTTTGGATCTGCATGGGCCGAAGCCCACCCCCTCTCCAAATAGGTGCCAGAGCCCGGATGACCCAAGAGGTTGGTAAATACAGCTGGCCCGAGCGGGGAATCGAACCATCGACCCTTCATGAGGGGCGCGCTGGCTTGACCGCCCGGGCTACGCTGGCCGGGTATCTCAGAGTTACTTTTGTGTACCTTATAGTTACTCTTTTTATCTTAGAGTTACTTTTGTATACCATATAGTTACACTTTTGGATTTACATGTAGCAAAAAACAGGCTACCCATGCGGGTAACGAATAAATCCCCTTATATATATATATATGGATATATATATATATACCCATATATATGTATATGTATATATATATATATGGGTATATATCTACTGTCCTTGCAGGTGACTAATTTCTGTTATCCATTGATCTATTTTGTAATAAGAAGAAACCTAATTGTAATAAGACAAATGAAAATTGTAATACAAAGACTCAATTTTTAAATACAATGTGAAAATTTTATTTTCCATAGAAAAATAGTAAAAATGATATTTGTGACAGCAATTTACGTAGTATTACAAAATGAGTCTTTGTATTACAATTTTGGTCATCTCATTACAATGTTGTCTGTCTCATTTCAAATATGCGTCTTCTTATTACAAAGCAAATGCATGGGTAGTGAACAAACAACATATATATACATATATATATATATCTCTCTGTGTGTGTACATATATATGTATATATATATGTGTATAGACATATATATGTATATATATGTGTGTGTGTTTGTCTATATGTGTGAGTGTGTGTACATACATACATTATATATATATATATATATATATGAGATAGTTTTAGTTGCCCGCGCGGGTAACTAGATTACGCTACCCGGCAGTAGTACTCCCGCAACCTGGAGCGGAAAAAAGCAGAAAAAAAGAACGACGCGCGGAGAGAGCAGCTAGCGAACCCCAATTCGTCGCCGTCCCCACTGAAGCAAAACCCAGATTCGTCGCCCTCCACAGTGATTCAACGTTGTCGCGCACCTCCTCCGTCATCACCTCCTCCAATCACTCCTTCATCACCACCTCCTCCGTCATCATCTCCTCCAATCACTCCTTCATCCACTCGTGGAGATGACGAGGATGAAGAAAGCCTCGCGGAAATCGTCGATTATGCCTCCGTGGAGAAAGAATAGACCGACAGTGGTCGAAATAGGCGACGATGACTTCGAAACGCACCAGTTTCAAGCCGACGAGAAGATGGCAAAACAGGCGGAAGAAGCGGGAAAAGCTGCATCGGTCGCGGAAAGGGAAATACAAGACCAGACTACTCCGACAACTCCGAAAGGGGATAAGAAAGAGGCTACCATGGCCACAGAAGCAGAAGAAGAGGGGAAAGAAGAAGTTGCGGAAATGGAGAAGGGGTTTGCTGCTGAGACTCCTCAGACAATACAGAAAGAGGTCAAAACAGGCGCTGCGATTGCTACTGAAGGAGATAAGCAAACTACTTCTTCAACAACTAAGACACAAAAGAAAGGAAAAAAAAGAGGGGTTACAGCTCCCCCATGGATCAAACCTCAATCAAAAAGTGCAAAGCACAATAAGGTTTCTACTGATGGTCGTGGAGTCAACAGAACAACTGAGAAGAAAGAACTTGTGCGCAACAAAGCGGGAAAAGTTGAACAACAAGGTAATGCTCGAGTGTCTGAAATTAATGCTTGAGTAACCGATATTAATGCTTGAGTAACCGAGAGTAATGCTTGAGTAACCGAGAGTAATGCTTGAGTTACTAAAATTTATGCTCGAGTAACTATCACATAATGCTTGAGTAACCGAGAGTAATGCTTGAGTAACTATTACATAATGCTTGAGTAACTGATAGTAATGTTTGAGTAACTGAAATTTATGCTTGAGTAACTATTACATAATGCTTGAGTAACTGAGAGTAATGCTTGAGTAATTGAAATTTATGCTTGAGTAACTATTACATAATGCTTGAGTAACTGAGAGTAATGCTTGAGTAACCGAGAGTAATGCTTGAGTAACTGAAATTTATGCTCGAGTAACTATCACATAATGCTTGAGTAACCGAGAGTAATGCTTGAGTAACCGAGATTAATGCATGACTGGAGAGGGTTGTTCAGTTAATCAACCATTACATTCATTGTTAATTCGAGTCACTGAAAAAAGCCTGTGAGTAATTGGAAAAGGACTGCGAGTAACTAAACAATGCACGTAATGGTTGAGTAACTGAACTGTGAGATTAATGCTTGAGTAACCGAGAGTAATGCTTGAGTAACTGATAGTAATGCTTGAGTAACTGATAGTAATGTTTGAGTAACTAAAATTTATGCTTGAGTAACTATTACATAATGCTTGAGTAATCGAGAGTAATGCTTGAGTAATCGAGAATAAACTATAAAACAATATTGTTAAGCTAAATACTACATTTTTGGAATAACTCTATTCATATGCAGGAGAAGAAAGCAAAGGGGACGAGGAGAGTACAAATGCAAGTCAGAAACAGAAAGAGATAGAAAAGGCTAATGAGAAAGGTAAGATTGTATGGATTTGTAATTATTTTAATTTTTAGTTACTTATAGTTTATTAAATTGCTTTTACAAAATAAACAATGAGCTCTAACGATAAATTTTGATATGTTTGTAGTGGGAGTAAATAGACTGTACCACATGTGCTCATTAAAGAGCTACATCAACACCAGCAAGAGCATGGTGTATACAAAAGAACAACTTATGATGCTGAGCTTAACAACCTTTGCAAACCTCGTAAAGATGCCAAATCTTGCAGTTGACATAGGCTTGTTAGAGGATTTAATAGATAGATATGCCGATGAAGACATATTTCTGCTGGCCAACGGAGAGGAGAGAATGATGACAGTAGATGACGTGGGGATAATTCTAGGTATCCCCAGCAAAGGTATATAAATAACACAAAGGAAAGATTCTGACATAGTAAAGTCGATATGGCAAGCGTTTGCCAAGGCGACATGTAAAAATAGAAATGAAGGTGAGACCTCAAAGAAGTTGAGAGAAAAAGATGTCTTGCATAAGGACAACTTAACAAAACTTTGGCAAGAATATGCCAAGACCAACAATCCAGCGGACAATAAAAATATGTGTCGTGCGTGGATGTTTCACCTGCTGGCAACATCCCTAATCCCAGACACTAGCTATTGCACACCAATCTGCATTATCCACTACCTAGATGATGTCACTGCCACTGGGCAGATGAATTAGGCAAAGCTGGTGCATGGGAGTATCTTCAAGAATATGAAGATGCTGAAGGAGAATGTACATCTAAGAAGAAAAGGAGAAAAAGGGGCTAAGAACACCCTGTACACAACAAGCTGTGTCATGTGCCTATGCGTAAGTGAATAAAATCATATTCATCTACATTGATACAATATTAACTATGGGGGGGCAGTTACATATGCATTATATTTTCTATATATTACATGCAGGTTTGGGCATATGAGATGACAAAGATGGCAAAGCCAACATTCCTTGACTCCAAGCCAAGGATAAAGAAGTGGGCTACGCCGGTTGAGAAATTGATGGAATTAGGGGCAGTGGACCCTAAGGATGTAAGATTATCTAATGTTTGTTAAAAAATCTAATATACAACATAATCATACATGTTTCATTTTGTAACACATTATTTTTATTTATATGTTGGACAGGTTTGTCAAATGATAGTGGTAGACCAGGGAGATGATTGGCAGGTTGCAAAGTCATCGAAGGACATGCCAGAAAAATGTACGCCAACAACTAATAAGGCACCAGCAAAGCCAATCATCGAATAGGGAGATACTCTTGACACCTCCACCCTGGAGACAAGAATCCAAATGTTGGAGGAGGAGCTCAAAATGCATAAGGAGATCTGCACAAGAATAAGTGTTGAGAAATTCACTGAGCTGCAATTGGAGAATAAAAGGCTAGAAGAAAGAATAGCCAAGTTAGAAGAAGAAAATAAAAATCTAAAAAGAAAGTGGGAAGATGAGGGTGACAAATCACAGTCACCTGAAAGTGGATTCAAAGAATTTGTAGAGGGTTTTGCCTCGGTGAATGTAGATGAACCGAAAGACACACCGACAAAGGATGTCGACCCACCGACGAAATGAAGAAGGTTGACCCTCAGAAGAAAATACGTTGAATCAGAAGATCACATTGAGGACAGGAAAAATGCTGATGAAGAGGACAAGAAAAAAACAAAAGACAACAGTTCTGAACAACCAAAATCTGCAGAAGATGCAAAACAAGAGAAACAAGAAGAAGGGAGTGAACAACATGAGAAGATAGTAGAAGAAGAAGAAGGGCAGAAGAAGCCCAGAAAAAGATTGAAGAAGAAGAAGACGATGGAAGAACTAAAGATAGGAAGCATATAGAAAAATGTGAAGAAAAGAAGGGAGGAAAAGGTAAGTTTCATCTCCTTTCAAGTATATCATAACTACAAGTAATGCTTGAGTAACTGAACCTAAAGCTTGAGTAACTGTACCTAATGCTTGAGTAACTGCACGTAAGGCTTGAGTAACTGAATATAATACTTGAGTAACTGAACCTAATGATTGAGTAACTGAATGTAATGCTTGAGTAACTGAATGTAATGCTTGAGTAACCGACAGTAATGCTTGAGTAACTGATAGTAATGCTTAAGTAACTTGGGAAAAATGAAGATTGATTCTAACATGGATTGCTCTATTGTTGTTGACAGCACAAGATGTCCAATTTCATAGGTTTTGAACATTTCAAAACAAAAGAAACCAAAGAAATTGTCCATCACTTCATGGACAACATAGAAGAAATGTAAGAGAATTGGTTATTGTCAAGTGTAAAATGATAAAACATTAATGTTTCAATATCCAACTCGTATGTATAACATCTATAAAAATAATTGGCAGGTCAAAACGAGAATGGAAATTCAGTGAAGACACTTGGTGCACGGGGAAGGACCTCGCCGCCCTCCTATATAAGGATCAAATGACACAATCACCTGTAAGAAACAAGAACATAGTGTAACTCTTTGAAATAGATAATTTGGATTGCTAAACTGAGAAAGCTTTTGGTTTTATTCAGGTTCTTGACTGCTTTATACAGATGCTCAAGGAGAGCACAAGCAAGCGGAGGAAGAAGGGGTTGATGTGGCACTGCATGAGCACTTATGCTCCGGTAAGACAAATAAACTTTGTATACAAATTTACATGAAATTACAATATAGAAACACAAACTGAAACTTATAGATGTGAATTTTAAACTCTACATTTGTAGCAAAAGTTATCATTTAATGTTGAGGACATCACCTTGGAGCAGATAGACATGCTATCTCCACAATTCAACGTTCCAATGAAAGATTGGGACGCAATGGACTCAGTGTTCACAATACTAAACAACGACAACCACTGGCACTTGTATGAAGCAAGTTTCGGGGATGGAGCACACCGGTCTTATAATTCAATGAGTTGGAGTAGCAACTCAAGAAAAGAATTCAATAGATGGGTAAGTGATATATAAAAATTAAGTCTATTATTTGTGGATTGAAAGGATTAATGATCTTTAATTGATGAAGAATAAATGTCTTGTTTTTTTAATGCAGGTGGGTATAGTGCATGAATTCTTTAGGGGTGCACCGGAAAAGGGAAGCCAGTTGTCGTAGTGGGAACGGGAGTACCCGATCTGCCCACAGAAGGAAGAAGACTCACGTGACTGTGGGATCTTCATCATGAAGTACCTAGAGTGCCTAGCCAATGGAAAAACTATGGACTTCACCTGCAAAGACATACTGATAATAAGGGCTGATGTTTTTCAACGAATGATGGCAAGGGGGCAGCTGCAGCCTCTAAGAGATGATGATAAAGATGAAAGCAAAGACATCAAAGAAGGTATATCTGATGATAACAAGGGAGGAGAAGCTGAAGCTGAGAAACAACAAGAAATAGAGAAGAATGAAGAAACAACAACAAAAATGGATGCATAACAGATCTCAGAGGAAGAAATAGTTACAAGCCTTGATAAATGGCTAAAATAAGAACAATAGCCTTCTGTTATTCTGTTGTATAAGCTGTGTATAGCTGAATGTACAACTGCTCTTGAATGTACAACTGTTAAAAGTATGAATTTACAACTGATCTTGATGTACAGTTGATCTTGATGTACATGTCATCTTGAACAATATTGATTTTGCCCTTATATTTTGGATAAATGTACATCTGATTAAAATGGATTATTTATTAGTGTGCTGCAAAAAGACTGAATGTATTGCTGATCTTGAATGCTTCGAATACATTTATGGTGTGAATGCTTATGCTCGTGAATGCTTTAAATACCTTTATGCTTTGAATGCTGTAAGAGTAACTCTAAAACTACTACGAGTAACTGAGCTGAAAGTAACAAAATTCTTGAGTAATGCTTGAGTAACCGAGAGTAATGCTTAAGTAATTGAAAGTAATGCTTGAGTAACCGACAGTAATGATTGAGTAACTTAACAAACACTTCGAGTAACTGAAAAAACCCTACGATTAGCTCTTGAGTAACTGAGAGTAGTGCTTGGGTAACCCGACAGTAATGGTTGAGTAACTGAACAATCACTATGGGTAACTATCACAACCCTGGAGTAACTGAAAAACACTACGAGTAACTGGAAAAGGACTGCGAGTAACTAAAAAAGGACTATGAGTAACTGGAAAAGGACTGCGAGTAACTGAAAAAGGACTACGAGTAACTGAAAAAGGACTGCGAGTAACTGAAAAACACTACGAGTAACTGTCACAACCCTGCGAGTAACTGAACAAACACTACGAGTAACTCAAATATCCTATGAGTAACTGAACAACCCTCTATGAGTAACTGAAAAACACTACGAGTAACTTTCACAACCCTGCGAGTAACTGAACAAACACTACGAGTAACTGAACAAACACTGCGAGTAACTGAACAAACGCTACGAGTAACTATACCAACACTGCGAGTAACTGAACAACCATGCGAGTAACTGAACAACAAACGTGTATTGGTGACAACCATGCGAGTAACTGAACCCTATGTGAGTAACTGAACCCTATGTGAGTAACTGGACAGCCATGTGAGTTACTGAACCCTATGCAAGTAACTAAAAAAAACACTCAGAGTAACTGAAAAACACTCCGATTAACTAAAAAAACACTCTGAGTAACTAAAAAACACTCTGAGTAACTGAAAAACACTCCGAGTAACTGAAAAAACGCTCCGAGTAACTGTGACAATACTGCGAGTAACTTTGACAATATTGTGAGTAACTAGAAAAATCCTACGAGTAACTATAATAGCAGTTAGAGTAACTACGAAAACACTACTTGTAACTGTCCTACGAGTAACTGAACAAACAATGCAAGTAACTGAAAAAATTCTGCGAGTAACTAAAACAAGTCTGCGAGTAACTCAACACTGCACGTAATGGTTGAGTAAGTAAACAAACACTGATAGTAATGCTTAAGTAACTTATATGTATGTTTTTTGCATGCTAACTGAAAGTATATATAATCAGACAAAAACACTGATGCTGAACATTCAAGATTATAACATTCAAAGCATATAACATTATATATTATACAGCCGGATCAGCTATAAAGAAGGTCCATCAATTTAACATAAAAATACAGAAAAATACAACCAGATCAGTTATAAAGAAGGTCCATCAACTGAACATAAAAATCAAATAGCTCAGGGGGTCAGATCCATCCCTGGTGAGAGATATCATACACACAATTCCCTCCATTGCAAAGCATAGACATCAAGCCAAAACATAAGTTTGTATCTGAGAAGTTCATATCTGTTGTAAATGAGTGAACCTGTAAAGGATTTACCCATGAGTCATAAATAGGTTTTGAGCCGAGGATGGTTGGGGGGCGGTATAGATAGTGATTTGGAAGATTATCGACCAAAAGGCTAGGAGAAGAGGGCGACGATGCATACCTATTTATGATATGAAGGCTGGACAGAAGAAGGAGTGTCTTCTACAGATGTTGAGGTGTCCACTATTGTAGATGAGTCAACCTGAACGGGATTTAGAGCTGATCCCGATGCTGCTTGGTATTTGTCCCTAACAAAGAGCTGATCTACAGAGTCGTCCGATCCAGAGAATACTTTGTCACCAGGCATTCTGAAGAGAGGAATAAGCTCGGTTGGTGTTTCTAAGAACTGATCTATGATCCATGCTGTAATAGTCTGGTGATCAGTTGGCTTGAGGAAGATGATCGAACCTTTGTGAATATTGAGCTGTGCGATCGTACTTTTCCAGCCCTTACCAGTTGAAAGTGATTCGTTTTTATTATGCATAAGGGTTATCTGGAATGTCTGGTTTCTGATATGGAAGGTGGTGTTGCCTGGTTTGATGTGAAAATGGAGATAGTTCCATTCTATAGGAAGTTGAATGGATTCCATTATCTTGTTGTCAATGGTGTAGTTGATGGGTTGGATGAACGACTCCATGGTAGGCTGTGTTGAGGGTTGTGTGAAAACCAGTAATGGTAGAAGAAGGTAGGCTGTGAAGAAGTTGGCTGTGAAGAGGGTAGGTTGTTCGTGTTGGCATCAACTTAAAAGAAGATGGCATCAATGCTCTGTGCTGTTGGTGCTGCAAAGATGGGCAGCAGTGCTCTGTGCTGTTGGTGCTGCAAAGATGGGCAACAATGCTTTGTGCTGTTGGTGTTGCAAAGATGGCAGTAGTACTCTGTGCTGTTCTGATGACACAGTAGTGCTCTGTGCTCTGTGTCTGTACTTTTACATCATACAACAAACTCTTTTACATATCTTTATAGCTCTGTGCTCTCTTTTCTTCACTTTTCTGGTTCCTTCTTTAATAGAATCAGTGCATTGCACATATCTTTTCTTCTAATGCATTAAATGGAGCGTGATTGACCAAAATAGGATAGCAGGCCTCGTGGGGAGGGATGGGTTGGTGGTGGAGGAACTGGGGAGTATTTCCATAATAGATGTTCCTGTTGTATTTTTGAAGGTTACTGAACAAACACTGTGAGTAACTGAAAAAACCAAGCGAGTAACTGAAAAAAGCACGCGAGTAACTGAAAAAACCCTGTGAGTAACTGAAAAAACCCTGTGAGTAACTGAAAAAACCCTGTGAGTAACTGTGAAACACTACGAGTAACTATGAAAACAATGCGAGTAACTGAACGAGCACTACGAGTAACTCAAATAGCAGTTAGAGTAACTGTGAAAAAAATACGAGTAACTGAAAAACCACTACGAGTAACTGTGACAACCCTACGAGTAACTCTAACAGCAATAAGAGTAACTATGAAACACTACGAGTTACTATGACAACAATAAGAGTAACCGTGACAACACTAAGAGTATCCATTGTACACAAAGACAAACACATATTCTTCAAAAAGAATAACAATTGATCAGGACATATTCTTTGTAACATATTCAGAGTATACATACAACTGCTGGAGCACAAGGTAACACAAAGATAGATTACAAACACAAGTGAAGTACTTAGAAGGTTACAAAATCACTTTCACAAAACTACACAAAAAGAACAACCCCATTATAGATTTGAACATGCCTCACTGACACACTGATCAACTACAAACTCCACTAAAAAAGATAGAACCACATGTACATCAATAGCAGCAACAACATCACCAGAACACGAGCAGTAGAAATAGTAGCAGCAAATCCCAATCATAGAATGCACTACTTCTTAGGACAGTTCCTGCTGTCATGGTTAACACCAAACTCTAAGCAATTCTTGCACTACCACTCTCTTTTAGACTGGGCAATCTCAACTCCAGATTTAAACCTCACATCTTTGAATTTGGGTCTCCCCTTAGTTTTGCAAACATTGGGGATATGAACCTTGACAGCGGAAGAAGAAGCTGTATTTGAAGCAGTTACACCAGCACCTGCATGTGCACAAGTATCAGCGAGATCCAATTCTAACAACTCCTTTTGCAAGGCTAGCAGTTTTTCATTGCAAATATCTACAACGTTGTTCCTACATGCTATGTTCATAATCGAATTGCAGGTAGAAACAAGCTTAAGATTCCTCCCAGTGGATAGATGACTAACTGACGCTTTGCAAAAAATCAAACGATGTTCTCTGTAGCCTTTGGTCCACCTCTTATATATGTATGGCTCGGGAAGAGTGCAAAAGTCACGACTCTTCAAATAAGACATGATGTGCCTGCAAGGGATACATTTGAATTCCAACATGTAACAGTTGCAATAAACAATCTCACTCGACGACTTTTTCTTCAAGATTCGGGCAGATCCAAGGCCACCGACACGATACACTTCAAACACACCTTTTGAAGCTTCCTTTACATTATATATCGTGCTTTGATGAAACTCACTCTAAAAGATCTTAAAAATTGACTTTGTGTATATACCTCTCATCTGCTCCTCCAGAGGCCACAGTGACGACAAAGGGAGATTACTATACTCATCTTCAAAGTCTTTGAAATTTTCAATCTCCCGTACATGAGAGTAAGCAGTCTCCAATGAGAATACAAGTTCAAAGAGAGTCTTCTTACTATTCACATGGATTCTAATGAACACATTCAATCTCTCGCTCCTTTGCGTTGTCCTCGTGCCCGCGAAGAAGGAAGACTGCATGTAGCACGAAACCCACTCTGAACGCATTGCATACATGTCAGACAGCCAATTAATGGATGACAGACCATACTCCTCAAAAATAGAATGCCACCTCTCTTCAAATATACCGACATCATCCACATTCCACACACAATCATTCAAGGAGCTTATGATCTGCTCCTTGTTAGGAAGACCACCAAGCTTAGAGGGAAGCTTTTGTAGGATGTGCCAGCTGTAGTACCGTTGCTTGCAATTCGGAAAAATAGTAAGGATAGCAGCATTCATAGCCGGGTCTTGATCGGTTATGATGGACACCAGCTCTTTTCCAAAACATAGTAGATATGCTTGAAAACCCAGACAAATGACTCGTACTTGTCGTCAAGCATAAGAGCTGAAGCAAACAATACCGTCTTACGATGGTGATCAACACCACCAAACATTCGAAAAACCATCAAATACTTATTGGTACGGTAGGTGGTGTCAAAAAGAATCGCATCGCCAAACAACCCGCAGTCTTCAACAGAAACAGGATCAGCCCAAAACAGATGAGTCAAGCAACAATCAGGATCATTTTGGTATGTATAGAAGAATTTCTGATCGAGTACCTTAAACTTGGCAAACCGATCCAAGACCATGTTGACGTCATACTTGGCCGACTCTTTCCTCTTGCTACTAATGTGTCCATGAGCTTGTCTGCTAGTAAATGTCAGATTTTCATAGCCTCCAGACTCGGATGCCATCAATGTAATTTGTCTCGATAAAGGTATGTTAGCTTGGCTCATGGAAGAAAGGATATCTTTTTGAGTTTCATCAAGAGATGAGTTACACTTCCGGTAATGGAGATGTGCATCACCAACAAGATCATGGTTGTGTTCCTCAACAAAGGCAGTCACAACCCACGTGGATGAGGACTTGTTTAGTGTGAATCGGATCATGGCTCCACAACCACAGCTCTTCATAGATCACTTGTGCTTCTTAGACAAATTTTCCTGCAACTTACCCACTTTATCACAAACGGGGCTCAGAAGCCCTCTTGACCTCTTAGAACAGCCCATTGTACCTTGCTTGTCACAAACCAGATCTTTGGCAACGAGAATCTTAGTTCCCCGTTCATACCTGTTGCCTCTTTCCTGATATTAAAACCAATCATGCCAGTGTAGCTAGAATAGAATGAGATAGCTTCATCTAAACTTCCAAAGTGGAGACCAATTTTAGGAACTGTAGCTGGAGGCTGAGTGGAAGCACCAACAAAAGGATAAGAATTAGCATTATCATTATCAAGGCCAACATTTGAATTAGCAACATCTGTATCAAGGCTGGGATCCATTACAACGTGTTGCAGTAACTCAGCAGTACAGAGGAGTAAACCTGAAACAGCAGAGAGTAACTCTATCAGGCCGAAGAGTAACACATCATAACAAACGAGTAATTGAAAGAAGATTTGTATTCCGAATTACAAATCAGAATAAAATAGATTTCCAAGTTGAACATAAACACTTAAATTGAAAAAGAAAATACAGATAGGTAACTTGTACAAATAAGTTTATATGTAGATTTTCAAGTGAGCTTCACAACAGTAGAAAAAAGAGCAAGGATTTGAAACAACTACTAAATCTGGTACATGTCGTCGAAGGCATGAATTAAGAAAACAAGGCAAGACGAGGTCCATAGAGGCGCAATTCTCAAACAAGTCGACAACTGCAGAAAAAGGTGTAATGACATAGTACCTTAATAGAGAGAAGAATTGATCAAAACTACTGCTTGAGAAGTTCTGCAAGCATTCACTTGATCTATCCTGGAGTGTCGTCACTCCTTTGAGGTGCCTAGGGTGTCACTGCAGGCCACTGGAGGTAGCCGGAGCAAGGCTGAGTAGGGGAGGTCGTCGTGAACAGGCGAGAGAGAAAAATGACAGCGGAGAATGGTTCCCTTCTAGGTCGGGTGCCACTTTCAGATTGGGGCACTGCCCTACGGGAAGGATGGGCAAGATACAATAGTCGTGTCGTCAATGTATCTTAGGAAGCAGTAACTATGCAGGTGGGGGCAATGCAGGGTGATATGGCTTGACGACGGAATAGCCGTTATGGAAGCGGCTTTCGCATAGGATTGGCGACGAGAATGAGCACCGCATAGACGGAGATTCAAGGCCGCCTGCGCAATAGCCCTACGGGAAGGATGGGCAAGATGCAATAGCAGTGTCGTCAATGTAGCTTAGGAAGCAATCACTATGCAGTTGGGGGCGAAGCAGATATGGCTTGACGGTGGGATAGCCTGTATGGAAGCGTCGTTCGTGTCAGATTGGCGACGAGAATGAGAGCCGAGCAGACGGAAGGCCGTGCAGACGAAGAATGAGCATGTGACGGGTAGCGAGAGTAAGTTACCCGCGCGGGTAACAAATATATAGCCTATATATATGTATATATATATCTATATATATATATATATATATATATATATATATATATATATATATATATATATATATATAGGCCGTTCATTTAATACCCACATGGGTACTGTAGCTACGCTACCTGTTTCCAAAGATACAATAGCATTTTCATAAATATTGATTCCCGTTTCCTTCTATTCGGCTCGCACTTTCTTTTTTCTTCTCCCACTTCCTTTGATTCTGTCGTCTTCCAGAACAAGTTGATCCTTGATTTCTTACATCCAAAGATGGCAAACATTGGTGGCATCAAAAATGAGTTCCAAACCCAAAGACAGTGACGATCCCTATTTTTCGCTTCCCTAATTTTCAAGTTTGAGGGTTTTTTTTTGGTGGTCGGAGGAGGAGGAGAAGGCATCCTAGATTGCAATAATTGATGATGACGAAACTACTCAGGTGACAACCAGGTAAGAAGCATCCCATGCCTCTCCCAGACCTTCTCCCTATCTGTGACAGACTATCAACCTATTTGGGATCTAGTTCTCAATCCTATCCTATTTCGTTCGTGTATCATTTTTCTGTCTAGCTTCATCTTGAATTTCCATCTTTTCTTTTCTGAATCGGAAGACAATTCTATTTATTCATCTTGGGTACTGTTCACTCTGTCTGAGCTTCAATGAAACCTGATGCATAGTTAGTTATCAAAATCAAACAATTAGTTTTAATATTTACTTTTCTTTCATTGCAGTTACTTTATGTAACACACAATTACCTTTTATTACCAACAATTACTGTATTGGTTAAATAGTTACTTTTTTGTATACTCTGAGAATTTAAAGTTTAGATAATTACTTTCGAGTTTTTGTAGTTATTTGTCCTTGTCGGAATCATTTTTAGATATGCAGTGATGTTTAGATATGTACTATCTAGTGGTTTATGTACATGGGGCACATATCACTAAAATAGTACTAAATATGATTAGTAACTGTAATGTAGTTGTTGGAATTAATTGTTGTAATACATATAGGTAGTTATTGAATTCATTTTTTTTCTATTGTCTGAAATGAATTTTGTAATAAAATGTAGTTGGATGAGTATGTACATGAAATGGGTGTCTTTTCTATCTATTTTTTCCAACAATACTCATCCCTTTTTATGTTTTCTGAGATGAATTTTTGTATGCCTGTTTATCAATCATTTATGCATTGTCTTTATGTAGGTTTTCCTACATGGTATTTCTATTATGGATCATAGTTTCAATACTGATGCTAATAATGATACGATTTATTGTGATGATGATAATGTTCAGTCTTATTCATCTGTCGAAGTTGATACTATGTCCTCAACTGATATCGTTAAAATTGGAATTTCCAAAGTTTAGATGATGATATATCTTTTTATTTAGATATGCTGGTAACATTGGGTTTAATGTTAGGAAATATGACAATCATTGTGAATGAGGTACCAATATTTTGCTTGTTAAAGATTTGGTTTGTGATAAGCAAGGTCATATTAGTTGTTCTAAGAGATCCAAAGGTCATTTGAGCCTTGTTTGTGATTAAGTTGGTGATCTCCATGATAAGTTGTTCAAGAAGCATAAGAGTTCTTTGAAAAGGTGTGGTTGCAAAGCCATGATCTGATTTACACTAGACAAGCCATCATCTTAACGGGTTGTTACTGCTTTTGTTGGTGAACACAATCACGATCTTGTCGATGAAGCTCACTTGTGCTACTTGAAGTGTAATTCTTCTCTTGTTCGAATTCAAAAATGGATGTTTTCTTCTATGAGTCAAGCTAAAATTCCTATCTCTAAATAACTTGCATTAATAGGATCCGAGTCTGGTGGTTATGAAAAATTGTTATTTACAAGTAGACAAGCTCATGGACACCTCAACAACAAGAGAAAGGATTCATCTAAATATGACGTGGATATGGTGTTAGATCATTTGGCAAGCTTCAAAGTACTGGATTCTAAATTCTTTCATACGTATCAAAAAGATTCTGATGGTTGCTTGACACATTTGCTTTGGTTTGATTCGATGCCTATTGATGACTGTGCGCTCTTTGATGATGCCATTGTATTTGATACCACTTATCATACCAATAAGTATTCAATGTTTTTTGGAATGTTTGGCATAACAAAACCTTGTTATTTGCTTTAGCCTTGTTGTCGGATGAGAAGTACGGGTCATTTCTATGGGTTTTCAATCAACATTTATTATGTTTTGCCAAAGTGCCCGTCTCCATCATAACTGATCAAGACCCAACAATGAATGCTGCGATCAATACTGCTTTTCCATCACGTAATCACCATTTTTATACCTAGAACATTCTATATAAAGTCCCCTCTAAACTTGGTGGAGTACCTAACAAGGATCAAATCATTAGTGATTTGAATTATTGTGTCTGGAATGCAGATGATATAGACAATTTTGAAGAGAGATGGAGTTTTGCAGTCCAAGAGAATGGCTTATTGTCCATTAATCAGTTTTGTGATGTGTATGTGTAACATACTAAATCTCAGTGTCTTTCCTGCAATTTACCCACTTTTGAGCTTTTCTTTGCCTTCTAGTCCATTTGGACCTTTTTCATAAATTTCCCTTCTTTTATATTCTTTTTGGACTCCTTGTGCAATTTGAGCACAATTCAATGTTTAAAATTATCTTTTTCCCTCATTTATGATAATGAAGGGGTGTTTACACAAATAACCCAATTAAGTAGATAAGTGAGGGTTAATAATGTAATTTGGTCATTAAGGATGGATATAAGTAGATAATATTAATTCAGAGCTTTTTGGATAAATATATTAGTAATAATGTGTATTTGAATTAATTATGAGTATTTTAACCTCTTTATTTTCTCTCTCCTCTTAAGTGGATAAAATGTGTGAAAATGGGATAATATGGTGAATTATTTCTCTTGAAATAGTTAGGAGATGTTTGCCTCGAAATATTACTCCCATATTTCAATTATTTAGTTTTCCATATTATTTCACCTCTTTTAATATATTAATACATGTAATAATGGACAACATATGATTTATGAGACTTAGTGAGCTTAAATATGAAATCTAATTACATAGCACGATGCTACACTTTAATGTGAACCTATGGTCCAAATTTGGTGGCTTTTGGACTTTGTTTGACCCTTCAAATCCATTTTATGCGTTTTTAATAAAGTATAACTATGAATTTTAATCGATTTCATTTCTATCGATTTGTCACACTATTTGTTATGACCCACGTTGAGGTTAGCCAGTATATACCTCAATTAACATGAAACACCTTGATTAGTGTTGAGTATATTATTAAATTGCATGGTTGATTAAGATAAGCTAAGTCATGAATCAATAGTTGAGATTTACTCATATGAGGTAATTAATGATGATATCAATGTTGATTATAAAGTTCATTAAGTTGAATCAAGTAAGCACATATGCAATTTGAGCTTTGATCCAGTGAAATAGTGTAATTAGTATGATTTCATGCCTTGAGTAGGTAGAGGAGTTCGTTCTTGAAATGATGCAAAAGAAATCGTCTAAATCGGACCCCCGAGGCCATAGTTATGGCATTTTTGAGAATATTGGACTTGAGATGCAATTTCTCCAATTTTGTTTTTCACCCCTTTAAGAGGGTCGGCTACCCCTCTTTTCCTTTACTTCTATCCTGATAAAACATGACTTCTTCTTCGTCAGGTTGAGCGGCGCCTAACGCCCGATCATCCGCGGCAAGGGGGGATCTATGGGGCGATTTTGAGCGCCCATGGCATTGCGTAGCTGCGCCTACCTCCGCCCACTCCTCTCCTTCTCTTCTTCCTCGTCCTCCATGCCCTAGAGGTGCCCTTTAGCCACCGATCTGCTGGGTGGCGCCCCAGCAAGAAGCTGCTACACGGAAGCCGTAGCAACGAATTAGGGTGATTCAACCGGCGACTTACCTCCGCCCACCCTTCCTCTTCCGTCTTCCTCGCCCTAGGTGCACACGCGGCACCTCAGCTAACTTGGGCGTCTGACCTGCTGCACAGAGCAGCAGCCTTAGCAATGGCCGGAGCTAGGGCCAGTGGCTGGGAGCCCTTCTGGGTGCAGCCAACATTCCAGAAACGATCGCCTCGAGCTCGGCCACGAGATGGGAGCAGAAATTCGAAGCCTTGGCTTCGATCTAGCATCCTAGCCGGACTACCTTCAACCTGTATGTGGGGGAAATTGTTGCTTGATTTCAGAAGGTTCTAAACCAGTAGCAATTGGGCACATGAGACACCAAGGAAAGATAGCTTTGACCTCGGCCTTGAGGCCTAGGTACAAATCCGCAACCCTAGTCCTCGATTCAGCTATTAACCGAGTTCACCTTCAACCTGAACGTGTGTGGAAGTTACTGTTTGGTTGTAACAGGTCCAAATTGGGAAAATCCAAGGTTGAAGACAACCCTCTGGACACGTTTCCGGACGAATCCGGACATCCCAAATCGCTGTGAGTAGGAGTTCATTTAGTTATCATCATTTAACTCCTTCGATGGAATTTTTCGGTAAACTGTGCATTTTTCACTGATACTTGGCTTTTGGACAGTATTTGGCGTTACTCGAATTTTATTTCATAAACTGCTTCCTTATGATGTTATATGATTTAGTTTAGCATCTGATCAGTTTGGATTGAATTAGTGAATTTATATGGTTCATTGGAACTTGAAATACGTAATATGATTGATGAAAATGATAGAATTTCCTGTATTACAACTGCAATGTATACGTTGAGCATAAAATGTATGTTTAGCATCGAAACTGGATAAGTTGATACTGAGTCATATTTAAAGATGACAAATGATGTATATGTGTTTTCAAGTGATGTTCAGAATGTGAAATAAGTATGAAATGTGATATTCCTGTTTAAGTGTTTATATGTTAATCAGTTAATAGACTTAGGTGCCCTAACACCGTAGAACCCCTTTGAGAGGTCTGCATCTTAGGGGTGAAACTCGTGTCCAACATCAACCGGTTGAGTAATTCTGGTGGCACGAGGGATGATAGACAGTGTCCAACACCAACCGATTGAGTAATTTCGGTGGCACTGGGGAAAAATAATAAATAAAGTAAAGGGTTATCCAACACCAACCGGTTGAGTAATTCTGGTGGTAACCCAGTGTTGACTCCCTGCGCCTGTGTGCTCAGGTTAGAGGAGGAGTCCAGAGCACTCAGGATGAGTGCAGAGAAGGCCGGAGAGCCTGTGGGTCCTGTAGCAGAACAGGACTGGCAGTCAGACTTAGCATTTCCCGGGTGTGACACTAAGTCTTGTACGATGAGATCGTAGTTCGCTACAGATCTTTGTATGCAGAGTACACTGCATATGATTAGGGCATAATAATATAAAAGTGTAATCATATAGGATCACTGTAAATTTAATATATTAAGAGGTTTGAACTTCTGTGCCAATTCTCTATAACTGTTTATTTGTTTAAGATATCTGTTGTTGTATAAAAATGTGATTAATATCTATAAATTCTGCTATGTCATTAGAACTGCCCTGTTTAGTACTGCACTTATGTTTTATTTCAATTTTATATATCTGATGAGTTGTTTAGTGATAGCTAAATGAAATGCTATTCACTGAGCGAGTAGGCTCATCCATCTACTCAAACATTTTTAGGTCAACAACAGCAACAGGAATCTGAAGGATCTTTTCATCCTAACGCTTAGTCTGTAGAAGGTATATGTAGTTAGTTTAGTTAGAGGTCTCTTAGTCCTTTCCCCTCGATCCTTGGAACATGGTGTGGGTGAGAGAGAATGTGTATGTGGAATGTGTATAAGATGTAAATTAATTGTTATGCTTTACTTTATATCGAACAGTGTAATATGCTGTAGAATTTGTTTATATTTCTAGTCAGTTTAATAAAAATGCTTCCGCAGTTTGTTTAGCTTTAGTTTACAGCATGAATCAGGTTATCATTTTAATGTCTTTAAAATGTTTAAAAAGTTATGAGTGGTTTGGCTTGTGTGTAAATCCCTCCGTCGTGCCCTAATCTCGTGGGTTGTGGTTAGTGTGAGATCGGGGTGCGGCACTATTGTTCCGTTATTTTTCACTGTTACGTGCCTCACCCTTCTCCTGCTCCACATCCAAAGGCCAAAATCCATGGTTTATAAATATGGACATTTTACACTTAAAGTACCTTTAAGTAACCTAATACATGTGTAATGTTTGTAACTAGGGAAATATGGAAATGGTGATACAATCATCCTGGTGAAAGTAATGGTAATGAATCTAGAATAGGTATGTGACCCCTACGTATGTGAAGCCTATTTTAGTATGTGAATCATATTTATGTGAACATCTATGATGAATGTGAAATCTATGTGGAATGGATATGTGCAAATTACCTATCTTTCAGTTGGGCTTTTATCCATCCCTACCTTCATTTTGTGCTAGCCTTGTTATCATTCTAATTGCATTTATTGGCTCATTACTTATTTTATGCTTCAAATGCCATTGTGGCTCATTCATTTGAATCATGTGAATCTTGCTACTACATATGTTGCCTCATTTACTTGGAAATTCTTAATCTTGCTATTGCCTATGTTGGCTCATCCTTTTGAAATACTTAGAAACATTGTATATTGTGGTTGATTATGTTGGCTGATCCCCTTGAAATACTTGGAAACATTGTATATTGTTGTTGCTTATATTGGCTCCTTTATTTCTTTGGTTTTATTCCCAATGCTATGTTGCAATCTTGTTATATTTCTCAATACTGCCAAGTGACTATTTAAGCATGATGTATTTTAGGCCAAATGACAATGTAGTGTACATGAGTACAAACCACATGTTACAACCCCAATTTTGGGTTCATTTGCTGAGAAATGTAATTTCTCATAACAAAGATAAATGAACAAATAATGATGTCTTTTTTTGTGAATAAATGGATTTCATTTAAAATAGCCTTGTTGTTTGATTTGTGGGCTTTATTGGATATTGGGCCCAATAAAAAGGAAATTCAATTAATTAAGGAATAATTGAATATTTGAGAAAAGAAAGAGGTAGAAACCTCTAGAAGGAAAATACAAGGAAGGATTTCGTGCCTCTTGGGTTCCTTGGGTTCCAAGGAGTCTAAGGTGGCATAGAGAATACAATAATAAAAGAAAAGATCAATTAAATATTTCCTTATCGATAAATAAATTGAAAATAATGGTAATATGTGGAAAACAAGTGAAAAGAGGTGCAATTGAGTTATCCTTAGTGGGATTTCGTATCCAAATGATTCCTAATGATAAAAGGAATATAAATAAGGAAAATAAAAGAGAAATAATGAGAAATCCTCAAAAAGAGATATTTTAATAAGAAATAAACATGATAATGAGAATTAATGCATATAGATGCATCTAGAAGGATAATAAGTATCCTTGAAAATAAATTTCGAAATATTATAATTTCTTGGGGTTCAAGGAGTCCTAAATAACAAGATAATGGTTTGAGGAAAGAGAAAATAACCATTAAATGAATTGTAGTAATGAGTAACTTGTCTTTGAAGAAATAGTCCTTTTCTTTTGGAATTTCGGACTCACACTTGACATGCAAGTAGATAAAGGCAAGAGAGATGGAAACACCCTCCCAAATTAGCATAGGACTCCTATTGACTTTTCTGTCCAAGAGGGGTCCGGACTCTCCCTACTATCATAACCCTTGGAAATTTCTTAATGATTGTGATATATATAAAGATGGTTGTAGATGTTCGTGCCTTGCCCTCCCTATCCACCGATCAGGAAAACACGGTTGGGGGCAACCCTCCTTAGGTCTGTGGATGATCTCCTCCCCTCTAGGGTACCTCATCCTTCAAGAACGGGGTGTGTGGTCAGGTTGTCCTCATGTGAAGGAGATCGGATCCCTATCTGCAGAGAGAATAAGATCGAGTAGAGGTATGGGCTAGCGTGGGTGAAGGGCGCGACTCTAGCGGCCGACAGCATCGACCCCTCCCTGACAAACGTCCGGGTCAAGCACCGACACGACACCTGCAAGTGGGCTGCAGGTTGGCCACAGCCGCAGACCTGCTGGATTGCTTTCCGACTGACCTGGTCGCACAGAAGAGGCGTCCCGCGTGTGTAAGGGCACGACGGAGGCAGGGGAAGCCTCTCCGATGGCCGTCGAAGTCAGGGGTGGAGGAGGGCAGCCGCAACCTGCTGCAAACCGCGACCGCTAGGGCAAGCCGGAGGAGGAAGATGACCTGTGGGTCGTTTGGACGAATTTACCCTCTGGGGGTATGAAGGCCGGAGAACTTAAGTGGGGGCAGCATCGTCATTTGCTTATGATTCCAAAATCGCAAGATCGTTGCATGGGTGGAGTGACGTGGCACGATTTGACTGGCCCAAAATAGGTAATTTTGCTAAAATCATATCTATTTATTCGTAGCTCAGATTAGCACACATAAAATATGAAAGTTGCTCAGAAAAATGAGGAGAATCTAATAAAAATAAAATTAAAGCCTGATTCTTAGTGCAATTCGAAAAGTAATGGAAGTTATTAACTTTAATGAGTTAATGGTTTAGAGACCCTAATTTGATATAATTAAAGTGATTAGTAGGGTTTAATGGATGTTTAAAGTTGATCTTAGCCTGTTAATGATAAAAAATGAACATTAGGAAGAATAAGGATGGACTTTTCATATAGTTAGTTAATTTAGAGTTTCTTGTGCATAAATATGTTTTAATGGGCCTTGAAACCCTAATGTTGACTAATTCGACTATTAATGGCTGTAATTGATTAATTTCATGACTAAAATTGGAATATGCTAAGTCTAAGTTATTTCGAACATTAAAGTTCTTAATTGATGGATAAATACCCTAAATGAAGTAATTAGGGTTTTCTCATGAATAAAAAGGTGGATTAATGGCAAATCGAGTTCATATGTGATTTGGACTGTGATGAACTATGAATTGATGATAAATGAATATAATGATCTTATCATGGATTAAAAGGATAAAAATAGTAGCTTTAATAAAATGAGGCTTAATGAGCTTAATTAATGGTTAAATATGCTTTTAATCCAGAATTGAGGAATAGATGTGGAAATAATTAGGGTTTGTGATCAATTGTGTTAAATTAGGGTTTAAAATAGTAAAAGAGGAAGGGAAACCCTAATTGCAATGGAAACCCTAAAAGAGGACTAGAAACCCTAAGAAGCGAGCTAGATTTAATAGATCTTAATGACATGAGTAATAAAAGGATATTGTATATTTGTTTTAAGATCTTATTGAATGCTTGCTTGCTCATTGTTGTTTGGACTATTCTTGCACCTGAATCTACATGTACATGTATGTGGTTACGTTTATGACTACCCGAATTAGTTTTCCAGGATTTTATCGATGTTTCCATCGTTGCTGGAATTAAACTGTTGGATGTATTTAATTTATGCAAAGTATAATGTGAATATGACTATCACATAAGAAATATGCCTACTAGCTCAGATCCTAGTCCCCTCTGTAGCTTTATAGATTGACCTAGTAAATGGCTACCAATGAGGGTAGGTCCATCAGGTCATTAAATGACTTAGTAAATGGCTACCAATGGGGTAGGTCCATCAAGTCATCATGAGTTAGGGATTGGTCTACCTTTGGGCAGGACCATGCGACTCCATAACCCTAGGTATTGGCTACCTGTGTGGTAGGGCCATAGGGGTAAGGATCTACCACATGAGAAAGGTGGTATCCATGTCCACTGTAGGGACATTATAGAGAAAGGGGATAGGCAAGGATTGCGTAGTATCGCTTAAAATGTAATCTTGGTTGTTAAATGATATTTGGTTGATTATATTGTTAACATAGTTGCACAATTATTGTTTCCCCCACATACCAGCTTTGGCTGACCGACGTTTTGTTTGTCAGCGTTTTAGGTACAAATGAAAAGAACAAACAGTAAAGTGACATATGTGGAATTAAATGAGAGATAACATGCACAGGAGGATTAGTTAGATTAACATCTTCATGGATAGAAGTTTAGAAATCCTAGTTTTTCCAAGGGAAGAAAAGTTTTATTTTATACCCATTTTCAGTTTAGTTGGTAAAGTTTATTAATTATTACAGATTATTTGTCGAACCTTTGATCCTGTTAATTGAATAACGGCTCTGACCTTCGGGTCTCCCTTAATTGGGGGTTACCGGGAGGTGGGTGATAACACCCAAATTAGCGCATATTTTCTATGCATTTTATCTATAGTTTTGCACCACTTTAGTCTTGATATGCACTCTTTTGTTCATGTTTTATGTTCTGTCTCTCCATTAGATAATATAGTGAAAATAGCCAATAATGTAGCTAATTAGCCTGTTTTAGACTTGCAGGCACCGAAACTAGCCAATTTTGGGACTCTCAAGTACCGAACCAGAAAAGACAAGAATTCCAGCAGCTACATGGTCTGGCCGATAGGCCCGCCGACCGATATGGCCGCCACCCGATACGGCCCGCTGCCCGATACGGCCCGCCGCCCGATACGACCTGCCCGATACAGCTGCCTGACACTCCCCCTGCCCGACACAATCTCCAAGTGACATTCATATTGGCCCACCTGATGCCTCAAGATCGTAGCCACGGATGAAGGACACATGGACCAATAAAAGCTACAACTCCCATCAGCTCACTGCCTATAAATAGCAGCTGCCTACCTACAAGAGTTCTCTCTCGAAGAGGAGCCGAAGGGAGGACCCTGCAAGAGCTAGTTCCTAGACCGAGGAGCTAGTGTGTCGAATTCCCCAAGAGTCTACCGACCGATAGGCCCGTCGCCCGATACACCCGTCGCCCGATACGCCCGCCGCCCGAGACGCCCGCCGCCCGGCAAGCCCGTCGCCCGATACGCCCGCCGCCCGAGACGCCCGCCGCCCGACAGGCCCGCCGCCCGATACGCCCACCGCCCGACACAGTCTAGAGAGAGAGAGAGCTGAGGAGTCCAGAGGGACGAAGAAAAGACCCAAGGGCCGAGATCCGACCCGCACAAAGGCCGAGGAGTGAGAGCCACCTCTCCTCTACGGGCTATATCTCTTCCCTCTTCTCTTTCATTCTACTGCATTCCTTTGTTTCTTGTACAAACGATGTTTATCCGTCTTTGTTCGGTGCCAGCTATGCTTGTCTATGGCTAGTTAGCTCCTTCTTGGCTATGTGGCCCGATCTGGGCATGTTTATATACTTTTGCCTTAAGCAAGTAGATTCATATCATATCTAGTATGTTGCATGTTCTATTTTCTCTTTCCAAGTTGTGATTGCTAGTTTGGTTGATCTCTTACTCGCTTGAACTGCTGTTTCTGCCTGTATCGAGAGATCCGTTGTAGGAATAGCTAAGAGACAATAGTTTGGATCCGAACCTGAGAGGGGGAAGATCTGAGATATTCTGTTCCTAACACCCCGGAATATCCTAAGACCTGAGAGGGAACTTAGTATGTTCCGAGGTGTTGATATGTCATTCCTTGAGAGAGGGTCGATGACATATCATTGATGGTTTTAGTCACGCATCGCGAGAGCGAGTGGGACGACCCACATGACATATGCCACTGTGCGCACTAGATGCTTGCTTGGGTGTTTGCGGGTTGTCTATGCCCTAGAACGAGTGCATAGACTGCCCCGTTTGTGGTTACATAGCCAAGAACTCTCTTTCTCTATTTAGTAGACTCATGAGCTCTGTTTTGTTTTGTTTTCTTTCCTTGGTTTTGTTTTATATCATGACAACCCGCTAGACTAGTTCTAGCAATTACTTTTATCGCATATCGTTTTGGCTTATATGACTAAAGAATGAAATCTTTGGCATTCTAAACGTCACCGCGTCCCTGTGTTCGACCCCGCATATCTACTTCGACCCCGTAATAACGTTGCGGGGGCCTAGAAGGTTTCAGGTTATAAATTTAAAGCTTGATTCCTTCCTTTGTCCCACGTTCGTTTCCGGACGCGTGAAAAAGGCCGGTCAACTTTTGGCGCCGTTGCCGGGGACGTGGTTTTCCACGTTTACACGTCTAGTAGATTTTTGTTCTGTCACTATAAGCCTGTATATACATGCATAGTTTTCCTCTTTCTTTACACATACTTGTTCATATATACTAACTCACTTTTCTTTTTCTCATACCTTTTTCAGCCATCACTACTACAGAAATAGCATTCAGTGACACTTTTCTGGGCGTCGGTTATTAAGAAAAACCGACGCCTTCTATGTTAGGCGTCGGTTGTTTACGAAAACCGACGTCTATATTCGAAGACCAGCCAGACACGGGTACCGCTTTGTCTTCAGTGTCGGTTGTTTATAACAAACCGACGCTTAAAGTCGCCCGCGAAAAATAGTGTCCTTTTCAGCGTCGGTTATTTAGGTAGAAACCGACGCCTATGTCTGATGAAAATTTGCGCGAAAAGTGTCACCTTCAGCGTCGGTGATTAAAGGATAACCGACGCTGAAGGTGGTTCCCGCCAAACAATTTCATGAAATTATCGCCCAGTTGGACGTCGGTTTTCTCAGACAACCGACGCTAAAGACGTTTAGGCGTCGGTTGTTGTAAAAAACCGACGCTATTTGGGACTTTATAACCCGCGATGCCCGACTCTTCCTCTTCTTCTGTTTCATTGCGAGCCCTTTTTCTGCTTCTCCGTCGATTTCCCACCCTGTCGCCGTCGATTCTCTTCTCCTTCTTCTCCACGACAGCGCCGTCGTGCCGCCACTGCTACTCCGGCGCCCCCTTCTCCGCCGCCACTGCTGCTGGAGCTCGCCGCCGACGCCTGACGAGCCTGGAGCTCGCCGCCTCAGCCTGCCTGACGCCTGGAGCTGATTGCCGCCGCGGCCTGCCTGACTGGAGCTCGCCGCCGACGGCGCCGCCGACGCCTGCTTGACACCTGGAGCTCGCCGCCACGCCATCAGCTTCCACCTGACTCCCGCTGCCTCCCGCGCCAACAGGTATGCACCTCTGTGATGCTAATGTTTTACCGTATGCCTCTGTGATGGGATGAGAATGCTATGTGTTAAGGATGTTCTTTGACTTAAGTAAGTGTATGAACCTCCGGTTTAGTTTGAGGTGTTGATTTGTAACATCACTCTCTCCTATCTGGTTGGATTTGATTTAATGCAATTGAGGAATGATGGTTAATCATACTTAGCTTCCTTGTATGGTATGATGAAGGAATATTCTTTGTAATGCTTTTTGTAACCATAAAATGTTAGTTGGTGGCTATCATATCCTTATAATGGATGCTTTCTTTTGTACTACCATGTGAACTCATAGCTCTATAATGTTATGTTATGTTGAATCTATGCATCACAAGTATGATAATGTTATGTTGAACCTTTTTCAAGGTGTTGAAAATGAATGATGATCATGCATGGAATGATGTGATGGTCTTAATGACCTTTAGTAATGGTTGATCCCTAATAGAGGTGTGATCTTCTCCATGATATAATAAGGGTTGGTACCTTAGGATATTGTAATATTGAGTTATATCCTGTAACGGTGGGATCGCAAGTATAGTCTCATGAAAGAAAATGATATAGTACCATGTGATGTTGAAATTCAGAATATGTCTCATATGTTTTATATCTTCTGGATTTGTTATATAATTATGATTTTTAGAAAAGAATTAGGGATTGTTTATCCACTTGTTTGATTCTGCCTTAATTCACACAATTGGCATTAACTGGTCAAGTGAAACCTTAATCACGTAGTGCCATGTGTCGTAGAGCCATTCTAGTGTCAGGACTTGCTGGATGGGGAAATGAGTATTCTTAGACAATTATAAAAATTTTGATAACTGTTCTTAGACACATCTTTATCTCTGACTAAGGTAGTTTTCATTTGATATCATATTCATCATGTTCATCATGTTGTTGTTTTTTATTGCAATTTTATGTAGATATTCTCCTTTAAATCCTAAGAAAATTATACACCCTTTAATTACAAACCCTAATTCACCTCTAGTCACTCACTTCTATCGATTATCCAAATGTAAATTGCCCCTTACTATGTCACCATTCATTCCAATGCAAAACTGGACCTTCCTACGCCACCATTTACTCAAAAGGTAGTTTTCATTTGATATCTAATTATTACATTAAGGATACTGAAAAAACTATATGAGTTACACCTTCATAGGAATGCATACAACTTCTATCTGAAAGAGATCTAAACATGATAAAAAATAATCTAAGATACAACTTTCTTCATTTAGGACTAGTCCAAGTATCTACAAAATCCTTAACTAGAAAAGGTATAAATTATTCCTTACTTCTATCCCTTAGAGACTGTAAGCATCTAAAATTCTCAGATTCCCTTCTTAGACTTCTAGAATCAACACTACATGAAGAATATGTTTCCTTCGATAATATGTTATAACATAGTATGATCTTAATCTGATCTGGATGTTCAAAATAATGTAGTATGTTAAATATGATGATTAGGGATACATATAATGTCTAGTAAAGATTCCTAGACCTTTTGTTTGAAACTATTGATTTCTTGATTTATTATTTAATAATGCTCTGTTGATTAGGATTAACCATGTTGCATGTAGTTTATAGACAATTATTATATATAAGAATGCAACACATGTATTTGTTGGCCTAGAAACCCGTCCAAGATTTACTCATTAGGAGTAAATCTTGGATAGTCCCCGGTTTGGGACTGTTCTTGAACACCTAATCTCACTTAGGATGTAAGTGTATAATGTGTATTGGGTTTTTGAGAAACTTTCAGTAGCATTTCCCTGTTTGTTCTCTAAGTACATATGTACTTAGAGAACAGCGGGGAAATGCTGCCGAAATTTTCTTGAAAACCAATTACGCATTATACACTTACTAGTGAGATTAGGTGTTCAAGGATGGGATAGGTGGTACACATTTATTATACATATACTGTTTGTATGGAATCCGGCTTCATTGTAGATATCTATTATTGTTGGCCTAGAAACCCATCCAAGATTGACTCATTAGGAGTAAATCTTGGATAGTCCCCGGTTTGGGACTGTTCTTGAACACCTAATCTCACTTAGGATGTAAGTGTATAATGTGTATTGGGTTTTCGAGAAAATTTTGGTAGCATTTCCCCGTTTGTTCTCTAAGTACATATGTACTTAGAGAACAGCGGGGAAATGCTGCCGAAATTTTCTCGAAAACCCAATACACATTATACACTTACTAGTGAGATTAGGTGTTCAAGGATGGGATAGGTGGTACACATTTATTATATACTAGGGAAATGTTGCCTAATCTTTTCCTAATATATACTTGTTTTCTCTGATCATAGAATGGATAGATCATGGATGTCGATTCGTAATCGTTGCACCCCAGAGTTTATATCTGGTCTTGATCAGTTTATTAGATTTGCCGAGGAACATAGGAAAAAACCTACAGATAGGTTCTACTGTCCATGTAGGCATTGCGGTAACAACTTGAAAGTCAACACTGGTGAGGAAATCAAAAGTCATGTCATGTGCAACGGGATTGTACAAGGCTATACAGAATGGCACTGGCATGGAGAGATTTCAAAATCGAAACCAGTAGATGTCGATAGCAGTGCTTGGGTGGAAGAAGAAATTGCCTCTGATGACGTAAATGTGAACGAACCAGTTCCAGCAGACATCGTTGATGCGATGCTGGATAGTTGTAGGGTAGAGCACACCGATCCACCTCCTATCTTTACAAACATTGTGCATGATGCTGAGATACCGTTATACACAGGTTGTGCTAAGTTTACGAAGCTTAGCGCTGTCTTGAGATTGTATAAGTTGAAAGCTAACAATAGATGGAGCGACAAAAGCTTCACTTCATTGTTGACTTTGTTGAAAGAAATGCTTCCTGAAGGAAACGAGCTTCCAATCTCAACATACCAGGTAAAGAAAATGTTGTGCCCAATGGGAATGGAGGCCAAGAAGATACACGCATGCCCGAATGATTGTGTATTATTTCAAAAGGACTATGTAGATTTGAAAGATTGTCCAAAATGTGGTGCGTCACGGTATAAATTGACGACTTCGGGGGAGTCCAAAACTGGTTCTCCTGCCAAGGTGTTGTGGTATCTACCTATAATATCACGGTTTCAACGCTTGTTTGCAAATCCGAAAGATGCGAAGAATCTGAGGTGGCATGCAGATGTTAAGAAAAATAATGATGGGATCCTACGACATGCGTCTGATTCCCCACAGTGGAAGAAGATTGATCTATTGTACCCTAAATTTGGTGAAGAAGATAGGAATCTAAGACTTGGGCTTTGTACAGATGGAATGAATCCGTACGGGACATTGAGCAGCCAACATAGCACTTGGCCAGTCATGCTTGTTATATACAATCTTCCTCCCTGGATGTGTATGAAAAATAAGTATGTTATGTTGTCATTGTTGATATCGGGCCCTAAACAACCCGGAAATGATATCGATGTTTATCTTGAACCTTTGATTGATGACTTAAAGAAACTTTGGGCTGAAGGTGTGATGACCTATGATGCTTCAGCAAGAGAGACATTTCGTTTGCACGCTATGTTGTTTTGCACTATTAATGACTTTCCAGCATATGGGAATTTGTCTGGATATAGTGTCAAAGGAGCTAAAGCGTGTCCTATATGTGAAGAAAACACTGATTCAATAAGACTAAAACATGGCGGCAAGACTGTATATCTTGGTCATCGAAGGTTTCTTTCAAAATTCCATCCGTATCGTAGGAAGCGCAAAGCATTCAATGGATGGAATGATGAACGAAGTGCACCTAAACCTATACCAGGGGATGTTGTTTATGAAAGAGTAAAAGACATTGTCAATGAATTTGGTAAGAAATCACAATGTAGTATGGCCACACGGAGTGACAATTCTTCATTCAAGAAGAAGTCAATATTTTGGGATCTTCCTTATTGGAGTTCTTTGACAGTCAGGCATTGTATCGATGTAATGCACGTTGAGAAAAATGTCTGTGATAGCATCACTGGTACTCTATTAAATATACCAGGTAAGACTAAAGATGGGATAAAATCCAGACTGGACCTACGTGAAATGGGAATAAGGTCAGAATTAACAGAATTACGTGAAATGGGTAATAAAAGAACATACTTACCTCCCGCTTGTTACACGTTGTCTAGAAAGGAGAAGAAAACTTTTTGTGAATGCTTGGTAAATGTTAAGGTGCCACATGGTTACTCATCCAACATCCGTAGATTGGTATCAATGAAAGATCTGAAGTTGATAGGTCTTAAATCTCATGATTGTCACACTCTAATGCAACAAATATTGCCCGTGGCAATTCGATCTATATTGCCGAAGCATGTAAGGTTTGCGATTACCAGACTTTGTTTCTTTTTCAACAGTCTATGCAGCAAAGTTATTGACCCTGATACTCTCGATAATTTGCAAAGAGAAGTGGTTGTTACCCTATGTCAGCTTGAGATGTATTTCCCTCCTTCGTTCTTTGATATCATGGTACATCTTGTTGTCCACTTGACTAGGGAAGTGAAAATGTTGGGACCAGTTTTCTTGCATTGGATGTATCCCTTTGAACGATACATGAGCGTTTTTAAAGGTGATGTTCGAAACCGTTATCGGCCTGAAGGGAGTATTATTGAAGGTTATGTGGCGAGAGAGGTTATGGATTTTTGCAATGACTTTCTCAGTGGTAATGACACTCCTGATAATGACAAGAATATTGAGGAGGGCAAAGGAATTTTGGGATCACGGGTGAAAGTAATCAGCCGTGAGCAGTTGGAACAAGCTCACTTGTATATTTTACACAATATGGATGAAGTGAGTGTTTATATCGAGGAACATACCAATTTCATAAAGAGACAACATCCTCGAGCAAGTTCAATGTGGCTTGCTAGAGAGCATAATAAGACTTTTACTAAGTGGTTTGAAGATAAAGTCTTACATCAACTATCTCAAACACCACATGATATTACAGAAACTATCAAATGCCTCGCCTTTAAACCAAAACCGAATGTTATGTCTTATGAAGGGTTTGACATTAATGGATTCACATATTACACAAAGCGCCAAGATGATAAGAGTGTCGTCCAAAATAGTGGGGTCACTCTTCAAGCGTCGACTATGTACTTTGCAAGTGCAAAGGATAAGAGTCCACGTGAAGCTAAAATGTCATATTACGGTGTCATTGAGGACATTTGGGAGTTTGACTACATAGATTTCAAAATTCCGCTCTTTAAATGTAATTGGGTTGATAACACCAAAGGAGTTATAGTGGATGAATTGGGTTTCACTTTGGTGAACTTTGAAAAGATTGGCGAGAAGGGTGAACCATTCATATTGGCATCACAGGCGAAACAAATATTCTATATCGATGATCCTGCAAATGAGAAATGGTTGGTTGTTCTTCATGGTAAAAGACAGTTCATTGAAGATCCTATAGATGAAGAAGAGTACTATGATAAGTATGATGACTCCAGTCCATTCTCAGTTGGGTTGCCAACTCCACAAAATATTGAAGCTAATGATGACTTATATGTGCGCGGAGATCACAATGAAGGATTGTTAATTGATAAAAGATCACAATTTTAGAGACATGTATGTTTATACAAATGCTAAATGTTTGCCTTTTTCTAGTTAATACAAATGCTAAATGTTTGCCTTTTTCTAGTTAATACAAATGCTAAATGTTTGCCTTTTTCTAGTTAATAGAAATGCTAAATGTTTGCCTTTTTAATGACATTTTCAGATGGCTGACCATGATGAGCATGATGTCCATGATGAGCATGAAGTCCATGATGAGCATGCTGTCCATGACGAGCATGGCGAGGATACTAATGTAAGTTCTAAAAACATATCTTGTATTTCTATAAAATTCATTATCTTCTAGTTATGTCATATATCCTATATTTCTATATTGGGCTAAGTTAGTGTGTTTTATTTTTGTCAAATTTTAGGTTGATGCACCTGTACCCACTGAAGCACTGGAGCAACTTGATGCGCAACACCAGACACTTAACAAGAAAAGGGGCATCACTCTGTTGAAGAAGTTATTAGCGCTAAGTGGTAGTGGATCTAAATTGGTGGTGGAGTTTGATAATGGAGGAAATCCAATTGGAGTGAACCGCAATAATTTTGTGAACTATCTTGGGTGTACCACTCGGAGCCATTGTGGTGTTAAGTATGACAATTGGCATAAAGTTCCTCAAGGGAAAAAAGACTTGATATGGAAGGATTTATGCGTGAGTTATTATTATTTGCAATTCTATTTTGTAGATTACAAATTCTATTATTTGCAATTCTATTTTGGATACTAGTTAATAACATTTCTATTTTACAGAATCTGTTTGCATTGGATGAGAAGTTGCATCGTAAAAATGTGATGCAATGCGCTGGAAAGATGCTTAGGAATTATAGGACAAATCTAAACAGAGAATACATAAAAGAGGGTGATAAGAAGAAGAAGTCAGCCCTTGAACAATGGAACTACTTGGACAAAGAAGATTGGGACAATTTTGTTGCTTCAAGAAAATCTGAAGAATTCAAGGTATTAGGCGTCACTCCTAATTTAATTAATATACATTGTATTCACCTATTCAAGATTAGCATTTAGTGCTACTAACCAAATCATTAATGTGCATACTAACTAGGCCCTCAGTGACGCACAAAAAGCAAGGCGTGCACTGAATGTGCATGACCACACTATGGGTCCAAAAGGCTATGCAAGCGTTCGCCAAAGACTACAGGCGGAGTCTGCGGCTACTCAGGAGTCTGCTCCTACTCAGGAGTCTGCCACACCCATGCCTCGCCATGATATCTGGATAGCTGGCAGGCAAAACAAGAAGGGTGAAATAAAGAAGCCTGTAACTGCTGAGGCGGCTGCAAAAATGGTAAAATACAACTCTTAGAGAAATCGTTTGAATATTGATTATTTGTGGTGTTAACTTACCAATTTCTGTTTATGGTGATTAGCGGGAGCTGCACGAGCAGAGGAAACAAGGCACGTTCATCCCTCAGGGCACAAGGGATGAATTGACAGTTGCTCTGGGTAACCCAGAGCATCCTGGACGTGTTAGAGGTGCCGGCGCTGGTGTTGGCATCAAAGCATTCTTTGGGCCATCCCAGCACAAACCCAGAGCGGGACTTTCTCAAGAAGAGGTAACCTATTCTTTTTTTAGAATGTTACTGCAAAAGGAAATTCATTAATAAGAAGCTAATGTTTCTTTTATCCATGTATAGGAGAATAAGAGAGTTGAGGATTTAGTTGCTAAGAAGATCAACGATGTAGTTGCTGAGAAGGTCAAGGAAGAATTGCTGCGGTGGCAGGCATCTCAGGCTTCCAATACGCCTATGGCGACCCACTCTTCTCCTGATGCACAGACTGCGAGTAATCCTGGAGACCCATCGCCTAGCACGTCTGCTGTAAGTATTGTTTATGACATTGTAGTTAGTCTTTTCAAGTTGTTATGTTTTCAAGATGATATGTATATATGTATAATATTCTTTACGTAAATTTGTAGGCATTGAAGCCATGCCGCTTAAGAATGCAAGACTACGTTGTTGCAGAGGCGCAGGCTTACCCGTCCCTTCCTGGGGCAATGTTTCACGGGACTCCAATGCCACAGGGCTACGTTCGTGTGAGCCCGATACGTGTGTTACCTGATTGGAGAGAAGCTACATTGCCATATCCCCACCCGGATATTGATAGACTTGCTGATGCAGAAGGCGGGGTGATATTGTGGCCCAAAGCAGATGTCGTCTACACGACTGAAATTGTAAGATAAATTTACATTGATTTAGACTGTTAATGTGTATATATGATGTCAACTGATCTGAAATTATATGTACAGGTTAAAAAGAAGACACCAGGAGCACCTAGGCCTCCACTTCCACTTCCCGCATTACCCGATTGGGTTCCAACTGACCTAACATACCCGTTAGGTCCTGCTTGTAGGGGAATGGCATGTTGGCTACGGGCACATAATGTACATTGCCCTATAATTATTTCTTTAGATGCAGATTATGCAGGTCAATCATACGATAGCTCTTTATTTATACAAGATATTATTGAGCTGTTTATGTATGATTGGCTGAATACATCAATGATAGAGACATGGATAAGGTGAGATCTTGTTTATACATCCATATACCTTGTGTAAGATCCGGTGATCTGGTTTCTTATATATTAATGCATACGCCTATATGTTTTGCAGCTACCTAGTCGAAGATCATTGCAAACAATTTGCATTTGATCATGTGGGATTTTTGATTCCATCATTGATTAGTTTGGTAGCTAAAGACCCTGATAATGTTCAACAATACTGTATAGATGCTTTTACAATTTTTGGTCAGCAAAAGAAGACGATAATAATAGCTCCATTCAATGTCAAGTAAGTTTACTTTATTTATAATTTGGACTTAAGAAAATTCCATTTTTATTTTGCATTTTGAGTTATTAATTGTTAACTTCTTACTTCTAGCGGTAGACATTGGGAGTTACTAGTCATTGTCCCCGGGACATTCACTGTTTATTATCTAGATCCTGCGGGGAGTACATTGAACACTAAAATTGGACACGTAATGAGAATGCCATTATTCTGGTGAGAAATATTTCATTTTTATATCCGTTAACATCTTTTATTACATTACTATTTACTTATGCAATTTATTGTGTTATATTAACATGTAGGGGTTTAGATGCATTCAAAAAGGCTGGAGGAACGGTCCCAAGGAAAAAGAACCAGCCAATAAATTGGCAGAACGTACAAGTAAGTTCCCGACTCAAATATATATATTATTGATGTGAATTGTGCTTAGTTGTATTATTTTGTATGTTTCAATTTATAGTGTGCTACACAAGACAATGGATGGGCATGCGCATACTATGTGATGCGATTTATGCAGATGATTATCAAATATGCCGCATTGGACATCGATACCATACATGAGGTATTATATATATTCTCATTAGTTAGTATGCAATATATCAATCTTATATTATTTTTATATTATTACTTATATATATACATCATTCTCTTTGCAGGTGTTTAAAACTGACAACACTACAGGTAAACGTTTAAAAAATATACATGCTCCATATACGATGGAAGCATTAAATGAAGTAAGAGAAGAATGGGCAAAAGCCATACAAGCAGTGGCAACTGTAAGATATAATTGGGATGTTGATAGCGATAATGAATGATACTATGTAAATGAATATTTCTGAATGTTAATACATGTATTTGAATGTTTCTATATGTGTGTGAATGTGAGAATTGAATTGATGTCTGAATGTATGTACTTGTGTAGAATTTTGCTTGTGACTTTTGCAGGTTTGCGGCCTGTTTGTAGGCTGATATCAATGGATGTCGTAAACCTGCAGTTCAGAAAACTGAACTGCAGGTTCTCATCCTGCTGACCAGCCACAGCAGGCCTGCAAACTGATATGAAAAAAAAAAAATATAAATAGGCGTCGGTTATTTATAGAAAACCGTCAGGAAAGCCCTACAGCGTCGGTTTTTTCAATAAACCGACGCCTGATGTGGCCAAAGCAGTCCTGGAAATGGCGTCGGATATTCATATCAAACCGACGCCTATTTAACATATAGGCGTCGGTCGTTTAGTATATAACCGACGCCAAAAGTGTTCGCGCCACAAAAAATGGCGTCATCTAGGGCACTTTATGCGTCGGTCATCTACTAAAAGACCGACGCTATATTCCATAGTGGCGTCGGTTATTTACTAAAACACCGACGCAGAAAGTGCCCTAGATGATGCCGTTTTCTGTGGCGCGAACCCTTTTGGCGTCGGTTATCTACTAAACGACCGACGCCTATATGTTAAATAGGCATCGGTTAAAAAACCGACGCCTAAGTGTTCGACCTTTAGCGGCGCCCACATAGGCGTCGGTCGGAAACCGACGCCAAATGGGGTTAAACGACCGACGCCAAAGGCCGTTTCTGTAGTAGTGCATGGACCTTGCTTCCACAAGACAAGTCATCTTGTCCACCTGTCCTCCCGAGTTTTTCCGCAGTTCCGACTGCTGGCAAATAATTGAAGGACGTGCTCTGCAACTAGTCGAGTTATACTCACCTCAACTGTCGTCATATGTTGGATTTCCAACAACAGAGACCGCCAGTCAGCCCTCGACCCCCATGCTATCATGGGATCAAGAACTGATTAAGACGGTGGAATTAGCTGGAGAAAGTGTCAAAGCACCCACCTCCCTAGTTCCTCATCTCCAAGAAAACATCGATCCGCTCCAGCAGTTATTAGATGAGCAGGAGCATCATCTCAAAGTAGCCACAGAGGCTGCAGACCGCAGTAGAAGTCTACTTCAAACTGTTGAACAAGGATTCATCCTAAAGCATCAGTTTGATATAGCGGGTTCTCCTTATATGTGCATGGCAGAATCGATGGGTCTCGAAAGCATTGATGCTCAAGTACAACAACTTCATGATAAAAATGTTGAACAAGGCAGGAGGCTCCAAGAGCTCATCGATCTGGTTACAATTCAGTTACAACTGCCATCACAAGACAATAAAGACATTAGTCATCAAGACCATTACATTGGGTCTGAAGTGGAGTATGCACCATCATCCTATTCAGACCATCAACTGGATTCACCAGGATTTTTCTGTGAAGACCAACCCACTTGGGGAAGCCCTTCATTCTATCTAGATGACTCAGCTGATGAACCGATGGAAAAAATGAGTCATAGACATGAATGGGACTATGATGACGATGATGAAGACTCGAAAAGCCAATCGTCCTCACAACCAGAAGGTTGGTTTGAGGAACCAGAGTCAGATATTGAACCAGACCAGAGTGACATTTCTCATATTGAGACTTGTTATTTCGCTTTGAGCAGTACGCCAACCATGGTTTGGGACAATTTGTTCGACGACGACGACGACAGCTGCTCGACATGGAGCAGTGAGTATAGTAACGAAGACGAGTTGGAGCAACACGAGCCATCATTCGCCACCATACCTTTACAAGGCCTGGTCGACGTCAAGGGGGTAGGATGGACAGTTCACTACAACATGGCTGTTGAGCATGAAGACACCCCTGACTCCACGCCAGGTGATAAGCTTGGGGTGGTAGAACTACAAATAGATACTTCAGGGGGTACTTTTTGCTCAGAAGATGATTGGATGACTCAGACAGTACATGAAGATTTATCTGAGCATCCAACCTCAAGTGTAGAGATGGAGAGAGAAGATATGAGTCCTCAGGATGACATCCAACCTCTCTCATCTATCTTATCCTGTGTAGACATCCCAGGACCTTCATTTTCAGAATCATATAATGAAAGGTACCTTGAGGATGATATGCTAAAGAATTCATCCCAGTGCAACTTAAGTCAATTCCAACACAAAGATGACTTCACCGAGTTGCCGATTTTCACTTCGCTTCTTCAGGCTCGGCATGGCCAACACATCCGCCAATTCTACTCCTACTATGTGGCGGAACCCGTCGGCAAGACACAGGTGATACTGGTCCCAAAACTTAGGATTTGGGATCCCAGTTTCGGTATCGTGGGGCAACCACCCCCTTTTTTCTCTTACCCACCCTCCCGCCCTTTTATTACAATACAGTTTGCTTTTCGTGTTCTTATTTGTTAGCTTCTTTCTCCTAACTGTTTTATATCCTTGAACCCATGCATCATATTTAGAACTTCAATAACTATTGTTAAACTCATGCATTCCTACCTCACTATCTCAAGTTTAAGTCTTGCTCGAGGACGAGCAAAATTTTTAAGCTTGGGGTGGTAGGCTTTGCCCTTCTTTCTCTTCACCCTTCTTGCATGCATGTCTATTTCCTGCATTTAGTCTTAAATTTTCAAAATTTTCAGCTTTTTATCTTTGCAATTATGGCTATGTGGTGCGAATCTAACAGATAAATGCTTGACTTTATGCCTAGATGCACAATATTCATCTTAAAAATTGCTTGACCTTTTGCTTGACTTGCTCTTTGACTCTTTCCTTGAGTTTGGTAATAAATCTAAGGTTATGTCCCTTTTTCATAGCTTAAAGCTAAATTCCCTTGATCTATGTCGTGTATGGAAAATCCATGGTAAAGGACCGTAGGAATGAGCTAAATCATGATTAAAGTCTCCTAGCTGCGAATTTCACAAGCTTGCCTCTATTCTAAGGATTCTTGAATCATAATTGCTACTTCTCACACAGCTATCAAGCAGATTATGATGGGCTTTGAGCTATGATCAAGATGAAATGTTTCTCCTTGATGGACTACGTGCCTTCTCACATTAGATTGAGTCAAAAAGATGAAAAATATAAAAATGTGCAAAAGAGGCTTGGCCGCCCACAAAATCCCAAAAATATCTATATAGTTCGCACCCAAGCCTACAAATAGAATGCAGATGATAAAAGCCTACAAATAGAGTGTGAACAATAAATGAGCGCTTTTTTTCTCTTTTAGGAGAGTTGAGGATGGTGCCCAGCCGGTGTATGACTGCGCTCACGAACGCGGGTATGTCGCGCCTAGTAGTATCACTCCAAATGCTAATTAGAGAGTCACTAGGAACCCCTAGGAGACCTATGAGATCATCTCAGTAGCAGGGTTGGTTCGAGCGTAGTATGAGGAGTTCGTCTCACTGCTTTGGACCAACTGGTTTGGACTGCAGGGACTGTTGCTCGCTACATGGACCAACCTGACGCAGATCGGGATCCTCAGAAGTCATTAGAGACTTTTTGCTTTATTTCTTAGGACATGAATAAGTGAGAGGCGTGGTATTCCTGATTGGTTTGCATGGATTCATGGTGATGGCTCATTTCTCATCACCCGCTTGATCACCTGTGTGACAACTCTTTCATGTTTAAATAATTATGATTCAAACCCTCATGAGTATCGACGGGCTATAGTGAATTTGCTTAATCTTGCCTGGAAACTCTTTGATCTTGCTTTGGCAGGATTGTGCATGATTGGTGGCGGCTTGTTCTGAAATGACATGGATCAGGAGAATTTATGTTTTAAACTGTTTTTCTTAACCTTAGCATTTATTGCCAAGCTTAATTTGGATGTTATCTTTTTGTTCTTTGAGCACAGCCTTGCTTGAGGACAGACAAGTTTTAAGCTTGGGGTTGTTGATAACACCCAAATTAGCGCATATTTTCTATGCATTTTATCTATAGTTTTGCGCCACTTTAGTCTTGATATGCACTCTTTTGTTCATGTATTATGTTTTCTGTCTCTCCATTAGATAATATAGTGAAAATAGCCAATAATGTAGCTAATTAGCCTGTTTTAGACTTGCAGGCACCGAAACTAGCCAATTTTGGGACTCTCAAGTACCGAACCAGAAAAGACAAGAATTTCAGCAGCTGCATGGTCTGGCCGATAGGCCCGCCACCCGATACGGCCGCCGCCCGATACGGCCCGCCACCCGATACGACCTGCCCGATACAGCTGCCTGACACTCCCCCTGCCCGACACAGTCTCCGGGCGACATTCATATTGGCCCACCTGATGCCTCAAGATCGTAGCCACGGATGAAGGACACGTGGACCAATAAAAGCTACAACTCCCATAAGCTCGCTGCCTATAAATAGCAGCTGCATACCTACAAGAGCGCTCTCTCTAAGAGGAGCCGAAGGGAGGACCCTGCAAGAGCTAGTTCCTAGACTGAGGAGCTAGTGTGTCGAGTTCCCCAAGAGTCTACCGACCGATAGGCCCATCGCCAGATACGCTCGTCACACGATTCGCCCGCCGCTCGAGATGCCCGCCGCCCGACAGGCCCGCCGCCCGATACGCCCGCTGCCCGACACGCCCGCTGCCCGACACGCCCGCCGCCCGACATGCCCGCCACCCGATACGCCTGCCGCCCGATACGGTCTAGAGAGAGAGAGAGCTGAGGAGTCCAGAGGGATGAAGAAAAGACCCAAGGGCCGAGATCCGACCCACACAAAGGCCGAGGAGCGAGAGCCACCTCTCCTCTACGGGCTATATCTCTTCCCTCTTCTCTTTCATTCTACTGCATTCTTTTGTTTCTTGTACAAACGATGTTTATCTGTCTTTGTTCGGTGCCAGCTATGCTTGTCTATGGCTAGTTAGCTCCTTCTTGGCTATGTGGCCCGATCTGGGCATGTTTATATACTTTTTCCTTAAGCAAGTAGATTCATATCATATCTTGTATGTTGCATGTTCTATTTTCTCTTTCCAAGTTATGATTGCTAGTTTGGTTGATCTCTTACTTGCTTGAACTGCTGTTTCTTCCTGTATCGAGAGATCCGTTGTAGGAATAGCTAAGAGACAATAGTTTGGATCCAAACCTGAGAGGGGGAAGATCTGAGGTATTCTGTTCCTAACACCCCGGAATATCCTAAGACCTGAGAGGGAACTTAGTATATTCCAAGGTGTTGATATGTCATTCCTTGAGAGAGGGTCGATGACATATCATTGATGGTTTTAGTCACACATCGCGAGAGCGAGTGGGACGACCCACAGGACAGATGCCACTGTGCGCACTAGATGCTTGCTTGGGTGTTCACGGGTTGTCTATGCCCTAGAACGAGTGCATAGACTGCCCCGTTTGTGGTTACATAGCCAAGAACTCTCTTTCTCTATTTAGTAGACTCACGAGCTCTGTTTTGTTTTGTTTTCTTTCCTTGGTTTTGTTTTATATCGTGACAACCCGCTAGACTAGTTCTAGCAATTACTTTTATCACATATCGTTTTGGCTTATCTGACTAAAGAACGAAATCTTTGGCATCCTAAACGTCACCGCGTCCCTGTGTTCGACCCTGCATATCTACTTCGACCCCGTAATAACGTTGTGGGGGCGTAGAAGGTTTCGGGTTATAAATTTAAAGCTTGATTCCTTCCTTTGTCCCACGTTCGTTTCCAGACGCGTGAAAAAGGCCGGTCAGCGGGGTCGTTACAATTGGTATCAGAGTGAAGGTTCCTCACTTAATCTTTAATAATTATTAAATTTTACAAATTCCGTAGAACCCAATGGAGTTATTAGAGGATTATGCAAAAGACAGAGGTTTCTAGAAAAGGATCACGACTGGGGGCTGGCAATATTTTCCTCCGCACAGCTAGTCGGAATACGAAGACTCCCAGATCTGTGTGACTACCTGGCCAAAGTCTTAGGGTATGAATCGAAATAAGATACCTTTAGGACTCTCTCATCTTGTTCATCCCTTCTCAACTCAAATTCTATTAAGGACCTTAAGGATTAGGGTTTTCTCTCTTCCCCTCACCCTCTTGAGGTATGGGTAAGATTGATAAGGATTAAGGAATCCTCCACCAAATTAATAAAAAGCATGTAAATAAGATATCATGGACATAAGCTTAATAGAGTAAGCGTAAAAGGAATAGATACATACTTAGGTCGTATGACACGAGTTGTCATTGCCCTCAGGAGAGACCAGAGGATAGACCTCCTTGGTAGGAGGATGAGTAGAGAGAGTTTGTCTTAGAGGTAGAGACCTCCATTAAAGGTAGAGACCTAGCTCATCCTGTGAGGATGATGGTAACCCTAACCCTAAGTGAAGGTTAGAGAAAGAGATGACATGATGAGTTGGATGTCATGTCTCACCGAGTGTTTGGTTGGTCATGCCTTTGGGATGTCATAAGAGGGTAGATGATCTAGTACCTTTGGTGACCCAACCCTAGAGAGGGTCGTGCATGCCATAGAAAAGGATAGCTCCTTCGTGGATGAGGTTAGAGAACCTATAGTTACCCTATGGGTTTAGGCAAGTAGGGTATAGCTTGATGAAATCCTGGTTAAGAGATCATGATGGATGGCTTATGAAAGGGGTATAGATGCTCTTGAGACAAACATGAGTTGAGTGTTGGCTTCAACCACATAGGGGTATGCTCATGAGCATGAGCCTTCATGGAGAAAGGACCTTTAGTAAGTATGGTTGGAAGTGGAATTAGCTCTAGAGAGAGGAAGCAGAACCCCAACAGGGAGGTTGGAAGCCTAAAACCCTGAAACTTGAGGAATAGTGGGGAGTCGAGAATGATGCGACCTAAGTGGATGATAGTGGTTGCCTTATGCTTGATCCCTGGAGGATGATGATATCTTGGTTGTCTTTATAGGAACCAAACCCTAGAGAGAGGACGATGCTTCTAGTACCCAGGGTATAAGTGGTTACCTGCTGGATGAGATAAAGAGTGCCTTAGGCTCTGAGGAGGTTTAAGTACCCTGTTGTGAGGTTTTATACCTAGTTGAATGTCCTTGAGGAGGACTCAACTCTGAGGTGTTGCTCATATAAAAGGATCATGGGAGTACATGGCATACCTTGGACATGATTGATTCGTGGTTAAGAGGTCGAGCAGGTAGTTGCATATCCAAAGGTGAACCTAGGATTCCTAGGCCTAAGAGGGGAAGCAGTATACCCAATGCTCATGATGAGGTTGAGTCTCTATAGTTTCAAGCATGGTACTCCTCATGGGTAGAGGAATAGGAAACCCCTTAAGTTGAGGGTATGTTTGATGAACCCCCTTACAACTAAGTTGAACTAATGTTGAGGATGAGAATAAGTACGACCTAGCATGGTTTAATAGGTGATCAACTTGTGCTTTAATAGATGTCGGGTTAGACATGCTCATGCAAAGGTAAACCCTAAGGACAGTTGTGACCTTGTCGTCAAAATTTGTAGTTTCCTCCCATCCTGGGAGAGGGACCCTTTGGTAGGGTGTATACCAGTTCTGTTGGTTTTGAGGTAACCTAAAGAGGTTTCATAGGACTTTGAGAAGCTAAGTGCAAAGTACATGGTATGAGAATGAACCTGTAGACCCATAGTTAACCATCTCTAAGTGCATGTGGATGTGTTACCATGGAGGTAACCGGTATGGGGCCTGTCCAAGGTAGGCAGGATGCCTTGACCCCTATGAAGGGATGAAAGTCAGTCGAGAATGCGGAGAGAGATGATGAATGCTTGGGTAAGGTAGTTAGATTCTTGACTAATTCAAAATTTGTCTCCTAGATAGAACCCTTATCTTATATAGTTTCCCTTTAGTTAGTTTTTCACCTTAGAGTTTACCTATGATGAAAGTTTCATTTAGTATCATAATAATAATTAATTAAAAATAAAATTTGTCAACTTTTTGGTGAATTGTCTATTGAGAAGCTACTAGAGCAAGAAGTTGAAGTGATGGTGTCTAGAAAGGGTCAGAGCTTGGGGGCTGGAAATATTTTCCTCCGCCCCGCTAGCTTGGTAACGAGGACTCCTGAGCTCATATGACCTGGCCTGGCCTGATCTGATACAGACAACTCAAAATAGTCTATCTTTGGGCATGTTGCCTAATTGTTGAATACCTTAGGAAAACCTTAAGTGATGATTTGATCTCTTACACAAAAATCATCCTTAAATACCTTATACTCCTATGTTTAGGGTTTAGTGTACCCTATGTTACACCCTGAAGCTTGGTTAGTAAATCCTTTTAGTGTTGGGTTTTATGTACCCTTTCACCCTTATCTTAGTTTGACCCTTTTAAGGGGTAGAGTGAGGGTAATGGTGTTAGTACCCTATTTGGTTTTTCACATCTGATTTCGAGGATGAAATCCCTTTTTAGGGGGATGGAATCCCAATTAAAAGCAAAATCAAATACCTTTGGAGTTAGAAACCCTATCTATGTGGACATATGTACCTAATAACTTATGTGAACAATAATTTACCAAACGCATTATATTTGTAATTCAACTTGTTTGTTTATACACACATGAATATGTAGTAAGTCATATAGAGATAGTTCATATGTTTGAACCTTAATATAGGCATGATGCGAATAATAATGAGTTACTCGTTACTACTTGTGAATACATATAACGTTGACTATGCCACCCTGATGGTAAAATGTGTATGGATAATGCACCCTAAGGATGCTTTAATATGTAATGATCATGTTGACCTAAACCTTAATATGTAATCATCTAGTTTTGACAACATATACATATATATATACATATATATATATATATATATATATATATATATATATATATATATATATATACCCTTAATGTCTTTCATGATACATTAGTGACATTAGGTATCATCATCACATAATATACCTTAATGCATATATATGGATTATAGTCACAAATTTATCAATATATGTAAGGTATATCACCTTGTTCTCTAATGAAAACCTCATCATAATTTGATATATGAATTAATTCATTGATATTTAATGGGTTACATCCTATTGACTAAAATGCATATAATGACTCAAATATGATAATGAATAATTGGATTCACATAAATATTCATAAAATGACTAATGTGCATTAAAATATGTATAATTTATAATATGAAGTGTAATGGATGAAAATGATTAATGATGTCATTAATATGAGTATGAAAGATGATATGAAAATGTGCAATATGAACATTATTTGGAATTATTATAGGCTTAATAACTTGTCGGATAATATTAACTTTTTCTACAAAATAATTTTTGATTCCTCTACATGATAGTTTTAAGAGGATAATGGAAAAATGAATTCATGTTATTAAGGTTTTTGACCTAATACATCAATTATGTTGAAATGGCGTAATAAACCCTAATTGTGCTTAAAACCCTTGATGAGGGAAATATATATGATATAATGTTGAGATGTAATTGTTTTGAAAACAATGTGCATAAAATGTTATCTAAGCGATAGTATAAGAAATATGATACCTCTTCATGATAAAGATTATGCTAATAAGGCAAAAATGTTAATTTGAGTTTGATAAAAGGCTATAAGTTTTGTGGAAACCTTAGTAACACCTGACTTATGTAGATTTTGTGTTGTACCTTAGATTAAGGGTTATAACCTAGTATTTAAGGTTGGGAAGTTGCACACCCACCCTCTCTTCCCTCTTGTTGTGATTTCGGGGATGAAATCCTCTTGAAGGGGTGGTGTGTTGTAACATACTAAATCTCAGGGTCTCCTGCAATTTACCCACTTTTGAGCTTTTCTTTGCCTTCTAGTCCATTTGGACCTTTTTCATAAATTTCCCTTCTTTTATATTCTTTTTGGACTCCTTGTGCAATTTGAGCACAATTCAATGTTTAAAATTATCTTTTTCCCTCATTTATGATAATGAAGGGGTGTTTGCACAAATAACCCAATTAAGTAGATAAGTGAGGGTTAATAATGTAATTTGGTCATTAAGGATGGATATAAGTAGATAATATTAATTCAGAGCTTTTTGGATAAATATATTAGTAATAATGTGTATTTGAATTAATTATGGGTATTTTAACCTCTTTATTTTCTCTCTCCTCTTAAGTGGATAAAATGTGTGAAAATGGGATAATATGGTGAGTTATTTCTATTGAAATAGTTAGGAGATGTTTGCCTCAAAATATTACTCCCATATTTCAATTATTTAGTTTTCCATATTATTTCACCTCTTTTAATATATTAATACATGTAATAATGGACAACATATGAGTTATGAGCCTTAGTGAGCTTAAATACGAAATCTAATTATATAGCATGATGCTACACTTTAATGTGAACCTATGGTCCAAATTTGGTGGCTTTTGGACTTTGTTTGACCCTTCAAATCCATTTTATGAGTTTTTAATAAAGTATAACTATGAATTTTAATCGATTTCATTTATATCGATTTGTCACACTATTGTTCCGTTATTTTTCACTGTCACACACCTCACCCTCCTCCTGCTCCACATCCAACGGCCAAAATCCATGGTTTATAAATATGGACATTTTACACTTAAAGTACCTTTAAGTAACCTAATACACGTGTAATGTTTGTAACTAGGGAAATATGGAAATGGTGATACAATCAACTTGGTGAAAGTAATGGTAATGAATCTAGAATAAGTATGTGACCCCTATGTATGTGAAGCCTATTTTAGTACGTGAATCATATTTATGTGAACATCTATGATGAATGTGAAATCTATGTGGAATGGATATGTGCAAATTACCTATCCTTAAGTTGGGCTTTTATCCATCCCTACCTTCATTTTGTGCTAGCCTTGTTATCATTCTAATTACATTTATTGGCTCATTACTTATTTTATGCTTCTAATGCCATTGTGGCTCATTCATTTGAATAATGTGAATCTTGCTACTACATATGTTGCCTCATTTACTTGGAAATGCTTAATCTTGCTATTGCCTATGTTGGCTCATCCTTTTGAAATTCTTAGAAACATTGTATATTGTGGTTGATTATGTTGGTTGATCCTCTTGAAATACTTGGAAACATTGTATATTGTTGTTGTTTATATTGGCTCCTTTATTTCTTGGGTTTTATTCCCAATGCTATGTTGCAATCTTGTTATATTTCTCAATACTGCCAAGTGACTATTTAAGCATGATGTATTTTAGGCCAAATGACAATGTAGTGTACATGAGTACAAACCACCCATAGGGCACTGAGGTTTTAGTCCTCCTTCCGGGCACTGGGGTTTTAGTCCCCCTGTCATTTTATATATTAGGCACTGGGGTTTTAGTCCCCCTGCCACTTTTTAGGCACTGAGGTTTTAGTCCCCCTGCCACTGGTGAGGTCCGGTAGGTTCCTCACCCTACATTGAGATGACTTTGTGTCTTAATATATTCATGCTATGTGATTATTATTGTGGTGAGTGTTTATGACAGTTTTCTCTCTCTTATTCATATACCTGCCTCATTTCTTTTGAAATCTCTTATTGTAGAGAATCTTTTATATTGCAATGCTTTAGATTATTTAATTGTCCTATTTCTCTTGAATAACACATACTTTTATCTTTCTCTTGCTGGATGACCCCAACCATCCAGGCTAGGATCAGAGTGCACACGGAAGCTTCGTGAACCTAAGGCTAAGGATAGGACAAGAAGAAAGGGAACATATAGCTTGCTTGGACATAGTTGCCTTTACATATATTAAGTTGTTTTGTTTGGAGACAATGTTGTATTAGTCTAAGTCTTCCTCTACCTAGATCCTAGTTCCTTGTATAAAGATGTACCCCTTTTGGGAAAAATTTGTAATGTACTCTTTATACATTTTGAATAAAGTCAAGTTTTATTTCTTCCGCTGCCACACATTTGGTGTTTTGTTTATCATGTTTAATAGTAGAGACTATGTCTTTACAGTATGCCATGTGGTGGCAATGGGTGCCATGTTTTATGCATTATTCTTTCTTTCCTGGCATGAGGACAGCCCAACGGAGTGAGAGCCTTAATGCATTCATTAGAAGCCATGTCAATAGCAGAAAAAAAACTCTTTAAACTTGTTTTTAGCTTGTAGACTGCTTATTCTCATGTGTGGGAGATAGAAAATTTCAAGGATTTTGATGACAAGTATAAAAATCTGCCTTTGGCTTCATTGTTACGACCCCACCTCCCGATAACCTCCAATTAAGGGAGACCGAGAGGTTGAAGCCGCACCCATAACTTCCGGATCAAAGGTTCAACACTTAACCAAGAACAATTATTAAATTTCAACAATCTATACTAAAAACTGTAACAAAATTTTTCATACCTTTTGAAAATTTTGGATTTCTAAACATTTATCCATGTACACATTCTACTCTAACTAATCCTCCTTGCATTTTACTTCATGCCTTTCACAATTTGATGATTTACTATTTGTCCTTTGGGCTTGTACCTAAAATGCCGACAAACAAAATGTCAGTTAGCCGAAGTCGGTATGTGGGGGAAACAATAAACGTGCAACTATGATAACAACGTAATCATTCAATTAATCATGTAACAACCAAGATTACATTTTAAATATAACTCTATGATCCATGAGTACCTATCCTCTGTGCTATCCCTGCAGTGGACCTGGATACTACCTTCCTTATGGTAGATCCCCATTAAACCCCTCATGGTCCCACCTATAGGTGAACCCATTTCTATGGTTGATTCACATGGCACTACTCGTAAGTAGCCCACTCCTTAACTCATGGCAGGCTAATGGGTCTCATGGCACTACACTTGGTAGCCCAATTTCTAACCCACGACAACCTAGAACTTACTCTAGGTTACCCCTTTTTAGCTTTTACAAGACACAGAGGTGGTCCCGGATCTAGCCAGTTATACATTTATATTCATAGTGATAGTCATAGTCACTCTATAGTTGCATGAAATAAAAGAATCCAACAATTATTTCAAGCCATGAGGGAAACGTCGATAAAATCCTCGGAAAACTAGTAGGGATAATCATAAGCGTAACCACATACCTGATTTGATGATTTCACATCATTAAGCAAATCCAACCAAGAATGCAATCCAAGCAAGCAATTCAACAATCACATAATTCCTGAAAAGAATATATACTCTATTTATTACACACTTTATCAAGAATCTACTTTATTGACTTGGATTCACTTTCTAGGGTTTCTGGATCCATTTTAGGGATTCATTTTGCAATTAGGGTTTCCCTTCTTCTTTTACCATATTAAATCCTAATTTTATGCCATTACTCATAAGCCCTAATTATCTTAACAACATATAACCCTATTTTCATATTACAGGCACATTAATCATCAATTAATTTCATTAAGCTTCTTTTTCATTAAAGCTACTATTTTATCCTTTTAATCCATGACAAGATTATTATACACATTTATCATCAATTCAAAGTTCATTATGGTCTAATTAACATATGAACTCAATTTGCCATTAATTATACCTTTTATTCATTAGAAAACCCTAATCACTACATTTGGGGTTTTTATCCAAAATTAGGAACTTTAATGCTCAAAATATATTAGAACCATCATATAACCACATATTTTCACATCTTTCAAATTATATATGATCTTATCCTCTTTTACCCTAAATTAGGGTTTCTAAATGCTTAATCATTCTCATATGAGGTAAAAACCCTAAATCATATAATTTCACATCCAGATCAGGTTTGAATCTAAAATTATCATTCAATAGGTTATTAATACTTAAATTAACCCATTAAGCATACTAGACTCAACCTTTAATCAGAAAAAGGGTTTTAATCTTAACTTTAATGCACTTTTCATCAACTTATTATACTTTTGCAATTAGGAACGGAATCAATATGAAAAAGTATTTTTATTGAATTCCTCTCGTTCTCCTGATCAAAATTCATATATTACTTGTCCTAATCAGAGTTACCAATATATAAATATGAATTTTGCAAAATAAACACATAAGGACCAATAACGAAGTGCCACGTAGGCAACTTACTCCACGCACGTACCTTAGATTTAAGTTATAATGAAATCTCGCTTATACCCCTGGGCCACAGACCACTCTTTCACGCCCATGGGGGGCAGAACCGTCCAACACCATGGGTTCTTCTTCAACCACCGCAGCCCTACGCTGCTGTCGACTAGGACGATTGCAGGGGTTTATCCCCTCTACTCCAGGGCCCGTGGGTGGTCGGGAATGGCCGACCTGCCTTCGTCTCCCTCTTCAATACCTAGGGCGCCTCCTCTTGGCGGCCTAGGTAACCGTTTCCCAACACGCAAAGAACTGCACTTCTCGGTCATGCAGAAGTGATCGTGGGGTCGATTCCCTCGCTCCAAGGCACACAACTGGCCAAAACGCATCGCCCTGGCTCCGGCAGACCCCTGTGCACGCGGGGAAGCTTCAGGTCGTGGCTGAGATGGCCATCCCTAGGTGTGCTAAATCCGCAACCTGCTTCCTACATGCAGACTTCCGGCAGGAGTTGCAGAATGACGAAGCTCTATGAAAGATGACTGATTCTCCCCGGGGTGGTCGTAAGAGTTTAGTGCCTTCATTAAAACCCATCTCAGCTCCTCAAGGCCTTTGGAATTGACCCACTCACATGGCTAGGGTTCATGGATGAAAACAAGAAGAAGGGAAGAGAAAGGTTCTTTGGAACTGTCTTAAACTCGGCCAAAAGGCTCTACCCCTTATATAGGGGAGAGTACAAAGCCCTAAGGCATGCCTCCTTGAGGACTCAAGTCCTATTCTTGAAAGGAAACATATTTTGCTTGGGTGTGAAGCAACCATCTCTCTCTTTCTCTTCATTATCTCCTTAGATAACTATGTTATTTGGGTATACAGGAAAACAAAAATCATTTTTCTTATCCTCATTATTCTTGCCTTTTAATTCTTTGGCACGAATTTCTATTTTCTTTTAATAAAAATCACTTCCTTTTTCACAATGCCACCAAAATCATTAATAATGTATCATATTATCTTTTATTTTGCAAATTTGGCATTTTATCTTCCTTTTCTCTTTATTGGGACTCCTTGGATCCCAAGACACTTCATTATTTCGAAATTCCTTCATAGGGATACCTATTACCCTTCTAGATGCATCTATATGCATTATTTTTTATTATCATGTATATTTCTTATTAAAATATTTCTTTTTGAGGCTTTCTCTTTATTTCTCTTTTATTTTCCTCATTGGTATTCCTTTTATCATTAGAAATCATTGGGATACGAAATTCCACAAAGGATAACTCAATTATACCTCTTTTCACTTGTTTCCCATATTTAACCATTATTTTCAATTTCTTTCTTAATAAAGAAATACTTAATTAATCTTTTCTTTTCTTATTGCTTTCTTTTTGTAACTTTGGACTCCTTGGAACCCAAGGAACCCAAGAGGCACGAATTCCTCATTGGATTTGCTTTCTAGAGGTTTCCACATTTTCTTTTCTCAAATATTCAATTATTTATTTACTAATTGAATTTCCTTGTTATTTGGGCCCAATAGCCAATAAAGCTCACAACACAAACATCAAGACTATTGTAAATCGAATCCATTTATTCAAAACAAATTATATCATTATTTGTTCAAATATCCTTACTATGAGAAATTACATTTCTCGGCAAATGAACTAAAAAATTGGGGTTGTAACATCCTTCCCCTCTTATAGGAATTTTGTCCTCAAAATTCTATCAAGCAAACAAACAATTCAAGATAAGACTTTTCCATGTCCATCATTGGCCCCTATGTGGATTTACCTTACTCATGGCATTTCCAAATAATCTTTATCATCACATATTCTTTTCTCTGAGTTCTTTCATCCTGGCGTCTATAAACTACACAGGTGACTCAGGCCATTTCAGCCTCCCTTGGGCTTACTAGGTTCATTGCTCAGCACATGGTCTGGGTACCTCACATAGTGCTCTAAATTGGACACATGGAACTCATCACACATTACTTTATCTTGAAGGGTAAGATCAAACTTAACCTTTTCCACCAAACCATATCAAAAGAACCCATGCATCGGGGACTCAACTCTCTTAGCTATAACTTAGAGGGGTCAGATTTTCACATATTCTCCCATAGTGAACTTGTATGTCTGTCTACTTTGCATCTGCTCATGACTCTCATCATCTCTAGGATCCTTTCAGCCCTTGCACAATCAAAGCGACTTCATCTACATGCACTGTGGTCCTTTTCTAACCATCATGTGGTCCTTTCACCAACATCACCTTACTGAAGTGGTAACTGACACAACCTCCCTTATAGAGCTTCTTATAAATCTCGATACTGGCTATGGTGGTCATTGTCACATCTTTCATAGGACAAGAGTTGTCTCTAGATATCACCCTGAATGAGCACACATGCTCTCATCAGACCCTTTAGTCTGGATTATACTAACCATTAGTTAGGGGTGATAAACTGTATTAACATTGAGTTCTTCATGTACCTACTTCCACCTTTGGGCAGGGAACCTTTAGGTCCAACTCAAGAACCTTTGAACTCGCATCATGGTGTAACTGATCCATCTCTCTCATGGTAGTTCAACCAAATCTGTCCCTTGACAGAAATCTTTCTTTCTTATATCATCTAGGTAATGCGATCTACCATAACCCACATTGCATCTTAACCTTCCTTGGTCGAGGGGAGACTTATCACCACATCCATAGTGATGAACTCCCATTCCCGCTCGGGAAATCTTTATCCTCTATATTAATGCACTGGGTTATCGATGTTCATCCTTCACCTTCTGTCATGCATGACAACATACCCCATGCATCTTCATCTTAGGCATCCAAAGTACTACTGTCACTTATTATCTTCGTGGTACGGTGTATGGTGATCTTAAAATCATGATCTCCTGTATGTCATTATTCTTCAAGATCAATACCTCAAAAACCCTAAACCATTCTATCGGGGTTTCATCACCTTCTTTTCCAAAGAAGTGCATCTGAGGTTCTACCACCATCCTTTCATTGTATCAAGGACTAGACTGGCTAACCAAACAACCCTTAACTTTTCAACGTATCTCATTACATCTGAGTGTTATCCAAACACCTCTCCTTTCCAAACTTATGGTTAGACAAACAACCTCTTCTAGCCAAACTAGGCAGCTATAACTCAACTAGAGCATCCATTACCACTTCACATCCTTAGGTATTAGGTAACTTTGAAGACATACACTTCCATGTATTTCACTTATCGTCTTACCTCAAACTCTATGTCTTATCTTCACTAAGAACACTTTATGATTTCATCATCATGGTGATCAAACTCAACCTTGTATGACTCATATTTCATGATAAAAACATCCTCATAAGGTGACTACCTCATTTCTCTTTAACTTTTGCAAACCATCCATGTATCATTCACTTTACCAGGGCATGTTATCCTCTCTATCCTCATGCCTCATAGCAACATTCCAACTCACATCATCTTTTATCCTTGGTGTATGGCATGCGTACTGTCCTATCTCTCACTCCCATAACAAGAAGAAATAAGCATTTGGCTGCAGTCCAAATACATAGTTCTTCCTGCTCCAATAGTAGAGATGGTGCATCCCACCTTGCCAGTACACCTTTAAATCTAAGTTGAAACGTGTTGTTTATGCTTCTATATTACAATCATCTTGATATCCAAGTTACCTACATGGAAAACTAGTTTCGAACCTACTTGGGTCACCTCACAATCCTTGGTCATCCCCTCTAGGTCTATAGGGTGCCGACACTTTTGGGGTCATCCCTCTTCCCTTATGCATTCTAGGGAGTGCCCTACTCATCTGCCCTTTGGGTCCCATGAGTTCATGAAGGTGATCAATCTCCTAACCCATGGTCCTCAGACAATGATAGCTGTTACCTCCCGATCCTATGGTCATGTGCAACTAGGGAATTAGACAACCTGCTTCCATTGATCTTATTCCTACCTGACCCTAGGATAGACTTAGGATTCCATTATAGTACATGTCCAATCTTAGAACCTTACCCAAGCCTTCATCATCTCTCTTTTTGCATTCAAGGGTTGTCTTTCATCCTCTCCTAGGGGTCATGGTGACCGACCTACCTTGGTCAGGCCCCATACCAGTTACTTCCTTGGTAACACATCCTCATGCAATTAGAGATGGATATCTATGGTTATATAGGTTCATTCTCATACCATGTACTTTTCACTTAGCTTCTCAAGATCCTATGAGACCTCTTTAGGTTAACTTAAACCAAACAAAACTGGTATACACTCTACCAAAGGGTCCCTCTCCCAGGATGGGAGGAAAACTTCACCTTGATAACAAAGGTCACAAACATCCTTAGGGTTTATATTTACATGAGGATGCTTGACCCTAGCATGACATTAAGGCACAAGAAGACCACCTGCCAAACTATGCTAGGTTACACTTATTCTCATCGTCAACATTGGGTCAAGATCATACCTTCCCATGTCTTCAACTTAGTTATGAGGGGTTCATCAAACATACCTTAAACTTAAGGGGCTTCCCTTGTCCTCTATACATGAGGAGTACCATGCTCGAAACTATAGAAACTTAATTCTCATCATGAGAATTAGGTACATCACTTCCCCTCTTATAGGAACCCTAGGTTCACTTCTAGGTGTCCAACTTCATGCTCTATCTCTTAACCATGAACCAACCATGTATCGGGTATGACATACACTTCCTGTCTTCCTTTTTCCTCGATCAACACTTTAAAGTTGAGTCCTCCTCAGGGACAATCAACAAGGTATAAGGCCTCATAACCTGTTACTATACCTCTCTAGGTCTAAGGAACTCTTCTTCCTATCTCAGAAGGTAAGCACCTATACTACAGGCACATAGGTACCAGAAGCATCATCCTCTCTCTAGGGTTTGGTTCCTCTAAAGGCAACCAAGATATCAACAACTTCTAGGGATCGAACATGAGGCAACCACTATCATCTATTGTTCCTCATATCTCAGGGTTTTAGGCTTCCAACCTTCTTACTGGGTTTCCTGCTCTCTCTCTATAGCTAACCCTACATCCAACCTCACCATTAGAGGTACTCTCTTCATGAAGGATCAACCTCAAAAGCATGCCCCTACCTGGATGAAGCCTATGTTCAACTTATGTTCGCTCAAGGTTATCCATAGCTCTTTATGCTTATTTCATAAGCCATCCTTCATACTCACCTGGTCAGGGTCTCAACCTATTGCTCACACTACTGATACATACTCTGGGTGACTACTATGCCATGCTCATGGGGTTTCCATAGCTTCTTCACTAACCTCTTCATTGAAGGAGCCATCCTTCACTCCAACATGTATGACCCTTTCCAGGGTTAGGTCATCCAAGGTTCATAGCTCATATGGCATCCAATGGAATACCCACATACCTGGTCCAGCTCATCATGCCATCTCTCTCTCTAACCTTCACTTAGGGCTAGGGTTAGCATCATCCTCAGAGGATGTGCCAGGTCTCTACTTGCAATGAAGATCTCTATCTCCAAGACTAACTCTCTTTACTTATCCTCCTAATAAGAAGGTCTAGCCTCAGGTCTCTTCTGAGAACATGACGACTTATGTCATACGACCTAAGCATGTATCTATTCTTTAGTTTGCGCTTAATCTATTAAGCTTATGTCCATGACATCTTATTTACATGCTTTTCATTAATTTGGTGCAAGATTCCTTAGACCTTATTAACCTTACCCATACCTCAAGAGGGTGAGGAGAAGAGAGAAAACCCTAATCCTTAAGGTCCTTAATAGAAATTATGATGAGGAGGGATGAATGAGATGAGAAAGTCCTAAAGGTATCTTATTTCGATTCATACCCTAAGACTTTGGCCAGGCAGTCACACGGATCCCGGAGTCCTCGTATTCCAACTAGCAGTGCGGAGGAAAATATTGCTAGCCCCCGGTCGTGATCCTTTTCTAGACACCTCCGTCTTTCGGATAATCCTCTAATAACTCCCTTGGGTTCTATGGAGTTTGTAAAATTTAATAATTATTAATGGTTAACTGAGGAACCTACACTCTGATACCAAATGTTATGATCCCACCTCCTGATAACCCCCAATTAAGGGAGACTGAGAGGTTGAAGCTGCACCCATAACTTCCGGATCAAAGCTTCGACACTTAACTAAGAACAATTATTAAATTTCAACAATATATACTAAAATCTGTAATACAATTTTTCATACCTTTCGAAAATTTTGGATTTCTAAACATTTATCCATGTACACATTCTACTCTAACTAATCCTCCTTACATTTTACTTCATGTCTTCCGCAATATGATGATTTGTTGTTTGTCCTTTTGGCTTGTACCTAAAACACCGAAAAAAAAACGTCGGTCAGCCGAAGCTGGTATGTGGGGGAAACAATAAATGTGCAACTATGACAACAACACAATCATTCAATTAATCATGTAACAACCAAGATTACATTTTAAATATAACTCTGCGATCCATGAGTACCTATCCTCTGTGATATCCCTGTAGTGGACCTGGATACTACCTTTCTTATGGTAGATCCCCATTAAACCCCTCATGGTCCCACCTATAGGTGAACCAGTTTCTAGGGTTGAGTCACATGGCACTACTCGTAAGTATCCCACTCCTTAACTAATGGTAGGCTAATGGGTCTCATGGAACTACACTTGGTAGCCCAATTTCTAACCCACGATAACCTAGACCTTACTCTAGGTTACCCCTTTTTAGCCTTTACAAGCCAAAAAGTTGGTCCCAGATCTAGCGAGTTATACATGTATATTCATAGTGATAGTCATAGTCACTCTATAGTTGCATGAAATAAAAGCATCCAACAGTTATTTCAAGCCATGAGGGAAATGTCGATAAAATCCTCAGAAAACTAGTCGGGATAATCATAAGCGTAACCACATACCTGATTTGATGATTTCACAGCATTAAGAAAATCCAACCAAGAATGCAATCCAAGTAATCAATTCAACAATCACATAATTCCTGAAAAGAATATATACTCTATTTATTACACACTTTATCAAGAATCTACTTTATTGACTTGGATTCACTTTCTAGGGTTTCTGGATCCATTTTAGGGATTCATTTTGCAATTAGGGTTCCCCTTCTTCTTTTACCATATTAAATCCTAATTTTATGCCATTACTCATAAACCCTAATTATCTCATCTATTCTTCAATATTAAGGTTATCTTAACAACATATAACCCTATTTTCATATTATAGGCACATTAATCATCAATTAATTTCATTAAGCTTCTTTTTCATTAAAGCTACTATTTTATCCTCTTAATCCATGACAAGATCATTATACACATTTATCATCAATTCAAAGTTCATTATGGTCTAATTAACATTTGAACTCAATTTGCCATTAATTATACCTTTTATTCATGAGAAAACCCTAATCACTACATTTGGGGTTTTATCTAAAATTAGGAACTTTATTGCACGAAATAGATTAGAACCATCATATAACCACATATTTTCACATCTTTCAAATTATATATGATCTTATCCTCTTTTACCCTAAATTAGGGTTTCTAAATGCTTAATCATTCTCATATGAGGTAAAAACCCTAAATCATATAATTGCACATCTAGATCAGGTTAGAATCTAACATTATCATTCAACATGTTATTAATACTTAAATTAACCCATTAAGCATACTAGATTCAACCTTTAATCACAAAAAGGGTTTTTATCTTAACTTTAATGCACTTTTAATCAACTTATTATACTTTTGCAATTTGGAACTGAATAAATCTTTAAAAGTATTTTTATTGAATTCCTCTCGTTCTCCTGATCAAAATTCATATATTACTTGTCCTAATCGGAGTTACTAATATGTAAATATGAATTTTGCAAAATAAACACATAAGGATCAATATCGAAGTGCCACGTAGGCAACTTACTCCACGCACGTACCACAGATTTAAGTTATAATGAAATCTCACTTATACCCCTGGGCCGCGGACCACTCCTTCACACCCATGGGGGGCAGAACCGTCCAACACCATGGGTTCTTCTTCAACCTCCGCAGCCCTACGCTGTCGTCGACCAGGACGATTGTGGGGGTTTATCCCCTCTACTCCATGGCCCGTGGGTTGCCGAGAATGGCCGCCCTTGATTTGTCTCCCTCTTCCGTACCCAGGGCACCTCCTCTTGGCATCCTAGGTAACCGTTTCCCAACATGCCAAGACCTGCACTTCTCGGTCATGCAATAGTGATCGTGGGGTCAATTCCCATCGCTCCAAGGTACGTAACTGGCCGAAACTCATCGCCCTGGCTCCAGCGGACCCCTGTGCACGCGGGGAAGCTTCAGGTCATGACTAAGATGGCCATCCCTAGGTTTGCTAAATCCACAATCTGTTGCTTGCGTGCAGACCTCCGACAGGAGTTGCAGGATTACGAAACTCTGTGAAAGATGACCGATTCTCCCTGGGGTGGTCGTAGGAGTTCAATACCTTCATCAAAACCCATTGCAACTCCTCGGGGCCTCTGGAATTGATCCACTCACATGGCTAGGGTTCATGGATGAAAACAAGAAGAAGGGAAGAGAAAGGTGCTTTGGAATTGTCTTAAACTCGGCCAAAAGGCTCTACCCCTTATATAGGGGAGAGTACAAAGCCCTAAGGCGTGCCTCCTTGAGGACTCAAGTCCTATTCTTGAAAGGAAACATGTTTTCCTTGGGTGTGAAGCAACCATCTCTCTCTCTTCATTATCTCCTTAGATAACTATGTTATTTGGGTATACAAGAAAACAAAAAATCCTTTTTCTTATCCTCATTATTCTTTCCTCTTAATTCTTTGGCACAAATTTCTATTTTCTTTTAATAGAAATCACTTCCTTTTTCACAATGCCACCAAAATCATTAATAATGTATCATATTATCTTTTATTTTGAAAATTTGGCATTTTCTCATCCTTTCCTCTTTATTGGGACCCCTTGGATCCCAAGACACTCCATTATTTCGAAATTCCTTCATAAGGATACCTATTACCCTTCTAGATGCATCTATATGCATTATTTTTCATTATCATGTATATTTCTTATTAAAATATTTCTTTTTGAGGATTTCTCTTTATTTCTCTTTTATTTTCCTCATTGGTATTCCTTTTATCATTAGAAATCCTTGGGATACGAAATTCCACAAAGGATAACTCAATTATACCTCTTTTCACTTGTTTCCCATATTTTTCCATTATTTTCAATTTCTTTCTTAATAAAGAAATACTTAATTAATATTTTCTTTTCTTATTCCTTTCTTTTTGCAACTTTGGACTCCTTGGAACCCAAGGAACCTAAGAGGCATGAAATCCTCTTTGGATTTGCTTTCTAGAGGTTTCCACATTTTCTTTTCTCAAATATTCAATTATTCATTTACTAATTGAATTTCCTTGTTATTTGGGCCCAATAGCCAATAAAGCCCACAACACAAACATCAAGGCTATTCTAAACATAATCCATTTATTCAAAACAAATTATATCATTATTTGTTCAAATATCCTTACTATGAGAAATTACATTTCTTGGCAAATGAACCCAAAAATCGGGGTTGTAACATTCATTATGGCATTTGGATGAGCACATGAGAGGTATATATTCCAAGTCTATTTTTAAGATCTTTCATTCTAAAGTTCATCAAAGTATGGTGTATAATGTGAATGATAATTATGATGAAGGTGTGTTGAGGTCTATCATGTTGGTGGTACTAGTTGTCCTTGTGTTTCGAAGAAAGATTCATCTACTAATATGATTTCCTATAATTGTTTCATGTTAGAATTCAAAGGAATTCCATGTAGGCACATTCTTGCTTATCTAAGGAGCCATGATTTTTTCACTCTTTCTGAGCCATATATATATGAGGTGGAGTAAGGGATATAGAGATCACCCTTTGGTTTTCAACAAAGTATTCTATTATGCATTCATCCACTAGAAGTACACCAGCTGGTTTCTACTTGCAATTCAGTTGTGAACATAGCATGTAGGAACAATGCTATAGATATTTGTCATGATAGGCTCATTGCTTTGCAGAAGGCATTGTCAGAATTAGATGTTGCTGATGTTGGCGTAAGTGGTTCTAATACAACTTCTTCTGCTGCTGTCAAGGTCAACATTAGTATTTCCAAAACTAAAGGAAGACCTAGAGAAACTGATGTGTGTTATAAATTTGGAGTTGAAATTTATAAATCTAAAATGAGACAGTGCAAAATTTCCTCACAATATGGCATCGATCCTGATAGAAGAAACTATCCTTTGAAGAAATAGGTGTATGTGTTACCTACTAAGTAGATTTATTTTGCAAATCTACATAGTTGTTGTCTTTACTTACTGTTTGTTTTGTTTATGTGTAAGAACTGAGCATGTTATTTCTTGGAAGTTGTGGTTGATGATTGTGTAGTACTTCATCTGTAAGTGTTCCTTCATAGTTACATTTCAGAATCTTTTATTACTTTTTCGACCCAAAGTTACTTTATATGTCCAATAAGTACTTCCCAATATACATAATTAATTTTTAGTTCACATAGTTATTTTTCTATTCTCATGTGTACTCTTCTATTCATAGAGATACTTTTCTGGATTGTGGTGTTCCTACTTGATATGTTACTTCTCTTGGCTGATCGATAATGATGCTCTCTGCTCCACCATATTGTTGCTGCTAATGTTTCTTTTGATGTTGGCTATGTGATGCGAATATGCAACTAGTACTGCTATTGGAGTTGATTATTGAGTTATTTTACTATAATGCTATCCAATTGTTTAGTGTGCGAGTCATGTCAAAAGTTGATGTAAATGTAATGGTTCAGATGTACTTTTTGACAGTTGTAATTCACATTTGATTACACTTCAATTTTATTGTTACTCTTTTCCATGGAGCTACATTTGTATCGAATTCAAATCTATGTTAATGATTTTTGAATGTTTGGTGGGCATGTGATATGTTCTTCCATTTTCTGTTACATATCCCATTTGTGAATTTGTTTCTCCTATTTCCATTATTTAGTATCAAATTTGAGAAATTCTTCTTACTACAAACTAGTCCTTACTCAAGATCAGACTCATTCTTTTACAGTTCAATATAAACTTACTTTTATGTCAAAAGGTTACATTTTGTACCCTTTAGTTACTCTTTGTGTCAATACGATATGTTATGAGTGCACCTGTTACGCTAGATGTTGTTTGTGTAACTTTTTAGTTCATATAGTTACTTAAATATTCAAAGATTTACTTTATAAATAAAAATATGACACTTTGTTATTTAGCAGTTGCAACACAAAAATTTTGTTCCACTATCTTCATATAGTTATATAATTTTTTAATCTAGAATGGCTTGTTGTTACTTTCTATAACTATTTCTTATATTTGTGGACCCAAACTTAACAAATACGTCTGATAGTTACATTGCAATTTACATATTACCTTTCGGATTGATGAGTTACCTTCCAATTCAATGAGACATGTTTTACATGATAAATTTACTTTTTTTTCAAAGTGTTACTTTTTAGTTGACATATTTACATTTTTGTTCGCATTATTACTTTATAGCTAGAATAATCACACTTTGTTGTTCAGCAGTAGTCACAAGAATGTGTTGAACCTTATCCACATGTTGATCATAATGAAAGTCATCATTCTCAGATATATATCTGAGATATATAATAGGACCATTCTAATTGAACACGAGCGTTCTAAAAAGAGAAAGAATCACTTTTTTATTACATTGTGAATCTCTACGTTACTCTTGGGTACCAAATGTTACTTCATTACTGTCCAACAGTTATATTTTTGTCCACAATGTTACTTTTGAATTTATATAGTTACTTGGTACATAATGTTGTTACTTTTAAGTTGACAGACTTACTTTTCAGTTCACATAGTTAATTTATATCTTGAATGATCATACTTTGTTATTTTAGCCTGAATATCACAAAAAATGTTAATCTTTATGTTTAGATAGTTGTATACATAATAATAATTCCTTAGTATATACATTTTAGAATCTTTTGTTACTATTTCGGTGAACTGTTACTTTATATATTACTTAATGACTCTATAGTACATAGAATTACTTTTTATTTTAGATTGTTGCTCCATCGTTCTTAGAGTTACTTTTCAGTTCAATTACTTACTTTACATTTCACATATTCACTCTTTAGTTCAGGGAGTTATTTATTAGACGGAACGAGCACCTTCTGAAGCTGATCACAATCATTATCTGCATATATATGACTTGTTATACAACATGTCATACACAGTGATCGTGAGAGACCGTTACACTAAATGAGATTACTCAAAACATAAAACACAATCAATCACTAATTAATCACATAACCATAAGTATGGGTAAATTAAAACCGATTTCAACATCAACACCCACACAAAAACATTTGCATAAGAGCCCAATATCTTTCTTGTATCCATACTATGCCGAAAATTTGATACAAATTGTTCTATCATCTTAGCCACAACATATATATAGGAGAAAAATAATCATATATGCCACACAAATAAGAATTAATATGCTAACAAAAGTCCAATTTATTTAAAACACCATATACAAACTTTTCCTGACCAGACTTGAGAGTACAAGGACGACTCTAGGACACACTAGACATCTAATCAACTTTATCAAAGATTCATTACTATAGGTCCTCTTTTCTTCCACATGTTTGTTTATGTCACTTCCAATTACCTAAAAATATGTGGCAAACCACAAGGGTGAGACCCATGTCCCAGCAAGAGATATAACCTCCAACAACGATTATTGATTACAACATTTTAAGTAATTAAATAGTTAAGTAGTTTAATCAGATATAACAAATAAGATTAGTAGTACTGATGATTATCAAAATACATAAGGAGCAGATAATAACTATCATCATTAGCCAGACTATCATCCTTTATTTTGTTGCCAATATAAGTAATTCAGTAGCATATGCATATCTAGCATCATGAGCAAGTCTAGTAACATAGCATATCTAACAACATGAGAATGTCTAATTGGTTGAACATATCAACATCATAAGAAGAGCTAACAACATAAGCACAACTACCTGGATAAGCATGATTAGAAGTATATGCATCTCTAGTTACAAAGGCATGGCTAGCAATATTAAGCATAGCTAGAAACATCATATTAACCATCTATGTCAGTATATTTAACAAAATAAGTATGTTTACATCATGAGCATAACTACAACATAAGCATATCAATTATCTCTTATTGTACTATACATGGTCTCAGTGAAAAGAAAGCAAACAAGGGTTTTCATCCAATATGAAGCGTTGTGTATAACCCTAAACAAATATGCTACACTACTGTCTTACATCTTTTATTATGCCCTGAGGAAATTGAGGATACCATTCAAAATCTAACTGACCACTACTAAGTCAAAATCAGTGCCATACAAGATCTAGGAAGAGCCAGACTCCTAAGATCTTCTCCGCCCCCGGTTAGTACAGGTCTGCCACAATGACACATAAGGTCAAGCTGCTAATAGCCTAGTCCGTCCTTGGTATAGGTCACGACACTAGTGAAAGGAGGTGGGTACGCATACCCTACCATCCGAGGTAAAACCGCAACTGTACTCCAATCTCATCACATATATAATCACTGAGACATGATCACAATATTTCTCAAAGTAAGGACTAGGTATGACCATAGTCATCCTCCCTAAACACTTAAATTTAGGATGACAAGCATCCCACAAACTCATTAGTATGCGCTTCGAGTTTCCCTTAGGAATACTCATTTCACCATCTAGCAAATTCTAACACTTAGAGGGATCTATGGCACAGGGCACTACATGATTAGAGTTGCACTTGATTAGTTATTCCAATTGGGTGAATTATGGCTGCATCAAACAAGTGGACATACAAACCCTAATTCACTTCTAGAAATCATATAAATATCACAACTTTTAATATATATAAAATGTGTGGAACATAATTTCTCATCTCATTATCACATGGTACTATTCACTTGCCATTCATGAGACCACACTAGTCATCATACAATCACAAGATATAAATCCTTTTCACAATATCACAGGGTATCAACCCTTAACAAAAAAAGAGGATTACACCTCATTCAGGGCTCAACCATGCCCAAAGGTCATTAAGACAATCAAAATATCACAAGATATAAATCCTTTTCACAATATCATAGGGTATCAACCCTTATCAATACAAGAGGATTACACCTCATTTAGGGCTCAACCATGCCCAAAGGTCATTAAGACCATCATACTATTCCCTGCAAGATCATCATTATCTTTGCATGCCTTATAACAAGGCTCAACAACATCACTTACATATAATACAACAGATTAACACAACATTGCATTAACGAGCTAGGAGATATTCATAAATAATGATAGTAGGGTTATATTAAAATTAAGAACATTCCTTTATTACATCAACATGTAAGGAATCTAGATATAATTAACAATCATCATATTCATAATGCACATGTTTAGCATAAGAAAGTATCAACCATGTGGCTATGATAACCACCAATGAACACATTAATGTTATGATCATGTTAAGGAGGTTATTCTACCATCATTCCATCATATAAGAATGTTAAACATGAATACTCATATTTATCTATTTGCATTAGAGTTAGGTTCAACATGATAAATTATATCAATGTTACTAATCAACACTCATACCCAAACCCTAACTCATGACATCCCCATTGGTTCATGGATGCATAAGGTGAAGCATCACCATCACATTCCATACTATTCTCAAGTACGAACCCATGAATAAATCAAGGTGTAACCATCAGGTTATAGCATGCTAGGGTTTCAACAACAGTAACAAAATACTCCATGATTGTATTAGTCATTCAAGGACTATTCATACCCAATTACCATCATTTAGTTATATTAAAGCTAGGTATAACAAGCTATATCTCATTAGGATGACATATCAACACAATATGATTATCATCCCCCCTATTCATATGAGTGAATAGGTAAGATTACCTTATTAAGGGTATAACCCTCCATTTGTTCCATCACCATTCAACCCATATCACCATACCACAATGTCACCCAGAACCATTAGATGTTTAAAAGGTAAGACCATTGGTTGTTTACATAAGTAAACACCTTGGATAAAGCACCTATGAAGTCCTTGATTTGTTCTCTATAAAGAGTCACCATGTAACCCTAGATATCCCTTGATGAACAACATAAAAAGTTCCATTGAGAGTAAGGTAAAACCCACAATCGACTGTTCATTTAAAATAAGCAATCCATTATCAACAAGTAAGATCCTTAAGTTGATCATATGAAGGAAACCATCTAAATTACATTATTAGGACCAACATATTACATTATCCATCATTCCACTTTATTGGAGGAATAAACATTAGATCTTGACCATTGGCTCAAGTTCATATGTTAAAACCATCAATTACAATATAGGTCCGTCCATTGCATCAAATAACCAAAGAAACCATTGGTCTAAGGCTTAATTGATGCTACAACTACAATGCTTAACTTAACATATGTTGTAGAGACCTGATACACCATCATTAGTGACCATTAAATCACCATAGGTTGTTAGATCAACACTATATTCATTAGTCAACATCAAATATTAAGTTGATATCATCATTGATTGATAACATCAGTAGGGTACTTAATGGTTGATCATTGTACTTCTAATTGATCCAAAACTTGACCTAATGGGGTGACCATAGGTTGTCACCATCATATGACACCTTTGATCACGACCATCAGTTGTCATGAAGACAACACCATATGGTTGTTGCCATCGTACCATCATCAGGTCATGGGTTTATACAAGAGATCAACATAAAACCCTAAAATTGACCATTGGTTGATAGGTGCTTAGCACCATAAGTTGTCAAACCAACCTGATACAAGTTATATTATACCTTAGGAATAACGTACACATGATCAAAGGTTCATATATAACTGAAATTAGAACATGGAACATTATAAAAATCGAAATCAAAGTCAAGCATAGCTTTTTAGTGCATGGATCATCATTTTCAAGCAAGAACATGATCTAGAATGCTTATGGTAAGCAAAAAACGTGGACCAAGTTATAAAAAATGCCTCTAATGAGAAGATGAAACCCTACACCAAAGAAAACTCAAGCAGGTAGGGTATAAAATCTAAGAATAAGCTATGAGTTCGTCCATCTAACACTTTTCTACATCAAATGAGCAAACCCTAAGCATAAGGAGCAAGAAAGGTAGGGTTTTAGAGCTTTAGAGAAAATTCTACCATGGAACAACAAGGTTCTGACTTGAAGAAAGGTCTAAGGAAGGAGAAGAGCAAGAGAAACATAAAAGGAAAGAAGAAAATAACTTTCTTTGGTCAGAATCCCTAGAAGATAACCTTAGAAACCCTAGGTACGGCTAAATGAAGCTCTAGGAGACCTTCTTCTCCAAAAATAGGTTGTCTTCTACCTTAGAGCACTTGGTTCTACAGAAAAATAGAGGGGAGTCATTTCTCCAGGTTCAAGGAAAGAGAAAGCAAGCATAGTTTCGTACTTGGGCAAGGAAGAGGTAAATATAGCCCATGGATAAGGATGGAAGCAAGCATGAGGTGTAAAAGTAGCTTCCCCATGTTTCAATGGACTTAAACTATTAAGAATATACAAGAACACACACAAGAAGCTCCCCCATCGTCCTTATAGACCTTCTTAGCTATCCTTTGTCGAATTTCCTAGCCAATCAAATAATTCATTAGTTGATAGCTACTAAGGCCCTATTTGGTAGGATGTAAAACTAAAAGAAGGAGTCCAAATGTCAGGAAAATGGGTACCATTTTCGTTTGGTTACGGAAGTGGAAGAAAAACTCATCATTTTGTAACCCGCCGCTGGCACTACTTTTATCCTAAATTCACGGAATTGGTACCGCACTATGGAAGGGCGCGGTACACTACTGAAAACTGCAGAACACCTCCTGAACGGGAGGAACAACTGCTGCACGGACTGATGGTGTGTGAAAAAGCTGATACCATCTACACCTAACCAAAAAATAGCAAACAAAATCGTCACATGGACCTGCATCTAACCAAATACATTACGTATTGATCAAAACAATCCTTTTAAACCTTCTGTTTAATTAATCACACAACTGCACCTGAGCACACCCTATAAAACTGGGCCTAAAGGTAGCTCATCTGTGAAGGGGAAAACCCTAAAATACCCTTGGAGAAAACACCTTCAAACCAAGGTTTAAATAGGTTCCCCATGGCTAAACAAGCTCAATAATGATGAGAAAATATCCAAGACATAATGCAAGTGATAAATTGCAAAGAAAGCCTCTCAATTGGGTAAATTGTAGAAAAGTCCAAAATGGCATAAAATTGCATAACTTGCTCAAATAGTGTCCAAATTGGACCAAATTTGAAAATTAATCTTTTCTTATGATTTAAAAGCATATAAAAAGGTTATATTAGGGTTGTAATAATTCAATTATGATAATTAAGCTTGTTCAACTCACTAATAAAGTTTAGGGACCTTAAACTATTAACACCTAACAGGGATTTCGCCCTCAAAATCCAAGGTAAACAAAGATGGGTACTTACTTTGCACCTCAATCTATTAGCTTCACATGGTTACTTGAATATCATGGTGATGTCACATCTTTCATACATATCTCATCTTGGGTCAGCACAAAAACCCCGACCTAAGAAGACATTCTCAACATGGAATGTAGAAACTTGTTGTGTCATCTATACAACTCTAATAGTAACTTTGAATTCTAGTTATTATCTAAAAATTATATATATTGTATCAACACATTAATCAAAAGTCATACTTGCTGGCTCTTATCAAACATAGAACATTATTTATCTCTTATCATATGTGACTTATGTCATCCACTCTAACTCTTATGTATTGATATTTGGTCCTAGGTTTATCTTAAAGGAACACTATATCACATATCTATTAACCAACAAAATATCTATCCTTGATAGTGCTCTTGCCCATCTATCACTGAACCATACACGACATTATAGAATCACTTTTGCTTTACCTTCCAAACAACATTTAGAGGGTCATCATCGACTCTCTCTCCCTCTCTCTTTGTGGAAGAGGAATACTTGGAATGTTCATTTAATAAACATCTCCAACCTTCACATATTTCTCATATTATTAATACATCTTAGATACTAGGATTCATTACCTTGGTATCCCCCTCATGTGCTATAAGAAACTCACATCCTTATATCATCTACTTTGACCAACGTAACATATCTCAAGACATATAAGAGGAGTCTTCATAATTATTGGAAGGCTCAAAAGCAAACTCATCACAGATGTTATGATCTTGGAACCATAGTCCAAGCAACCTTATGCTATAATAAGCTATCCACTCTCATGTTTACAACAAATCCACACAGACCAAGTGGCAGTGATCCACTTGAAAGTTGTTCCCTAGAAAGGAAAGACACAAAGGAAAATATACTTCCCACATCATAGCAGCATTATTCAGGGGTCACTAGAAAAAAGCTAACCAATTCTATTTTCATTATGCATATTACAACTTCTTATGTATCATTTTACATTTTTCATTTTTGGTTCCTTGCCATTAGCATAGGAATCATCATTATTAACATATCTCATTACTTCTTCCTTGATGACTATTTATCACACTTGGGTATGTTCTCTTATTTTATTATATTTTTCAACCACTTATCAATAGGTAAATACTCATATCCACATTTGCTTCATTAAACTGGGATCATCTCCCTTATTTTCTTTCACATGCCATGCTAATTTTTCATTAACACTTTCTTACACAGATAGGTTGGTCTGAGATTAACTCAGGTTCCACCTTATTTCTTTGCCATTGTTCCCATTAATCTTCTCATTTTGTACTTGTTATAGGAGTTCTTTCCATCTTATGTGGATTTCATACCTTGATTCACTTTATAAGCATAGATTTATATGTCTTTTATTTTATTATATTCTTGAATCACATCTTCAAGAACTCCTCTTTTTCTAATTTGTATTCAGATTTAGATTTTACAGTGTTGTATCTTTCTCTTATAGTTACCAAACATTCAAGTTTTGATAGATAATGATGCAATTCTCATCTTCTTTAAGGTAGAATTGAGATATTCACACCATGACTTCTTATTCGTTATGCTCTTTAGATTGCCTCAAAATAACTACTTGATCAGAGTAATCAGAAAGATAACAATCTAAGAGTTCCATACTTACCTTTCTTCAATAATTGAATACCTGGCCAGGGCATCCAAGTACTGAGATTAGGCAGTATGCACCATGTTTTTGTGTCACGTTCCTAACTTAGACATCATCCTAGTCTTAAGTCCTAGTGTCCCTATAGACTCAGTGAACCTAAATCTCTGATACCAACTTGTGAGATCCCGTTACACTAAACGAGATTACTCAAAACATAAAACACAATCAATCTCTAATTAATCACATACCAAAAAATATGGGTAAATTAAAACCGATCTCAACAACAACACCCACTCAAAAACATATGCATAAGAGCCCAACATCTTTCTTGTATCCATACTATGCTAAAAATTTAATATAAATTGTTCTATCTTCTTAGCCACGACATATATAGGAGAACAATAATCGTATATGCCACACAAACAAGCACTAATATGCTAACAAAAGTCTGATTTATTTGAAACACCATATAAAAACTTTTCCTGCCCAGACTTGAGAGTACAAGGACAACTCTAGGACACACTAGACATATAATCAACTTTATCAAAGATTCATTACTATAGCTCGAATTTGCTTCCACATGTTTGTTTTTGTCACTTTCGATTACCTAAAAAAATGTGGCGAACCACAAGGGTGAGACCCATGTCCCATCAAGAGATATAACCTCCAACAACATTTATTGATTACAACATTTTTAACTAATTAAACAGTTAAGTAGTTTAATCAGATATAACAAATAAGATCAGTAGTACTGATGATTATCAAAATACATAAGGAGTAGATAATAACTATCATCATTAGCCAGCCTATCATCCTTTATCTTGTTGCCAATATAAGAAATTTAGTAGCATATGCATATCTAGCATCATGAACAAGTCTAGTAACATAGTATATCTAACAACATGAGCATGTCTAATTGGTTGAACATATCAACATTATAAGAAGAGCTTACAACATAAGCACAACTACCTGGATAAGCATGATTAGCAGTATATGCATCTCTAGTTACAAAGGCATGGCTAGCAATATTAAGCATAGCTAGAAACATCATCTTAACCATTCGTGTCAGTATATTTGGCAACATAAGTATGTTTACAACATGAACATAACTACAACATAAGCATATCTATTATCTCTTGTTGTACTATACATGATCTTAGTGAACAGAAAGAAAACAATGGTTTTCATCCAATATGAAGCGTTGTGTATAACCCTAAACAGATATGCTACATGACTGTATTACATCTTTTATTATTCCCTAAGGAAATTGAGGATACCACTCAAAATCCAACTGACCACTACTTAGTCGAAATCAGTGCCAGACAAGATCTAAGAAGAATCAGACTCCTAAGATCTTCTCCACCCCCAGTCAGTACAGGTCCACCACAACGACACATAAGGTCAAGCTACTAATAGCCAAATTTGTCCTTGGTACAAGTCTCATTACTAGTGAAAGGAGATGGGTACGCATACCCTACCATCTGAGGTACAACCACAGTTGTCCTCTAATTTCATCACATATATAATCATCAAGACACAACTACATTTGTTCTCAAACTAAGGGCCAGGTATGACTGCAGTCGTCCTCTCTAAACACTTGAATTAAGGATGACAAGCACCCCACATACTCATTAGTATGTGCTCCAAGTTTCCCTTAGGAATACTCGTTTCACCATATGGCAAATTTTGACACTCAGATGGATCTATGGCACATGGCACTACATGATTACAGTTGCACTTGATTAGTTATTCCAATTGGGTGAATTAAGGTTGCATCAAACAAGTGGACATACAAACCCTAATTCACTTTTAGAAAGCATATAAATATCACAACTTCAAAAGATATAAAACATGTGAAACATAATTTCTCATCTCATCATCACATGGTACTATTCACATGCCATTCATGAGACCACACTAGTCATCATACTATCACAATATCTAAATCCTTTTCACAATATCACAGGGTATCAACCCTTATCAACATAAGAGGATTACACATCATTCAGGGCTCAACCATGCCCAAAGGTCATTAAGACCATCATACTATCACATGATATAGAATCCCTTTCATAATATCATAGGGTATCAAACCTTATCAACACAAGAGGATTACACCTCATTTAAGGCTCAACCATGCCCAAAGGTCATTAAGACCATCATATTATTCCCTACAAGATCATCATTATCTTTGCATGCCTTATAACAAGGCTCAACAACATCACTTACATACAATACACCGGATCAACACAATATCACATTAATAAGTTAGGAGATATTCATAAACAATCATAGTAGGGTTATATTAACATTAAGAACATTCCTTTATTACATTAACATGAAAGGAATCTAGATATGATTAACTCTCATCATATTCATAATGCACATGTTTAGCATAAGAAAGTATCAACCATGTGGATATGATAACCACCAATGAACACATTAAGGTTATGATCATGTTCTGATCGCAATGATAATGTATTTGTGTTTGTCATTTAGATTCTACAAAATGAATTTTGCAACTTTGTCAAAACATTTTTGATTTATTTGATTTGATAATTTCAACAATATTAATTAGAACTTTAATTAATTATCGCTCCCACTATTTTTGTTCAAATTGACAACCCTCATGTATCAATTCAGAAGATTGCAACATACAACCTTCTAGTGGCCAAGATCCATATTTCATCAAATTATGAGTCAGCTTTGGCTGATCGCCCACAACTTGACTATTTAGGTAGACCATCATGCCAATTGCATCATATGCAACTCTTGGATAGATGCCATGTGCAACTCTTTACCATGATCATCTGCATGCCTCTGGAGCTTAGACTCTCTAAGAATCACCAGTTAAGTCTGACCCAAAAGTCAACACGATAAACATGCACCCTACTTTGACATGATTAAAGTTAAACAATCTATTTATGAGTAGGATAGATAAGAAGGAAAGACATTTTTGAATTGTGCTAATTCTACTAGACACATTGATGAGAAATATGAAAAAATATTAGTGAGGAAAAAGAAAGGGATATAGAGAGAAATAATTTTGACTCCCACCAGGGGTGGAACCAGCAACTGAAGGTTGGGCCCCCCAATTTCTACTAGACAATAAATATTAGATTCCTTTTTGTAGCAAGAACAAATCTTGATCTACTGATGTTGGTTTATGACAACATTTTTATGACAAACTCAAGAAGTAAAACAACTTGTGTACTTTTTTAGTCCAACAAGCTTGTCCCTATTGTGAACATATCATGTTCCATTAAACACGTAGAAAACTCTTTGACATCTAATTGTGGTGACTTATAGGACAAATAAATATTTTTTTCCTTCTAGTAACCTAGTCTAAGACATGATATTGTCATTGTGCCTATAAAAATTGAAGGTTTCCCTTAACTTAATAGTTGCCTCGATGGCAACACCAAGATACCAATTAAGTGTAGGCAAAGAAAAATACAAACAAAGTTAAAATAGCAGTGTTTGCAAAAATGTCAGTGAGATTCATCAATGTGCTTCCTTCTATATGGAATAATTAGAATGCAATGTTTTGTGCACGTTCCATACCTAGGCCTCTTTGGAAATCATGGCACGTTCCATACCAGTGGATTGTGTCAACAATTATATAATGGAAAGGATGATTTTGAGGATATACCTGGTCCTGGAGTAAGTCCAACAACATCTCCTCATCATTGTAGATGTGCAACTGTCTTCTAGTTGCATCAGGACTCATCTACTGCCCCTCCTGGTCTCCACCATGAACAACAAACTCAAACAACATCTAAAACAACTCCTCTATGGATTATAGGTTGACGTGGTCCTCCTAGAGATAGGAAAAGGCCACGTCTCCTATATGGAAGTCCACACGAACCACCTAGAACTCCTGTCATTCTAGTAGAACAGACAAGAAGGAGTTGTCCCCTTCTATTGGCGTACTAGTCACCAACTTTCTCTCCCACAACTATTCTCAATTTTTCTCTCCCTCACTATCCCTCCCTTGTCAGGTAGGACTTGCTTGGGCTCTCTTGGTTACCACAACTAGTGAGGAAAACAATTTTTAGAGCAACTGATTCTCAATTGTGTGTGTTGGGAATCCCCTAGTACCCCACGATTTATAGGAGGGGTTAGGGTCTGGGTTCCCAGTCTGTGTCGGATTAGAAGGGTCCAAAATTTCCATGAATTTTGCAATTTGCGATAGATGAACCGATCAGTTCACCGGTGAACCGATCATTTTCCCCATCAAATTTGAATTTACAATTTGTTTCCAATTAATGTCCAACATTAATTCCTTGTACCAATCAAATTGAACAAAGTGAAACGATCAACTATTCTCATGAATTGGGGAAATCACCAAAAGCTTCAGTTGGTATGACCGAGTCGATCGGTTCACCCAGTGAGCCAATCAGTTGGTCCCCTAACTCATGCAAATATTAGCCAATTCAATTTTCAATCAACCTAACACTCTAACTAGTTGGTTCAATACTTGAATTTGATGGTTCTGACTCCAATCAGTTAATTGGTTGTTTAATTGAATACCTAATCATATTTAGTAATCAACTTAAACATCATTCATGGATGAACTCATATTCCAGGTGAGTTCCTATGTGTGTGACCTTATAGGTCCCATATTATGTTGGTAATGAATGTCCATAACCAGTTACGACATTACAAGGAAAGAGTGGTGCCTAGTCACACATCATTGCTACCCAAGTAAATGGAATTTTGCAAAACAATTTCAACCTACAACCTGTGTATGGTGTTACATCATTTTTATAGTTCCTTTGTCCTTGATATCCAGATTGAACTCGAGGCACAAAGCAGTCATCCTCTTCAACATTCAATCTTGTTCCTTGAACCAGAGTAGACTGCTTGAGATATATGTAAGCTCAATATCACATATTGACACACATGTTCATGGCTATGCATTTCTCAGTCTTGCTTACTTAGAGGCCTAGGATATAATACTCTAATTGGAGGGACAAATCCCATCTACATCACTCACAGTCAGTCCCCATGTGTCACAGTCACCCAATCATCACCTTTATGGAAACCCTTATTCATGATTACATTTGATGATGTCAAAGCATACCAAATGACATGTGACGAGTGTAGTGAATTTAGGTCTAGGAATCATAATCACTACCACTATTATTAGAGATGATTTTGACTACCAATGTATGGTCTCCATGTATCACTCTTATGGTGGGTTTGTCCAATACACTATTCTCTAATATGTATCTGTGTGCTTGGTTTGATATCATATATCATGACTAATGAGATTCTATCATCAACCAACACACACTCTAGTCTTATGTGTTATTGCTATCTATCTACCTTTTATAATAATATCTGACTAGGGACTTAATGATAATGAATATACTCTTAACACATATATGATCTCATTGTTCAAGTCATGTACTTGAAGACACACGCCATTGAGTAATATCATTCTCTAGACATTTATTATGTTACTTCATTATCTCATAGCTGAATATAGTGGGGAGCACCTGGTATCACTATAGTGAAGCTAGAACTTTCAAAGAAATGTTGATGGAAGATGGACTATCTGACCTTGGCTTCTCGTGAGTAAAATTCACATACAAACATGGAGGGTTACAAGAAAGATTGGATAGACCGGCTGCGAATCTTGAATTTATGAATTCATTCCCGGACCTGAATGTAGTACACATAGCCATGATCTCCTCCGATCATTGCCCCTTACTGCTTCGTATGAAGAAAAAAGAAAGGTTTACACCCCGTTTCTTCACTAAAGTCATATGGAACAAGGAGGCATACTTTAAACACATGTTGGCATCCACATGGAAGGGTACAGAAGACTTCTACTCTTCCTTAAACTCGGCAAGACAGCAAATTATCAAATGGGAGCGGGACAACAAAATCAAGAAAGAGAAGAAGAGGACTCACTTAGTAAACAACATCACAACATTACAGAAGATGATGGCTGATCGATATGACCCTACTACAAATACTTTATGCTCTAATATGCAGGCTGAACTGCAGGCTCTCATCAATGAGGAAGAGGAGGAATGGAAGAAGAGATCACATTTCAACTAGCTACATAACGGGGACAATAACACACACTTCTACCAAGCATGGGTCAAACAATGCAGGAGAGCCAATACCATTATGGCACTAAAAGATCAACATGAAAACTGGATCAAAGATGAAGGGGACATCATGCAAATGGTAGTATCCTACTTTGAAAAAGCGCTCTCCGCACCGTCACCAAGTCGATCAACAAGGAACCCCAGATCTGATGAACGCATCTCGGGAGTATTTAAACAACCAATCGAAGTTGAAGATACCATACTAGCAGCCAGACCGACGAGAAGCAAAGTACAACAAGTACTAAACAAAATGCATGCGTACAAAGCTGCTGGGTCTAACGGAGTGAATGCAGAATTTCTACAAAGTCATTGGAGTATCGTTGGCCACTCAGTTACTAAAACTATCCAGGATATGCTAGAAGGAAAATCATTTTTAGATGAGGTCTACAATGCAACTATCATTCTAATTCCCAAGTGTCCTAATCCATAGAAATGTGAACAACTGTGCCCTATTTCATCGAACAATATCATGCTGAAACTAGCCTCAAAGATAATAGTGGAAAGACTCAAGAAATACATCCCTACTTGGGTGTTGGAGGAGCAAAGTAACTTTGTACCAGGGCGACATATCACATATAATATTGCTCTTGTACAGGAGATTATACATGACATGAAGAACCCTAAAGGGGCCAAGATGATGGCTATCAAAATTGACTTGACAAAGGTGTATGATCAAATGTCGTGGGAGTTTATACAAGATACTTTAGATCACGTGGGTCTCTCGAATTCCATTAAAACATATATCATGAATTCTATTTCAGGAGGGCTTACTTCACTGATATGGAACGGGAAGGCATCTCGATCCTTTAAAATGAGCAGAGGGTTATAACAAGGAGATCCGCTCTTTCCGTACCTTTTTGTGTTATGTATTGAGTGGCTTAGCCAGATGATTCAGGCAAGAACACACAATAAGAACTAGAGACCAATCAAACTCGACAGATCAGGCATCTTAGTAGCCCACGTTTGCTTCGCTGACGATCTAATTTTATTCGCCCAAGCAAGTAAAGAACAAATAAGATGTATCGTATAATGTTTTAGAAGCTTTGAATATGGCTCTAGACAATCCATTTCAGCACCAAAATCTCATATATTTTTCTCTGCTAGTGTTCCTACATCTACTCAAAGAAACATTCAGTGCCTATGTCACTTTCAAGTCACTAACGATCTTGGGAATTATCTTGGTGTACCTGTTATCCATTCTAGAGTGACAAAGAAAACCTATGCAGACATTGTTGAGAAGGTGGAGGGCAAAGTTAATGCTTGGGCAGCCCACATCTTGTCATTTTCAGGAAGGGTTTGTCTTTCTAGATCAATGCTTGCCACTGTTCCTACTTATGCAATGCAAACAATGATCCTCCCATTAAATCTCTGTGACATATTGGACACTGTAATACGCAGGATTATCTAGGGAGGCAGCAGGAAAAAATCCATATCACTTGTGTCATGGGAGAAAGTCACTAGTTCAAGAATTAAAGGAGGATTGGGGATCAAAATGATGAGAGACTGGAACCAAGCACTCTTATCCAAGCATTCTTGGGATCTTATGTCGGGAAGGAATTCCATATGGTGCAGGGTGATGCGCGAACGGCTCAAAAAATCCAAGGGAAGTGGTAGAGGTTCACTATCGAGGCTGGGATAGGTGTGTTTAGCAAAAAGACCATTCATGAAGGAGAACACCAGGATGATCCCACTCAGTGGCAACTCAGTGAATGTATGGGATGATATCTGGGTGAAGGAGCATCTGAGACTGAGAGAAGTAACCAAATGCCCTATACCTGAGGACATAGATGATCTTAAAGTTAGTTCTCTTATAACAGTAGACCGGCAGTGGGATATAGAGTTTCTAAATGACTGGTTCGATACCGAGATGGTGCAGCTAATTCTTCAAATCCATGTACCCCTGGCAGATGACCTGATGGATCGCAACTTTTGGACTCACACAGGAACTGGACAGTTCACCACGAGCTCAACTTATGACATTATTAGAAGGCAGAAAGAGGTAAGGTCGCCAGGGAAGCGAGACATATTGTGGAAGCTAAGAATGGCAAGACGGATAAAGACCTTTTCTTGGCTCTCTAAACAGAACACTTTACTTACAAACATGAGGAGGAAGTATCAGCACATGACTGAAGATAGCAAATGCCCTTTATGCGGGATAGCAGATGAGTTGTTAATCCACACACTAAGGGACTATGATGTTCCCAAGGCTGTATGGAGTGACCACATTTGTCCAACTAAACAACAACTATTTTTTGAAGCTATGAATATGGAGACCTAGCGTAGATATACTGTTAACATTGTAGGCATGCAAGAAGAAAAGTTTTGGGTGATTTGCCACCTACTTTGGCAAGTGAGGAACAACAACATTATGGAAGGCAACTACATGAGAAAAGAACATCTGTGGGCAAGTGTATGGAGGGACATCAGACTGCACAAAATTGCTTGCCCAGCCACCCCAACAGGTCTTGTTACAAATGCAAGAGAAACCTAGTTGCCACCATGTCAGGACACAATCAAAGTTAATGTGGAAGTGGCAGTAAAAAAGAAGGGAGTAGAAGCAGTTGCAGTAGCCCAGATTCACAAAGGAGAGTGGATTGGGGCATGGGACAAGAATGTAGCTACATCTAATGCTATTGAAGCTGAACTCGCAGGGATCTACCTAGTGCTAGAACAAATAGAACAGAACAAATGGACCAAGGTACATCTGGAGTCCGACTACAAAGTGGCAGTGAATATGATTGAGGAAGATGAAGAAACCTGGCCCCGATTCACACTCTGGCTAACTAAGATCAAGAAGCTAATCCAAACAAATACTACAATCCAGTTCAGTCGCAGAATGAGCAATGGGCTAGAAGATAGCCTAGCAAAACTCCATTTAAAAGACCAACATTCTTTCTTGTTTTATCAAAGGCCACCTAAGGAAGTCCTACACTTGTATGTACAGGACTTTAGAAAGGCCAATGACATAATCGGTGTAAACAACAATTGAGTAGTTTATTGATGGTGAGTTTTCCATAAAAATAAACAGAACAAGTTGGAATCTTGCGTTTTATTTGTAATCAAATTATTTTCAAATTATGCCATTACAATCATCATATGATTGGATCTTTGGGCATACTAATAGACCCCCACTTGTACTTAGAGCAAATCACCCACAAATCTTATTCCAAGTGATCTAACATGACCATCATGCTTCTGCTGTGAAAGTGCCTTTATCAAGGGATCAACAATATTGTTTGTAGTTGGTACTCTACAAATCTTAACATCTCCTCACTATACAATCTCTCATATGAAATGAAACCACCTTTGTATATGCTTTGAGCGGTGATGTGATCTGGGTTCCTTAGTTTTTACAATAGCTCCATTGTTGTCACAATATATCTCAATTATGTCACTGATGATTGGAACTACCCAAAGTTTAGAGATGAAATTCTCGATCCATATAGCCTCCTTTGCTGCATCCGATACAACAATATACTTGGCCTCTATTATAGAATTGGAAACTGTCTCTTTCTTGGAACTTTTCCAACTCATATCTCCATTGTTTAGGCAAAACATGAATCCTGATTGCGATCTGTAATAATCTTTGTTAGTTTGAAAGCTTGCATCCGTGTAACCCTTTACCACCAACTCTTCCTATATGTCATAGAGCAAGAACTGATCCTTAGTTCTTCTCAAGTACATAATGATGTTCTTCATGAATGTCAGTGAGCATCACCTAGATCTAACACATATCTACTCATCATGATCAAAGCATAAGAGACATCAGGATGGGTACACAACATTGCATGCATGATTTATCCAATTGCTGATGCATATGGAATCAGACTCATGAGTTCCCTTTTTTCACAAGAACTGGGACATTGAGCTTTAGAGATGGTAACACCATGTCGCATGGGAAAGTTTCCTCTCTTTGAGCTCTCCATGCTGAACTACTTCAAGACTTTGTCAATGTATGTGCTCCGAATTAGTCCAAGACACCTTCTAGATCTATATCTATAGATCTTTATCCCCAAGGTGTAGGATGCTTCTCCCAAGTCTTTCATAGAAAATGTATTTTCCAGCCATGTATTTACCTTTTATAAAGTAGGGATGTCATTCCCCATCAACAATATGTCATCTACATACAATATGAGGAATGCCACTATGCTCCCACTAACCTTCTTGTACACACAATGTTCATCTTCTTTTTGAATAAAGCCAAACTCTCATTAAAACAAAGATTCCAACTCTGAGATTCTTGCTTCAATCCATATATTGACCTTTGTAGCTTACATACTTTATTTGCATCCTTTGGATCTATAAAACCCTCAGGTTGTGTCATATACACATCCTCTAGAAAATTCCCATTAAGGAATGCAGTTTTAACATCCATCTTCTAAATCTCATAGTCATGATAAGCTGCAACAAGCATGATCCTGATGAACTTAAGCATGGCCACTCGAGAAAAAGGTTTCACCATAGTCCATAGCTTGAACTTGTCCAAAACCCTTTGCAACCAATTTTCCCTTATAGGTTTGTACTTTACCATCCATATCGATCTTCTTCTTGAAGACCCACTTGCACCCTATGGGTTTTACCCGTTTAGGTGGATCCACCAAGGTCCATATCTTATTACTATACATGGATTCCATCTCAGATCTCATTGCCTCAAGCCATTTCTCAAACTCTAGTCCCTCAGCAACTTCTAGATAGGTTGTTGGCTCGTCATCTATGACCAACTCACCACCATCTTGAGTCACAAGATATCCAAATCTCTCAGGTTCAAGGCACTGTCATATTAAATCTATGAGGTACCTATGTTACTTGAGGAATGTGAGATTCCACAACAATTTGTGATTCTCTTTGTTCCATCTGTTAGTACAATGTTTTCTTGTTGGTCTCAAACCTCTTCGAGTTCCACTTTCCTTCCACCGATTCCTTTGGAAATAAAATTCATGTCTAGGAATACAACATCTTTGGAAACAAACACTTTGTTGTCAAATGGGAATAAAAGTAATATCCTCTTGTCTCTTTAGGATATCAAACAAAAAAACATTTATTGGATTTAGGGCAAAGCTTTTCAAGAAGCATTTTCCTCACATAATATTCACATCCCCAAATCTTTGTAAAAGACACTTTGGAATGCTTCTCCGTCCATATCATTGGAGTATTTTGAACCGATTTAGATGGTACTTGGTTTAGTGTAAACATGGTAGTTTCAAGAGCATAACCCCAAAAGGTAGTCAGAAGCTCAACTAAACTCATCATTGATTGCACTGTATCAAAAAATGTGCAATTCCTTCTTTGTGATACACCATTATGATGAGATGTTCCAGGTAAAGTCCATTGAGATACAATCCCATGGGCTCACAGAAGGTCCTCAAACTCTTATCTTATGTATTCTCCACCTCAATCAGAGCAAAGTACTTAATACTTTTACCAATTTGGTTTTGTACTTCATTCATAAACTCGTTGAACCTGTCAAGAATATTTGACTTATGTTTCATTAAGTAAACATAACCATACCTATTGAAATCAATAGTGAAGGTAATGAAGTATTGATACCCACCTCTAGCAGTTGTTCTAAAAGGCCCACACACATCAGTATGTATGAGTCCAAATAGATCACTAGCCCTCTCATTGTTACTAGTGAAAGGGTTCTTAGCCATCTTGCCCAACAAACAAGATTCACATGTCTCTAATGATTCAAAATCAAAATATTCCAGATAACCATCTTTATGGAGTCTAGATATGCGATTATCATTTATGTGCCCTAGACGACAATGCCAAAGGTATGTTTTTTTTAGTCATTGAGTTTTTGCCTTTTGGTATTCACGTTATATACACCTATCTATAGATCTATCAAGTATAGACTATAAGACATTGGGGCACTGCCCTAAAAGTGTTGGTATGTATGCCCTGAGGGCCAATCATATGATGATTGGATTGGCACACGTCATGATTGATTTGATAAATATCAAAGACAAGTTTCTAATTTATTCTAGTTCAATCAATCATGAGATAAATGATGGAGCAGAATGGAGGTTTAAAGAGTGACAATACTGAAAAACGTATGCCTTTGCGTTAAGGACCTAAACAATGAGATCATATATATGCTAAGAGTATGCAGATTCTTGTTATGTCCCTAGTCAGATGTCATTGTGTAAGGTTGATAGAAAAAAATGACACATAAGACTAGAGTGTGTGTTGATCGATGATAGTGTCTCATTAGTCATGATATATGATATCAAACCAAGAACATAGATACATGTTTGAGAATAGTGTATCGGACAGACCCACCATGAGAGTGACACATAGAACCATGACATGGTAGTTAGAATCATCTCTCATAGTGATGGTGGTGATTGCGATTCTTAGACTTGAGATCACTGTACTCATCGAATGTGATTGGGTACACTTTGACATCATCAAATGCAGTCCTGAAACATGGGTTGTTATAAAGGTGATGATTGGGTGGCTTGACACATGAGATAGACTGTGAGTGATAGAAATGGGATTTGTCCCTCCTAAGGGAGTATGGTGTCCAGACCACTTAATAAACGATACTAAGAATAGCATGTGCATGCACATGTGAATCAATATATGATATTGAGTTTACATATATCTTAGACAGTCTGATATAGTTCAAGAAACATGAATGAACATTGAAAGGATGACAACTCCATGCCTTGAGTTCATTCAGGATATCAGAGACAAAGGAATCATACATTCACTGGAACACCAATCATAGTCTGTATGTTGAAAGTTTTCCTCCCAACTTTCCATTCACTTGGGTTGCACTAACATGCAACTAGACACCTATCTTTGCTTGTGATGTCATAAGCTAGTTATGGACATTCACTACCAACGTGATATGGAAACTATAGGGTCACACACACAAGATTAACCTGGAAGAGGAGTTTATCCATGAATGATGTTTGGATTGATTACTAAAGTGTTTAGGTACTAAATCAAACATTCAATCAATACACTTAACTCATAATCATTAAGTTCAAGTGTTAAACCAACTGATTAGAGTGTCAGATTGATTGAGAACTGAATTGACTGAGTTCTGCACAATCTGGACCACCAACCGACCAGTTCACTGGGTGAACCAATCGACTCATGGTTAGTGGGATGATCGGTTCACTCTAGTGAACTGATAAGTTCACTTGGACTGAACAAGCATGTGTTGGGTTTCCCGGTTTGTGAGAAAAGTTTCTCGTTTCACTTGTTCAATTTGATTTGGATAAGAATTAATCTTTGCATTAATTAGAAACGAATTAGGAAAGTCAATTGCAAGCGGGCCTGGCTTGTGAACTACCCGGTTCACTATGCCAACTGACCGGTTCACTAGTGAACTGATTGGTTTGCCTACCATAGTGCAAATTATTCATGGAAAATCTTAACCCTTCTACTCCCACACAGACTGATAACCCAAACCCTACATCTACTATAAATAGAGGGGTACATGGGGCTTATCCAGACGCACAACAAAGACATAACTCAGAACATTAGTTGCTCTGCAAAGTTGTTGTCCTCTCTAGTTTTGATAACTGAGAGAGCCCAAGCAAGTTCTACCCGTCCAGGGAGGAATAGTGAGGGAAAGACAACTATAGAAAAGCAACTGGTTGTGGGAGAGTGTATTGGTGACTAGTACACCAACAGAAGGGGACAAATCCTTCTAGTCCATTCTTCAGGATGACTAGAGTTCCCAGTAGTCCATGTGAACTATCTGTAGAGGCGGGAGACTTCTATCGCTCAGGAAGACGACAATCAACTGTAGTCTGGGTCAAGACCTGGAGCTGCACAGAAGTCGTTGAAGATAGGTGGTTGAAGACCGCACTTACTATGAGGTATAGTCACCGAGCAAGCCTCAGGACTAGGTATAACTCGCTAAAACCATCCTTCCCATTACATAGATGTTGATGCAATATGCTGGTTATGGGTTTATAGTCAAGTATTTTTTTTGTTTCCGCTTCTTACTCTGACCACATAAAACCCAACTGTGGTATCAGAGCCACGTCAATACTATATGTTTTAGGATAATCAATATGATCGGATTTTGGTTTATCGTCTTTTATTTATTGTATACGATGTGAATATTTAAATGACTAATGTGACTATCTAATTATTACCACATGATCCCAAACTAATATATACATATATGATATGGTATATATGCAATCGACATGCGTCACCCTAAAACAATTTTGATGGTGTATGTGTAGCATGGTTATGGCCTATAAACCCTATGTGCATGTGTGTGGTTGGTTATGGTTGCTTGCATCTCAGTCTAGGCACTGAGCCCTCTTCTTCTATTCTAATTGTAACTCAAGATAACTCAAGATTCTCTTCTACCTTTGCTCCCCTCGAATGTAACTTGAGGTTTCGCAAAGATTGTGTAAAATAGGATTAGCTTTATTTCTTGTTATGATTAAGGCTGCAGATAACTGCTTGATGGACCGAGACGACTGACTGAGGAGCAGTTGGAGGACTGATGAGAAGCCCAGACGACCGGACGATCCGACCATCTTGAGGAGCCAGACGACTGGCTGGAGAAGATCAACCTACCGACCAAGAGGTGAGTCGACCGGTTCAAAGGTTGAACCAGTCAACCCGGATTGGCAAGCACAAATCTTCATCAATAACAGGTTGCATGTAATGCATGCCTTATATGACCATAGTTCCTTGTGGATCCAAGGAACTATAATAGGATTGCCATAATCATCGCTTTATCATTATTGCATGTTTTCATTTGTGGGATATATCATGTATATGATACATACTATATATGTGGTGATTGTATACATATATGCATATATAAGCATATTAAAACCCCTCAACAAACATATTAAGTTGAAGATGCCTTCTAAAAGCAGCACACATGAAAATCTTGATCGACTAAGTGTAGGCATGCCTTCACGTGGTGCATTGTCTATCTCGTTGAAGTGTGATGGTGAATATGTGGGTCTGCCTTAGCATGGTGCATATTCATTGTGTTGGCTTTTGGGTTGTGGATGTAAAGGGTAATGTTGATGGATGCTTGAGCATCATTGGATAGCCTCTTCAAGTTTTGAACATTTGAGCCTCCATAGAAGTGAATGATTGATATGGAGGTAGAACTTGAGGGAATAATGCGATAGTGTTTTGTCTTCAAATATGATGATAGAGTGGAGTCTAGGGCCTTATATTTATAGACATAGTTAAGGATTGAAAGAAGACTCCCAATTTCCTATAACTACAACAATGCTGATTTTGGAGAAGATGAGGCATCACATGGTTGGCAAGATGGTATCAATGGTAGGTACATGATAGATACCTTCTACATGTACCTTGATAGGAAGTTAGGCAATGTGATTTAATAGATAACCATTGATAGGTGTCTATCAAGGCTAGACTTTGATAGCTATTCGTCAAGGCTGGACCTTAATAACTACTTATCAAGGCTAAACCTTGGTAGGTGACTGTCAAGGCTAGACCTCGACAAGTGACTGTCATGTCTATCTACCTGGATGGACTATCAATTAGGATGAATGGCCGTATCACATGGGCTGGATTGATGATTGGCATTGGGCTTACATTGATGGGATGTCTATCAAGGGTGAGCCTCTATAGAGACATCAAATGTGATAAGATAAACATGATAATATTACTTATTACATTATATATGCATCTCATGGTATATTGTACATTTAATGTCCAACTATTTAATGTAAAAGCTATGATGTGGCACAGATATAACGTAATAGGTAATATTATCCCACATATCCTTTTAAAATCTACTACAACATATTTTAATGATTAATATTAGTTCAATTACAATTATCTCTTCATGATTAAGATTAATTAAGAAATACTAGTTTAAATCGAAAGTTATGTTCAAATAATAATAATTAGAAACACGTAAAACTAAGGTCCTATCTCATGAACATGTATGGAAGTTTGGCACCTCATGAGCCCCATTCATACATGTTTTTGGTTACTTAACCCAATGACTGTACACATCACATGTGTTTAGTGATGTTGCACACATTATGTGTGTTTAGTGAGTTTCTTCCAGACATTGTGTCTATTTAGTGGCACCTACACATAGCATGTCTGTTCAATGAGATTAGATCACGTTCATGTAGAAGGTGTTATTTTGGTATGTTAATTAAGTTAACAATGAACCCATAATTCCCTTATTAACAATTATTTTCAACATTTTAGTCTTAAGCATTATATCGAATTTTATGTTTGTATTATTATTATAAAACCCAACCACTTACAATGATTTCAAATTCATCACTATGTGTGGATGCATACATGTTGTCTGCATCATGGAATATCTCTTAGGAGAGTGTTGCAAATTACATGTTTAAGACCTGGTGAGGTGCCATTTATATAACATAAGGAGGTTGATAACATAAAATTTTGTGTATATTACATCCATATTTTATCCTCATTTCTCTCAGAATTCTAGGTTTTATATTAATAGATCTTATTTTTACTTACATTTTAGTAACATTTCCCTCCTATTTTATTGTTTTAAATGTTTTATGGAAAATGGCTAACATGCAACATTCACAACAATCATTGCCCAGTGACCCATTGGATAGTCCAAAATAGCATTGAGGGAACCTCACAGGAAACTCTCTGACCACCCACTGATGGTACTTTCCAAAGACACTAGCTAAGCCTCAAAATTGAAGAAAAACCATGACCTCCATCAACCACATACCAGTGGATATTCAACCTTTAGCCCGATGTTGATGACTGATTAGTGCTTAACACCTGATCATGGGTATTCACCAATCACATTAATGCCCACATGAAGATTTTCCTCAATGGCGATACCCAACCAGCATCTAAACTCACTGACTGGTTAGAAAGTCCCTCTATGGTTCAATAGATAACTGTGAACTAATGAAGATAATGTCAAATCACGAGCCTGATGAAGTCTCTGCAAAGCACATCACCACCATTGTTACTTAAGGATGTTCATCAAGGCACGTGCTTTGAGACTTGGGGTGCAAGAAGATACCCTAAGCTCAAGTACCTTAGGTACATGGGACTCCTATAAATAGAGGTGCACAACCTTCACTAGAGACACTTCAACTATTCACAAAGTACAATCTAGTCACATACTTGCCATCGACCCTCAAAGACCATGGACGAGTGACCAAGGTTCTTCAACACCCACCTACACTTCCCAAGGCCTCGACGCTCATTTTCTAGAAAATGAGGACCTCTAGAGATGCCATCTTCATATCCATCACCATCTTCATGACGAAGGAGGTCACCATCAGCCATTAGTACTCCCTTAAGGATATTGTTTGTTGTATTACCTCCTTCTTCCCCCATTTTATTCATTCCACTTCATTCATCCATCTTGTTGTGGATTCATTAACTTATAAATTCATACTGTCTGTCATGAACATGAGTGTCTAGTCCACATACTTGGGTTGGGAATAGACAATAAGGATCTACCAACATGTCTATGCTTGCATTTCAGTGAATCAATATACTCTTGGCAATGTTTATCTCCATACTCTTACCCTTTAATACTTCACTTATATGATAAGCTTCCATCTTATGGTGTTTAATTTTTAATGTCTCCAAAGAGTAGTTTTAGTCTTAATCTAGAATTATGTAGTAGTATGAATGCATGAAAATGTTGGAATACTAGATCCAATGATCATATGTTTCTATTTTTTATTGTTTCTTTCCCACCTAAAGAGAGTGGCATGCTAATGATCTAGATCCAACCCTATCTTGAGAGAGGAGGGAAGAGACACTTATGAAGATTGCTTTTAAACTATGATAAGATTATACAATGGGTATGATTATTGCATGTTGGTGCGAGTTCTTAATACGTGAAAGCCAACCTAAGTTCTATTCATATATTCAATCATACAAAAATATCTATACAATTCTTGTTTTGTCAGCTTAAATTTGTTGGATCAAGGGATCTACAGGGGGGTTGAATAGACTTTCAAAAATCTCACAAAATGAATTAGACCACCAAATTATATTAAGTGCAGAAACTTAAACATACAACCAATTTGAGATCCTAACTAGCAAGCATAGCAATGATGAGAGACAAGGAAGAGAATGCACTTGGACAAAGTGGTTTAGAGTGGTTCCACACTTCAAACTACAAGTGAGTCAGTCCACTACCTAGAGGTGGTTAATCTCTAGGACTTTGCAATCTTGATACTCTTATATTCCATCATAAGATTATAAGACAAAACCACATTCATCCAAGGACTTAATACCTCAAGCAAGGATCTTCAACCTACCGAAGGAACTTACCGACTTGAACCATGGAGTCTTCAGCCTTCAAAAAGGACTTACCCACTCCTTCTTCAAGTCTTTGGACTTTAAGGAATTACCTATCCTTCTTGAATGTCTACCTTGCCTATCTCCTTCACTTGGAGATCTGGAACACCATGATTTCTTCAACCTTGAAGAACAACAACTCCTTCTCCTTCACTCAGAGAAGATCTCGAGCCTTTTCTTCAAATAGGAAGGGGGTAGGAAGATGGAGGTGGAGAGCTTTACATGAATACAAGGGGTATCTCTCTTACGACAAAACCTATCTCACTCATACTCACATATTTGACTTAAAGGTAGAGAGAGAAAGGGGGCTCAAAGGTGTGCAACACTCATAACTAAGCAAGAACCAAGCATATATGGAATGAGAAACCTTGGAATGAACTCCAAGAGGTCCTATTTATAGCTGAAGGTACCCCTTTGAGTTGGGGAACACTTAGGGTCAAATTATAGCTCATTTTTACCAAGGCAACATATCTATTTTTGTCCAAATAAGTCCCCAATGGTTACAATCACTTTTTCTGCAATTTCTGTACAGTGCATTCGGTCGAGTTTCAATAAAGGTAACTCGACCGATTGGGTAAATGACAAACCCAATTTTCAAACCATCGATCGAGTTTGTCATGAGGAAACTCGACCGACCAATGAAAGTTGTGTTTGGTCAGTAACCCCATCGGTCGAGTTCTATGAATGCACAACTCGACCGATGCACTCTTCAGAGAATTGATTTAGTGGATCGGTCGAGATTGTAACTCGACCGATTGACTGCCTGTGATCAATTTTCTAAAGTGCATCAAAAGTGATTAAAACTTGGTGCAAAGTGTCCCAATCAATTTTAACATCTTAGTTACAAGCCATATCATCAATACAAGTGATTACAAAAATATTCTAAGGTCACTTACATGGATTTCCTAAATTGTACACTTGTATAGCTTTTGACTTGAACTTGAGAAAATTAGGGATTGAGCAATTTGATCCTTTTCATGTACCTAACACCTGAAATCAATCTTGAATACACATATTAGATACATATGAATGGAATGGTTAAGTCATTATCAAAATATGGACAATGTACAACCTCTAGGTCAACATTCTCCCCCTTTTTGACAATGACAAACCATTCCTCAAACATATTGGAAAGGATATAGAAATTATACCTTTGCCTTATGAATTAGGGGGATTCAAGATGTGAACAATGTGAATTGCTCCCCCTCAATCTATGCTTACTCTAACCTGCATAGTTAGTCTATCTATACAAAGCAATTATAACATACAAGTACTATATGGTCCTTTGCAAGTCACATGATAAAACATAGAATGAACAAGAAAAGGATCTCATAAGCAATAAAAAATAGTATGACAAAGAATAGCAATATGATTGAGTTTCAATACATTGAAATCATGTCCCCCTTTTGACATTATCAAAAAGGAGGGGTAGAAGAGCATATAAATAGGTCTTCTCCAAACACAATAAAATAGGTGATCATACATGCAATCTCATATCATATATCAACTAGAGACAAAAGAAACACACAATCTCAGTCATAATCAAAATATGGTGAAATATGGCACCAACTCATAAAATATAACAAAGAAAAGAGATAGAGTGCACATAACATATATTACAACTCAGAAACATGGTCTCATAAAAGCAACTACAAGCTAGAAGCGATGAAAATTGAAGAGAAAATAGTACATCTCAGATAATGTGCCCAGATGTTTCTAATACAAAATAAAGCCAAGAAAGATATATATGATCGTCATACTAGACTAAAAACTAAGAAACATAGACTATCTATGTCCACAACATCATCATCATCTGCTCTAGGCTTGTAGTCCTCATCTCCATCTGAAGGTGCAACAACAGTAGTGGCTTCATCACATGAATCACCACTAGAGCCATCACCATCATCAGAAGCATCCTCACCATCACCATCATCATCATCAGCTGCCTCAGCATCATTAGACTGGTCAGGCATCTCCTTCTCTGTAGGAGGACCTAAACCATGACCGGGCCAACGAACATTCTGCTCATCCCAAGTCATACCATGAGCATAGAGCTCATTGAATTGAGGGAAGGATGGAGTAGAATCACCAAGACTGGTAAGAAGGGTGGCCAAGGGGCCAGTGGGAAACGGCAGGTAGGAGGGAGCATAACCATCAGCAACAAAGGGTGGAGGAGTAGTAGCAGCGGAAGGCTCAGGGGTAGGGTAGTAATGATGATATGCATAAGAAGCATAATCACTACCGTGGAAAGGCTGGTAGGTGGGGTAGGGGTGTGCACAGGACATGTTCATGTTTGATATGATTGAACATAGATCCTGATGTAGGTGCTCTTGAACCTGTTAGTTGTATGCTTGTTGGTGCATCATGTAGCCCATAAGGGTTTCATTGGATACACAAAACGAAGCACAACTAGGTCAAGGTGGCTGAGGAGGTGGAGCTCGGGCAGAGGAGGCATGGGCTGTAGAGGTAGAGGCCGAAGGTGAAGCACTATGTGTGGTAGAGGCAAAAATAAGCACAAACTTCTGAATCGTGGTTTCACTGATACACACACCCTTTCTAACTAGCTTGTAATGATAGTTAGAGAAGAGTGATTTCTCAGTAGCAAACTGAAACAAACCACAAATCAGAGCAGGATAGGGTGGATGGGTGCCTCGAGTGTTCTTATGGGAATCAAAATAGGTCATGTGATGGAGAATGTGTCGTGACCATTTGACTCCGATATTCTCAAGGATGCATTACATTAAGATCGTAGTGTTCTCTGCAATATTTGTTTGATTTTTCTTTGGATGGATGTTGCAGTTGATCACTAGGGCTAAGATACGCTTCCTCAGATCGATGGAGGAGGATGGTATGGTGCTCTTCTTCTTGTATGGAACATCGGGTTTCTTCAAGTAGCGATGAATGCCAGGGAGAGTAAGCTCATTCTGCTAGTAGAAACCTTCAGGATCTAAAACATCGATGTAGTTATCGTAATCCTTGCACCAAGAGTCATTCTCATTATCTCCAGAAAAGAAGACATTTAAAATATCCTCGAAGATTTGAAAATGCTTCCCAACGAGCATGGAAGTTAGGATTACTTGAGTATTCGGTGGGGGTATAAGGGTGTCGTAATTCCAACCCAGGTTAGCGTAGAATTTGTGAACTGCTTTTGTGTTTGTTATTGAATTGTGAAAGCACTCACGCTCGACAGCCAGGGCAGAGAGGTGATGGACACTAACAACTTGGCTACTTGGTCTATGACCACTTGGCGCCTAGGGCTAGGCTCAAACAAAGATCTAAAAGGGAAAGGACTCCTAAGAAGAAGGTCCTTATACCTATTTGCAGCTTCTATTAAGACAAACGAGGTGTCATCAAAGGGAATCAAGCAATTAGACGAAGAAGACAATGGAGCATTGCTAGGGGTGGGTCTCTTTCTCCTATGGGAAGCCATAGAGGCAAAAAGAAGGAGGAGAAGAGATCCAACACACAAAGCAAGCCACCAAAAACATCCAAACACCAACAAAGAGCACAAGGCGAGGTCTAGTGTTGCCTATCTAGGTCAGGAAAGGGCTAGGATAGGGAAGGTAAGGGTTTGGGTAGAGAGCTTAGGGCTAGAAGAAGGGCAATCAGTTTCCTATTCTCTAGTTGAGAGGGAGAATAGTCGGCCGGACCCAACTTAAGTTGGCTTTAGCCCACTGATCGATCGAGTTCTGAGAGTGGGAAACTTGACCGATTGGTCCATTTTAGAACATCTCTCAACCACAGATCGGTCGAGTTTGTCCTAGGGGAAACTTGACCGATGGTCAACCTGACCTAAAATCATCAAACTTAATTTCTAGCCATATGAATGCTAATTAAATTCAATTTTCCAGTTTATTATGTATATTGAACATATTTAGGCACATATCACTCATCATTGGGTACTATTTAGAGATAAAAACAAGAAATTCGAGAAATGCTAAAAAACAAGTGAAACTAAGCACGTCAATAAGCAAATTAAGCAATTTTAGCAATTTTAGGCAAGCAAGGCGAGTAAAGCATGAGAAAGACAGATAGGATAGAAACTGCTAGCTAGATAACATGTCAATATCATCCAAAGCAACTATGAGCAGTTTAGATCTAATAAAATTAAATTTCTCTCTAGCTAGAGGTTTAGTGAAAATGTCCGCCAAATGATTTTCTGTGTCCACATGTGTGATATAAATATCCTTTTTGGCAATGTGATCATGAAGAAAATGATGACGAACCTCTATATGTTTAGCTCTACTATGCAATATAGGATTATAATAAAGATTGATTGCACTTGTCTTATCACAATAGTTAGGAGAAGCATCAAAATGTATGTTAATGTCTTGGAGCATTTGCTTCATCCATAGGACTTGGGCACAACAACTATCATCTTTAATGTACTCAGCCTCAATGGTTGATAATGCCACGATGCTCTATTTCTTGGAAAACCAAGACACCAAGCATGGTCCTAGAAGGAAGCAAGTGCCACTTATGCACTTTATATAAACCAAACAACCCGCATAATCAACATCACTATATGCTATAAGAGTAAAGTCCTTTGACTTAGGGTACCATAGACCAAAGTTTTGAGTTTTAGCTAAGTACCTCAAAATCCTCTTAATAGCAATAAGATGTGATTTCCTAGGACTTGATTGAAAGCGAGCACACAAGCCAACACTAAACATAATGTCAGGTCTAGAGGCAGTTAAATAAAGTAAACTTCCAATCATACCTCTATAGAGATTCTCATCTACCTTCTCACCTTCTTCATCTCTATCATGTTTGGTTGTTTTTGACATGGGTGTGTCCATCGACTTCATGTTCTCTATTCCAAAGCATTTGAGTAGTTTATTTGTTTACTTGCCTTCATTGATGAAGTTTCCATCTTTAGTTTGCTTGATTTGGAAGCTGAGGAAGAAAGTCAACTCACCCATCATGCTCATCTCAAACTCACTCTGCATAAGAGAACTAAACTCCTTGCCAAGATCAAGATCAGTTCTGCCAAAAATGATATCATCAACATATATTTGAATGATAAGAAAATTGCTAGAAGTGTGTTTTAGAAATAGATTAGAATCGACTTTGCCCATGACATAACTATTGTCTAACAAAAAGTTCTTTAATTTCTCATGCCAAGCTCGAGGTGCTTGTTTGAGTCCATATAGAGCTTTTTGTAACAAATAAAAATGATTAGGTAGCTTGTCATTTTCAAAGCTCAGAGGTTGAGCAACAAATACTTCCTCCTCGATTGTACCATTCAAAAACAGACTTTTAACATCCATTTAATATAGCAAGAGATTTTTATAACTAGCAAAGGGAAGTAGCATTCTAATAGATTCAAGTTTAGAAACATGAGCATAAGTTTCATCAAAATTACTACCTTCCTATTGATTGTAGCCTTGAGCCACTAACCTTGCTTTGTTCCTTACCACTTTTCCTCTTTCATCAAGCTTGTTGCGGTAGACCCGCTTGGTGCCAATGATTATTCTGTCACTTGGTCTTGGCACTAGAGTCCACACATAATTCTTCTCAAATTTCTCTAGTTCCTCCTGCATGGCTAGGATCCACTCGTCATCTCCAAGAGCTTCCTTGATGTTCTTTGGCTCCAACTATGAGATGAAGGCACTGTCTGCTTGTTCTTTGTTGTAGGTAGCTCGTGTCTTCACTCTCTTGAATGGGTTGCCAATGATTAGCTCTTTGGGATGATTATTTGAGAAGCGAAGAGTAGGATCCTTCTTCTCTTCATCTTCTGCTTCAACCACCTACTTACTTTTGTTTTCGATGTTGAGATCTTTCAACATAGGAATTAGTTCATATGCAATATCATTATCAACAACATTCTTTCCATATGTAGGGTTAGATTCAATAAACTTAACATTAATAGATTCTTCAATTTTAGATAGCTCAATATTGAAAACTCTATAAGCCCTGCTTGTAGTTCTATAGCCTAGGAAGAAAGCCTTGTACGGTTTAAGATCAAACTTGTTGAGAAAATCCTTCACGTTTAAAACAAAACAAGGACATCTGAAAGTGTGAAAGAAATCAATGGATGGCTTTCTACCACACCATAACTCATAGGGGGTTTTCTTCAAAGAAGGATGCATAAAAACTCAATTCTACACAAAGCAAGAGGTGCTAACGGCTTCAGCCAAAAACTTCTTACGAATGTCATATTCTAGAAGCATGGTCCTAGCCATCTCCTGTAGCAACCTATTCTTTCTCTCTACTACCCCATTTTGTTGAGGTGTATGAGGAAAAGAGAAATTGTGTGAGTAACCAGATTTTTCACAAAAATGCTCAAAAATATCATTTTCAAACTCTCCCCCATGGTCATTACAAATAGAAACAATCCGACAAGCAACTTCATTTTCAACTCGTTTACAAAATCTCGAGAAAACATCAAGAGTATCACTTTTAGAAACAAGAAAGAATGTCCAAGTATAGCGAGACAAATCATCGACAATCACAAGACTATACTTGGAACCACGAAGCATTTGAGTTCTCATTGCTCCGAATAGATCAATATGAAGGAGCTCGAGAGATCTTTTGGTACTAAGGACTCCTTTGGATTTGAAGGAGGACTTGGTTTGTTTGCCTTGTGTACAAGGTTGGCATTCCTCATCCTTTTCAAAATCCAATTTGGGAAGTCCCAGAACCAATTCCTTTTTGCTCAATTTCTTCATTTGATGCATATTCACATGACCCAACCGGCGATGCCAAAGAGAGATATCATTTTTATCCACAACCTAGTATCTATCAAGTACGGGCTTTAGAGCATCAAGCACAATAACACAAAGATTACCATTTCTAGTTCCCTTATATGTAACATTATAAGTGAGGGAATCTAAAAGCAAACATTCTAAGGAAGTAAATAGAACAAGATATCCATTATCACAAACTTGGCTTACACTGATCAAATTGTGATGTAGGCCATCAACAAGAAAAATATTTTTAATACTTAGCTCGTTGCCTACATCACCCTCACATATTACCTTACCCTTTTTGTTGTCCCCGAAGGTCATCGATCCTCCTTTCTTTTTCAAGAATTTGTTGAAATGGCTAATTTCACTTGTCATATGTTTTGAGTAGCCACTATCAACAATCCACCTTATTTTGACCTGCATGAAAGAAGGATGTCGGTACCCAACTCAAACTTTGGGATCTGAGGTTAGCTTGGGGACCCACTTCATCTTTGGGTTGGTCCCCTTTGGCTTGTAAGGATAATAAGTAGAGTAATGATCATCACATTTATTATGAACACATACCATTGGGTTCTTAGAGCCAGAAGTCTCTCCATGAAAGATAGGAGGTTCCACACTCTTCTTCTTACCCTTAATCTTGTTCTTGTTCTTACCTTTAGGAGCAGTCCCACATATCCTAAACCACTAGTACCAATTTGTTGGGTAGATTGTTCTTGGACAACATTAAGGGATTTCTTTTCCGTAAGAAACTTTTGCAAAGAAGCTCTTAACTTAGCATTATCATCACTAAGGTTAATGAAAGTAGAAGATAAACTAGAAAGATCATCTCTAGCATGCAATGGGTTCGCATCTAAACAGAGGGCTTTAATATGAAAAGAATCACGTTCTAAAGCAGTGCTAGATACCTCATTACTTTGCAAAATAGGTCTAGATGATAAATCATTAACTTGAGCAAGCAACTTAGCATTTTCAGATTTAAGCAAAAGAATTTCCTTTTAATAAGCATGAGTTTCTTGCTTCCTAGCTTCATCAATGAGATTTAGTTCTACATTTTTAGTTTTAAGAACATCTATCTCATCTAGGCATTTTTGGTTATCTTCCTTAAGAGCAGCAATGGTCTTAAGGTAGACACCATTCTCAACCTCTACTCCATTGTATTGGAGCTCAAGATCAAGAAATTTCCTTCACAAGTTATCAATACTATCAAGGTGTGTCTTTTCATTTTGATCAAGAATCTCAATTTTAGCATAAAGATCATCTATTAAATTTCCTAACCTTTTCTTTTTAGATTTTCATTTAATAAAAGATGATCAGCAAGCATTAAGCATATCAATAAGAGTTTCCTTAGACAACTCATGCAAATTAACTTCACTTACCTCACTTACCTCACCTACATCTTCACTTGTAGAGGCCATGAGAGCAAGTTGGCATTCTCCATCTTCAGAGCTAGAAGAACTTGAGGAAGACTCCTCCCAAGCTGCATGAGCTGCATCTTTGGTTCTTCTTTCTTTCTTCTCCTTTCTCTTGTATTTGCCTTCTCTCTTATACTCCTTGTCCTTCTTGTGGCTTCTCTTATGATGGCTCTTCTTAGCCTTGGGACAATCACTCTTGTAATGGCCTTTTTAGTCACATTCATAGCATCTAGGAGTTGATGAAGAAGGCTTCCCCTTGAAGTGTTTGCCCTTGGAGTAGTTTGCTTCATTCTCATTTGGGCCTTCATCTTCACTTGAGGAAGAAGTAGGGGACTTGAGTGCAAGTTGTTTCTGCTGAACCATTTCTTCAATTTTACCTTTAAAGTTTGTGTCATTGATCTTTTTAGACTCCTTCTCTTCTCTCTTTTCTTCTTATTCTTGCTTATCAAGCCTTGGTTCATGGGCTTGAAGGTTACCAACCAGCTCCTCAGTTCACAATTCACTAAGCTTGTACACTTCTTCAATGGATGTAACCTTGGGCTCCCATCTCTTTGGAAGAGATTTTAATATCTTGGAGTTGATTTTGCCTTTGTCCATCACACTACCAAGGGCTGTCGATCCATTGATGGTCACATTAATCCTTGTGTACATGTCTGCCACTCTTTCATTCTTGCCCATCTTGAAGTTCTCAAGTAGACCACCAAGCACGTAGATCTTGGCTTCCTTCACTTGCTCCGTTTCTTCATAGGTGACACATAGCTTGTTCCAAATTTCATGTGTGGTGTCCCAAGAAGAGATCCAATTGAACTCGAATGGGGTGTGGGCTGCATAGATGATGCTCACAGCTTTGGCATTGAGTTGGGCTTGCTTCATTTGGGTTTCCATCCATGTGGAGATTTCTCCCTTTAGATCTTCATGCTTTAGATGCACCACCTTCCACATATCATAGCTTACTCTTTGGAGATAGAACCACATTCTTCTCTTCCAATAGAGGAACTTGGTGTCGTTGAAGACCAGAGGTCGCATGGAGAAGCTTCCCTCCAAGTTGAGAGATCCAAGTGCTAAATTGCCCATCTTCTCCTACTTGTAGAAGTAGCTTGGAGAAGGTCTGCTCTGATACCACTTGTTGCATCAAGGGCTCTAGAGGGGGGGTGAATAGAGCTTCACAAATCTCAAAAAATGAATTAGACCACCAAATTATATTAAGTGCAGAAACTTAAACATACATCCAATTTGAGATCCTAATTAGCATGCATAGCAAGGATGAGAGACAAGGAAGAGAATGCACTTGGACAAAGTGGTTTAGAGTGGTTCCACACTTCAAACTAGAAGTGATTCAGTCTACTACCTAGAGGTGGTTAATCTCTATGACTTTGTAATCTTGATACTCTTATATTCTATCATACGATTACAAGACAAAACACATTCATCCAAGGACTTAATACCTCAAGCAAGGATCTTCAACCTACCAAAGGAACTTACCCACTTGAACCATGGAGTCTTCAGACTTCAACAAGGACTTATAACTCCTTCTTCAAGTCTTTGGCCTTTAAGGAATTACCTATCCTTCTTGAACGTCCGCCTGGCCTATCTCCTTCACTTAGAGATCTAGAACACCATGATTTCTTCAACCTTGAAGAACAACAACTCCTTCTCCTTCACTCAGAGAAGATCTTCAACCTTTTCTTCAATAGGAAAGGGGGTAGGAAGATGGAGGTGGAGAGCTTTACATGAATACAAGGGGTAGCTATCTTACAACAGAACTATCTCACTTATACTCATAGATTTGACTTGAAGATAGAGAGAGAAAGGGGCTCAAAGGTGTGCAACGCTCTCAACTAAGCAAGAACCAAGCATATATGGAATGAACAACCTTGGAATGAACTTGAAGTGGTCCTATTTATAGATGAGGGTGCCTCTTTGAGTTGGGGAACACTTAGGGTTGAATTATAACCATTTTTTCCCAAGGCAACATATCTATTTTCGTCAAAATAAGTCACCAATGGTCACAATCACCTTTTTTTGCAATTTCCATATAGTGCATTGAGCTGAGTTTCAATAAAGGTAACTCGAACGATTGGGTAAAAGAAAAACCTAATTTTCAAACCATCAGTCGAGTTTTTCCTAAGGAAACTTGACCGACCAATAAAAGCTATGTTTGGTTAGTAACCCTATCGGTCGAGTTTTGTGAATGCACAACTCGATCGATGCACTCTTTAGAGAATTGATCCAGTGGATCGGTCGAGATTGTAACTCGACCAATTGGCTATCTGTGATAAATTTTCTAAAGTGCATCAAAAGTGAATAGAACTTGGTGCAAAGTGTCCCAATCAATTTTTTAATCTTAGTTACAAGCCATATCATCAATACAAGTGATTACAAAAATATTCTAAGGTCATTTACATGGATTTCCTAAATTGTACACTTGTATAGCTTTTGACTTGAACTTGAGAAAATTAGGGCTTGAGCAATTTGATCCTTTTCATGTACCTAACACCTGAAATCAATCTTGAATACACATTTTAGATACATATGAATGGAATGGTTAAGTCATTATCAAAATATGGACAATGTACAACCTCTAGGTTAACAAAATTTACCTCTAATTTTTGTTGCCTTATTCTATGTTTGGTTACTTCGTTATGTAGGACACAATTATCTCTCCTTTTTTTGACTTAGCTAAGCTAAGACATCAAATCCTAAAAATGTGTCACCTTGTCCATGTTTTCAAAACTGCTTACCACACAAGGCCCCATAGTATCGATAGAGGTGCCTAAGTATCAGGTAGTAAATTTACAATCTAATTACTCTAGATCCACCTCTATTTTAAATGTAAGATATTAGGAAATCAGAGGTTCATCTACTTTTCCATATTATCATGTATACAATTATTTTGTTGTATGTTTTGTGAAAAGCATGTGTATGCAAATAAGTGTAAACTTCATCCTCTATAAAGTTACAATATTATTGAATGAAATATATCCTATCTATGTTGATCTCCAAGTGTAATCTTGGTGATCCATGCTGTGTTGTTACATATTGATCGCACTCTAGAGTTGTCATTCCATGAATGTGTTGTTGACACTGTTGTGCCACTTTTATGTCCACACCACTACTGCTGCACACATCTACTACAAAACTATTGTGATGTCATTTCTTTCATGTTGTTGTCTTATAGTTATTCGACCTACTATGATCATTTAGTCTTAGTATATCACACTATTATTGATGTGGAAGTTTATATCTCTAATTGTTCTTGATCTGAATTCTCTCTACTTTCAAATTCCCTCTTCCCCCCTTTCCCCTTAACCTAAGCATGTGTTATGGGCATCACCTTTTTTTTAGTTCTGTGATGACATGTAGGAATTCTTCATCTCTGACATTGTGATAGGTAAGTCTATTGTTCATATTTAATTCTACTTTCTTCCTCTCCTCCTTCTCATCTACCAGCCTATTGGTCTCTTCTTTCTTCTCGACGCTACCCGGTCACATCTTATACACCTTCGAACACTTTTAAGTTAGGGGTTCATATGAGGCGTAGGTTAAGACAACTTGGTTGTTCACCCTTCTTATGCCATAATCACACAACATACAATTTGGACAAATCCTATTGGCTACCACCTCAAACAATGCTTGATTTATTGATGCCATCTAGCAATAGACATATTGATACAACACAACTATTGATTATTAGGTTATATAGATAGATCAGCTTAATAACAATTCTATATACCCTAGTAGACATAACACTGAGCTATACAACACTTACACCACAATTCTAGGATATCTCAAAAAATTTTACATAGTGAAGAAATCCTTTGGTAAGTGTGAGTACTTTCTTCCTTTTGAGCAACATCATAGACCAATAATCAGCCCTGAGTGTATAAAATTTCAAATCACACATTATCTTAGGTATATTATTATGCTTTGTCACTTAATGACCATAGATTAACAACATGGGATTGGAAAGATCTAATGGATGTGCTCATCATGAAAGAGGAGTCATTTGTGGTTCTCAAACTGATTAAAGAAAAAAAGGTCCCAATGTCTCTCTATCATAAGGAATGAAGTGGTTATGAGACTTTGGTCCCTCTAGTTAGTGACGGCATGAACGTGTTTCCACCATTGAGATTTGGTGATTGCGAATCAAGGACTTTGTAAAGGTTATATCTACATTACACTTTGCAAAAAATGTTCTAGTTACACAAAATACAAAATCATGCATAGACCTAGAAATAAAAAGACTAACTATGATGGCAATATGATACGCAAAAACAATACATAAATTTGAGTCTTAACTATGAGCACTAAAACATAAATGTAATTGCCATTCTGGGAGCATACATCAAGAAACAATATGGGATAATGACACCAACATCAACACCAACACCAAAGTTACAACATGAATAATAGTTGCTCTACAACTGAAGCTTAGGAAGTCAAAGTAGGAGGCAAAAAGGAAGTCCTAGACAAGGACATAAAAGGAAAATATAAGTTGATGGAGTCACCAAAATTTAAGGAGACTGAAGGTATATCTTTCAATTCCAAGGGTATACTTTAGATAACTATTCAAACATTAGTTACACTACATTTACTCAAATGAATACCCAAGGGTATTGCAATTATAAGTGTTATATACTTGAATGCACGATTTTAAACAAAACCAACTAAGTTTTGTACTACATGCTGAGAGAAGGGCCACTATTTCTTTGGTTGCTAGAAACCTATGATATGCCTCATTGTTGGGGCTCAAGACATATTGTGATACGCTGTAAGAGTGACACCCTACATGCATGGCAAAAAAATATTCACAACAAGAACACTAACAAAACTAATAACAACCTTGTTAGAAAATGGGGATTATATTATAAAGTGGAAACAAATACTTTACATGATATAAATATAATTTGGACAGTACCAACAATTTTTTTTAACCCTTAAAACATTATCTCAAAATGAATGATGACATGGAAGGGCATGAATCGAGAAAGGCTAAATATGTATTCATCTTCAAGGATAAAAATACCTCTAGTGGTAGCATTAATGAAGATATACATACTGACATACACACTTTCAACTACTAATACTATAGAAAAAACACATCATGTTCTGAAAGATGGACAATAACACATCCACTAAATAAAGATCACCCAAGATCTTTGAGAAGATGAGTACTCTTAGTCTCACCATAGAAGTTTTATTATCTAATAAGAAGAAACAATGTGTTCATTCACCAAATTTACCCAACCATACAGACTTGGGTGGTTCATCTCCTTCAACTTCCCACAACCTCCAAAACCTTAGCAACCTGTCTCACTATGTATCAACCAATAGAGTCACTTTCTCAGATAATATTTCTTTGCAGAGTGTAAATTAAGATATTAACATTGATACCCCTATTAGTATGATGTGTCTTAGTAAATGATGTGCCTATAATATCTTGATGATCACCTTTGCAAAACGTTTTGAAAAATCCTTTGTCAAAAATATTGAGGTAATTAAGGCCTTCTAACAATCTCATTCCCAATGTTTCTATCAGGAGACAAAAAATTCTAGCCACAAAGTAACTCCTCTACACACTCCCTGAGGGTAGAATATTGACCATTTGGTTGATCGTAACATCACAAAGATAGGAGAGACGAGCTTTATTATAGTTAAAATCACAAAACAAAGCCTTGATGGTGGTGCTTTTTATAAGGGTGATGGTGGTATAGGGTTGATAACACCCAATATTGTGGATGTTAAATGCCTATTTTACCCTTATTTCTCCTAGCTTTTTAGGCTTTATCTTTGCAAATGCCTCTTATTGCAGTAATTCATGAAAGATCACTTCCCTAATTACATTCTGTACCTTTCTTTGTAGGAAATCCACTTTACACAGCCTAATCATTGGTCAAATCTTGAAGGACCTCATAGATAAGGAAAACATGCCCATTATTAGGCGTCCCTATGAAGCAGTAGCCCGAAAAAACACACCATGGTGGCTTGACATCCTATTGGTATTTCTATCACCATTCTTGTCGCCCTGACAAAGATCTAGTAAGAGAATGGTTGACAAATACTGGTCAACAAAGGTGCAAATCTATCAACCAACGCGTCATAAAAGATGTCGCCTCCGTAGAGTTATTTAAAAGGCACATGCCCCAAGGTTGATGACACACAAAGTAACCTACAATCAGGTGTATCAAGTACAAGGAATGAAAACATGTAGGTCCTTCGTCTTCCACTATGAAGTGGTGCCAAATCATTCCCAGAACCATCACTCAATGGAACTAGATGAGAGTTAAGCTTCATTGATATCTAGGGATCACACCCCAGTTTGGTGGATCTTCCCCAAGAGTAGAAGAACTTTGTGATCTCCCCATATTTTCTAAAATTGAATCTGATGTGTGACATCCAAATTGAAACCTCACCTCAGCGAGAATCCCAATTTAAACACCCCATACTAGGCTAAGAAGAAGAAAATCAAAGGAGTCAGAAGGAAACAATCAGTAGCACATGCACATGAAAAATAATAAAACCATACAACACATGTTCACCATTCAACATATAATACAACATGAATTGTTACAACATTTGATATTACATATTGAACAACAAACTTATACATATACATGTACTACCACTAAACTACATAATCTCAAGGAAATAGGTCCACTTGCACATCAACTCGCCACACAACTCACAACTATCCAGGTCCCGATATGATCACATGTCCACATACCTAAAACAAAAGATTACATGTTGTACATGTCAACACAATATTCAAGAATATTGTACTGAGTACGCCTACAAGTATTTTACATACCTCATCATATCTTGGCAATAAGATAAAACTAATACTTGGCAACATAAACAAATATAAGAATAAGAGTATACTTGCACAAAGATATTTATTAACAAAAGGGAACACATATTTTAAGCAAATTATCCATTATATGCTTGTGCATTCAGGCCTTATGATGTGCTTACCAAAGAGATAGATCATTGTACATATGATCTGCTTACCAAAGAGATAGATCACTCACTAGCACTATTCTTACCAAAGAGATATAGTGCTTTCATATAATGGAATAGATATATTATGTTTCACATGTTCATAGCCATATACGTATAGAAAATCTAGCAACATATCATACAAGAACAAACATTTCATCCAATATCATATGCCAAGTGTTTATTATACATATAACACAAGCATATTGTATAATAAGCCAAGTAAGAGGTAATGGCATACCTTGATCAAGAGATAATCTAAACCACATATTCCTCATGTCAAATACACCTTGGTCAAACCCCGATTAAGACAAGACCACATACTATCATCAGATTCTCCATTACTTTATCTCATCTAAACCCTAATTATGTTTATTAGGGTTTGCTTAGTTCACTAGGATGTGTGCATCATTACTTGCATTCTTGCCTTAGAATTATCATACTGATATCTTTTTCCAGGTTATGGCTCATTATTTGAACATTAGGTTCCATATCCTTTTTGTGCACATATTAACCCTAGTTGATATACATTATTCAAATTAGGGTTACAACCCATGTATTAAGGGTCATCTTCATATAACAAGAATTCTATGCATATAACTAATATCAAAATTTCATATTAACTTACAGTTATAGATATGAGGGTGTTCCATAATTTCCATCACTTATTGACCATGTATGTATTTATTGCATTTTATTTAGGTTTATCATCTTTAATTAGCCATATGGAGTAAATTACATGATTTCGTACACCAACATTACAATTACTGACATCAGATGCATTATAAACATGATTATGGATTCACCAACATTTTATCACTATTTTAGACCATCGTTTGATATCTATTATCCATAAAACAAGTGTATAACAACCAACATGATATCACTGTGATTTAAGCATAAAAAGAATGATATGATGGTTCCATGCTATTCTACTCATTTTTATAAACATTTTGATATATTATTTGTAATTTTTTAATAAGTGGGCTATTGTCTACGAATTATACAAGATCTGAGCATTTTTTGAGATTTTTTACCTTTTTGGGCCAATAGAGTGTCACCACGTGGCATGTGAGAGGTGCAACTCCTTTGCCTTGGTCATCTGGGTTCACGGTTGAACCGGACGATTTTCGACTTGGACTGGACCTGGTTCCGAGCCGCCCTCTTTCTCTCTTTTCTTCACGTCTCCGCTCAACGCCTAGGTGTGAGTCCAAGACACAAGCCACCGCTGTGGCTTGGACCTCTGCTGAGAGATCGATCTCCTATCATTCTTCTTAATGAGCTTCCACCACCGTCATACTCCCTGTGAGTGTGTCCCCTTCCGCCTCCTTGAGCGCCAGTACTAGGAACTTCTCCAACAGGGTGATCGGCCGCAAGTTGCTCCTTCCCTCCATGGATCAAGAAGCTCCCCGTAGCCCCATCCTATTGTCACAGAGAAAAGGTTCGGAACACATCTGTTTGATGTATTCCCTATATGAATCCTCCCTAAAGGTCATCACCCTCTCTTTCTCCTTCATTATATGCCTGATCTGTGCATCTCCATCCATTCTCTGTGAGCATCGTCCATGTTCTGTGTAGGCACCACCGTACTACTCCACAATAATGAGAGACTAACCAAGATCTACACCTCTTCTCTAGGATTTTCAACTACTTCAGTCATCTCTAGTCAAAGTATCCAACCTCATTTTTTTTCTCCGCAGCGAGGCAACCACCGTGAGGTTCTCTCTTTGGCAAGAACTGATCCTCATGCTACTCCTGTTTGCAAACTTATAGGGTCACCAAGAGATTCAAGTTGCATGTTCATGGCCTAGTTGATGAGACTTCAATACCTAGGGATGAACTCCTGCAACCTTTGTCATCGTTTCCCTCTGATCTCCACTTGAGTGTAGTTCCATTCCTCCCCCCACTACCTGCGAACAATAGTGGAGAGGTACAGGAAATCGGGAGCTCGTTGTGCCAGCTCATTGGCCCTCACAATTTCAAAATGGGGTCTAACTGCTCCTTGCACTTATCTGAGGTGAACTTCTCATCCAAACTGACTCCCTCCACATTCACATCATGGGAGAAAGAAGGATCCCAACTTCCATTCACCATGATCTCAGATTTGACCAAAAGTAATGGATGAATCTCATTCATCCGATCTAACAATCTAAAGTATAGGATGTTTCCACACTTCCTATCTGTGTTTATGCTCAAGTGCAGATCCTAGGGCAAGTCTACCCGCGTGACATCTCTATGCACCATCAAACTTAGCTAAAACATGATTATCTTGGTTAATAATACACATTATTTCATAACATTTATATCTACATAACTTCTTCTAGGAGCATCAGTTCCTAATAAAACTTTAGTCATAGATTTATAAGCTTTTACACGACATCTCATCCAATTTTAGTGCTAAAACTCACTTGTTTGACCAGTCAATTAATTAACTCAAAAAGGCATAAACTTAGATATATTCTTCATGATGTCAACATCGAATACCAACCAAACATTAAGCATACATTGCTATTTCTTAATATATTACAAATAAATGAATTCACTTATTCATTAGGTATCCAAAAATCCACTTCATTACATCCTACACACCTTAAAATAAATTTCATCCTTGAAATTAAGTCAAAATCCAATCCATCACATCATATACATCTTAAAATAAATTTCATCCTCGAAATTAAACCATCCTCTTACTTCAAGGAACTTAATCCATATGTTGGGCACCACTCTAGGTGCACACTAACCACAAACATGAGATCCATAACTATATCTACACCTTCTAGGAGATTCTAAAAGAATATTGGGTTAACCACCCCTCAAATAGCACTCAAACAAGGGTTTAGAAATGTTGGTTATGTCATGACATATCTAATATGTTAGGGTTGCATCCTTATCTTTACCCATGCATAAGATTCAAACAATAGATTATACATGACATTTTTTTTCCAGACTATATTCAACATATTTATTAAGCACTAGCATTATCACTGTATGGAATATATCATTAAGATGCTCTCATTTCACTTTCATGTTAAGTTACAAGTTTGTTAGTGAATTCATCATTAGATTCACCAACCATATTGCGCCGTTACAATTCATGTAACATGTATCATCAGTGTCATATCATTGTACTTTCTCATATTATGTTGTAAACTCTAGTAGAGATTTATCATGAGATTAGCCAACTATTTGTATTATCATCATTATTCATGTATACGGTTAACCATCTATACATAGAGAGCTATCAAGCCATGTCTAGGTATTCCATCATGTCATATCCATATGTCAAATCTCAACCTTAGATCACAAACACATATATTATATCATTTTTGTACTAAATCAACTTATATGCGTGGCTAATCAAACATATACCAAAACTTTATCTAGTCCAATTGAGGTTATCCTAACACATTTCACGAGGGTGGTGTCATGATCAGTCTCTCTACGCTAACTCCACTCTATGAGTATCTCATATGCATATACTTTATCTTTCCTCTCTGATCTAGGGTTATTAGGTATACCTCACTGGAACTAGTTGATTGCTTTACTAGCTCTAGCCACATAAGCACAAACCAAACCAAAACATGACACTCTTTTATCATTTCTCTACCCATGAGACATGCTTACCGAAACCTCTCTTATATATGCAACCACTAGATTTCTACAAGGTACCATCAACCCGATCTTGAAGCTTTACACAAACTTACACAGTTACCTCCTCTAGGGTCTTGGGACTCTCTCTCTCTCACCCAGATGGTAGGTTCTCATATACTCATATTCACATATGTGCATGTAACCAACCTCTCTCTGACTATAGGGTTTGGTCCTCCTAAGGACATCTAGGGTTGAACACGACTATAGGAATCATGCATAACACAACGCAACTCAACTCGATCACTCAGGAGTATTCCAGTTTAGGACACATCATAACACATATATCTCATCATTCTCGTATCTTGGAGTTCAGGTTCTCTGACCTTCTCCCTGTGGGTCTCACTCTCTCTGGAGTTAACCCTAAAACTAGTCCCAACACTAGAGGTCCTCCTTTGTAAAAGAGATTGAGGCGCTTGCTGATTCACATCCTTGTCTTAACATATCTTAGCTCATAAAAGAATGCATACTTGCATCATCATCAAAACGTATCTCAAATCCTCAAAATTGAACTTAAGTCCTAAAAAACATACATATATCATCACAACCATCTTATTCCATCTATATAAGACTTTCATCATATCATCAAAACTTATTTCATCTATTCCATCTAACATATATTCCAACAAGGCTCTAGACATCTAATCTAGAACTACTCTCTCTTCTAGACTGATGTCATTCACTTTCACTTAGGTTACATGACCACTTCCTACTCGTACAAGTGTGGGGACACATTTTATAATACATATATATAATAAAATATTATATAGTTTTTCTCTAATAAAACATGTGTCAGAGAAAACTATCAAGGTTTGATCCAATTGGAATAAAAAACCAAATCCAAAAAATGAGTGTCCCACACATAGTAGAGAGTACAGTGTCATGAAAACTAGTGAAAAGGGTGAGAACATGGTGTAGACTAGTGTAGCTACTCTAGATAACAAATACCATATGTCTAGGGTTTCTCTTCCCATGATGTACGTCATTTCCAAATAATGCAATGTCCCATACCGCAACACTACAAGGAAAGAACGACACCTAAGGACCTACAATACAACAAGCACATGTCTAGACCTACTTATTAGACATCTAGATGCTAACCTAGAGGCTAAGTCATATCTAGTATCTCAAAGATGACTAATCTAACCCTAAAGATTATTAAGTTCAAGGTTTTTTTTTTTAAGTTTTGAGTTGCATTATTGAGAAAATGTCAGGATTTACTATTGTGCATGCTCTGATACCACATGTGACGTCCCCAGATATTCTAAAACTTAATCAGATGTGTGACGTTCAAATTGAAACCTCACCTCAGCGAGCATCCCAATTTAAACACCCCACACTAGGCTAAGAAGAAGAAAATCAAGGGAGTCAGAAGGAAACAATCAGTAGCACAAGCACATGAATAATAATAGAACCATAAAACACATGTTCACCATTTAACATATAATTACAACATGAATTGTTACAACATTTGATATTACATATTGAACAACAAACTTATACATATACATGTACTACCACTAAACTACACGATCTTTAGACAACATGTCCTCCTGTACATCAACTCGCCACACAACTCACAACTATCCAGGTCCTGATGATCACATGTCCACATACCTAAAACAAAAGATTACATGTGGTACATGTCAGCACAATATTCAAGAATATTGTATTGAATACACCGACGTGTCTTTTACATACCTCTCATCATATCTTGGCAATAAGATAAAACTAATTCTTGGTAGCATAAGAAAATATAAGAAGAAGCATATACTTGCACAAAGATATTAATTAACAAAAGAGAACACATATTTTAAGCACATTTTCCATTATATTCTTGTGCATCATCCTACCAATGGGATAGATGCATTCAGGCCTTATGATCTACTTACCAAAGAGATATATCATTGTACATGTGATCTTCTTACCAAAGAGATAGATCACTCACTAGCACTATGCTTACCAAAGAGATATAGTTCTTTCATATAATGGAATAGATATATTATGTTTCATGTGTTCATAGCCATATACGTATAGAAAATCTAGCAACATATCATACAAGAACAAACATTTCATCCAATATCATATGCCAAGTTTTTACTATACATATAACACACGCATATTGTATAATAAGCCAGGTAAGTGGTAATGACGTACCTTGATCAAGAGATAATCTAAACCACATATTCCTCATGTCAACTACACCTTGGTCAAACCCTAATTAAGACAGACCACATACTATCATCAAATTCTCCATTACTTTATCTTGTCTAAACCCTAATTATGTTCATTAGGGTTTGCTTAGTTCACTAGGATGTGTGCATCATTACTTGCATTCTTGCCTTAGAATTATCATACTAATATCTTTTTCCAAGTTATGGTTCATTATCTAAACATTAGGTTCCATATCCTTTTTGTGCACATATTAACCCTAGTTTATATAAATTATTCAAATTAGGGTTACAACCCATGTATTAAGGGTCATCTTCATATAACAAGAATTTTATGCATCTAACTGATATCAAAGTTTCATATTAACTTCCAATTATAGATATGAGGGTTCTCCATAATTTCCATAACTTATTGAGCATGTATGTATTTATTGCATTTTATTTTGGGTTATCAGCCCTAATTAGCCATATGGAGTAAATTACATGATTTCATACACCAACATTACAATTACTAACATCAGATGCATTATAACCATGATTATGGATTCACTAACATTTTATCACAATTTTAGACCATCGTTTGATATTTATTATCCATAAAATAAGTGTATAACAACTTACATGATATCACTATGATTTAAGCATAAAAAGACTGATATGATGGTTCCATGTTGTTCTACTCATTTTTATGAACATTTTGATATACTACTTGTAATTTTATGATAAGTGGGTTATTTTCTACGAATTATACAAGATCTGAGCATTTGTTGAGATTTTTACCTTTTTAGGCCAATAGAGTGTTGCCACATGGAACGTGAGAGGTGTAGCTCCTTTGCCTTGGTCATCTGTGTTCACAGTTGAATTGGATGATTTTTGACTTGGGCTGGACCCGGTTCCGAGCCACCCTCTTTCTCTCTTTTCTTCACGTCTCTGCTCGATGCTTGGATGTGAATCTACGGCGTAAGCCGCCACTGTGGATTGGACCTATGGCAAGAGGTCGATCTCCTATCATTCTACTTAATGAGCTTCTACCACCATCATCCTCTATGTGAGTGCGTCCCCTTCTTCCTCCTTCAGCACCAATACTAGGAACTTCTCTGACAGGGTGATCGGCCGCAGGCTGCTCCTTCCCTCCATGGCTCGAGAAGCTCCCTGCCTCCCCAGACTATTTCCGCAGAGAAAAGGTTCAGAACACATTTGTTTGATGTATTCCCTATATGAATCTTCCCTAAAGGTCGGCACCCTCTCTTTCTCCTTCATTGTTTGCCTGATCTGTGCGTCTCCATCCATTCACCATGAGCATCATCCATGTTCTGTGTAGGCACCACCACACTATGCCACAGTGGTGAGAGACCGACCAAGATTTACACCTCTTCTACATGATTTTCAACTACTTCAGTCATCTCTTGTCAAAGTATCCAACCTCATTTTTATCTCTGCAGTGAGGCAGCCGCTGTGAGATTCTCTCTCTGGTGAGAACTAATCTTTGTGCTACTCCTGTTTGCATACTTATAGGGTCGCCATGAGATTCAAGCTGCATGTTCATGGCCTCATCGATGAGTCTTCAAATACCTAGGGATGAACTCCTGCAACCTTTGTCATTGTTTCCCTCCAATCTCCACTTGAGCATGGTTCCATTCCTCCCCCCACTACCTGCAAATAGTAGTGGAGAGGTACAGGAAATCAGGAGCTTGTTATGCCTGATCACTGGCCCTCACGACTTCAAAACGGGGTCTAACTACTCCTTACACTGATCCGAGGTAAAATACTCATCCAAACTGACTCCCTCCACGTTCACGTCATGGGAGAAAGCAGGAGCCCGACTTCATTCACCATGATCTCAGATTTGACCGAAAGTAATGGATGAAGCCCTTTCATCCGATCTAACAATCTAAAGTCTAGGATGTTGCTATGCTTCCTATTTGTGTTTATGCTCGAGTGCAGATCCTAGGGAAGCTCTGCCCGCGTGACATCTCTATGAACCAACAAACTTAGCTAAAACACGATTATCTTGGTTAATAATACACATTATTTCATAACATTTATATCTACATAACTTCTTCTAGGAGCATCAGGTCCTAATAAAACTTTAGTCATAGATTTATAAGCTTCTACACGACATCTCATCCATTTTTTGTGCTAAAACTCACTTGTTTGACAAGTTAATTAATTACCTCAAAAAGGCATAAACTTAGATATATTCTTCATGATGTCAACATTGAATACCATCCAAACTTTAAGCATACATTGCTACTTCTTAATATAATACAAATACGTGAATTCACTTATTCATTAGGTATCCAAAAATTCACTTCATCACAAACCTCTAGACCTTTCCATCGCCATGCTTTCACAAAATCTTTCAAAGAAGGAGGTATTCACTGACTTTCAATCATAGAGTTCCTATTTGTTGTATCTTCCTCCTTCTTCCCTGATTCATCCATTTTCCTCCATCCTTTGTCATTTCGACATATACTTGTAAATCCAAGATGTCACTCACCAACATGAGTGTCTAGTTCATTATCTTGGGTTGGGAGTATCCACTAAGACTCTAGAAACATTTATAGACTTATATCCATTGATGTATATACTCTTGACAATGTTAGTCTCCATACAGTAATTTTTGATGCTTCACTTGCATGATTAGCTACCATCTTGTGTTGGTTGATTGTTAATGCCTAAAAAAAGTAGTATTAACCTATGTCTAAGAGTTATGGAGTATCATGAATGCATGGGAATGGTGGAATGCTAAATCTAATGATCATATGGTTTTATGTTGATTGTTTATTTGCCATCTCAAGATACCCAATCTTATAATATCGATCTATCCTAAGCTCGAGAGAGGAGGAATACACACTTATGATGATCACTTGTAAACTACAAAGGGTATACAATGGATATGGGTTTCACATGTTGGTGATGTCTTATATGGTGAAACCCAATCCAAGTTCTATCCATCCATATATTTGAAAATAGTCTTGAAAATTCTAATTCCATCCTTGTTTTGTCTTATTATTATTTACTTTACTTTTTCCTTTGTTTGATACCATATTTCATGGATACTACCATTGTGAAAGGACCAATTATCTATCTCTTGGTTTAGCATAACTTGATCAAGGCTTTAGATTCTTAACACTCACCACCCTAGTCCGTGAGATCGACCCCATCGACTACACAAGGTCCAATTACTATTGTTACGAGATTCTAAGTATCGAGGTATAAATATAAAGTCCATATATTGAAGATCCTCCTTTTTGGGCATGTGATTTTAGGCGATCAACTTTTGGCATAGTTGTTTGGGATAAAGAAAACCAATACTATTAGGAACCCTAAGTCTACATAGCATACTCTAACCCCTTAACTATATTAATAGAATTAACTGCACATTTTGATCTGATAACTCTTACTTTCTTGGACACTTTATACCAATTGTCCAATTCTAATCTTGACTATGCAATTTATTTTAGGAAGTTAGTGTGATCAAACCACTTTCCACTTCAAGTACAAGGATCATGACTCCTTGTAGTAGAGTCATCCAGAATTTGGATGGGTACACTGAGGAGTGCCATGAAGATCTCCATGGGGAAGATAAGATGAAGACCATTTCCATGAAGTTGAAGAACCTCACACTCGTGTTACTCTGGGGCCACATGGTGAGGGTAACGATGAAGAATATGAAATTATTTCTCTTAGATCCTTATCAACCACCCATTCCAATGAATCTAGGAACCCCATGGTAATACCGAGGTTCAACGCTACCACATTTAAGCTTAAACAACCCTCATCAATGTCATACAAGGAAGAGGTTTTGGTGGAAACTGTTGGTATAGTATGCCTAGAGAGCCAATCATATGATGATTGCAATGAGGCATGTGATACTTTATTTGATAATAATAAAGGCATTTCTATCTATATGTTTTAAGTATTTTTGATATAATAGTATTACATGATAGATGTCTAGAGAATGACAAAACTCAATGACGTATGTCTTCAAGTACGTGACTTGAACAATAAGTTCATATGGATGTTAAGATCATGTACATTCTCACTATGGTCCCTAGTTGGTTGTTATTATGGAATTAACCATTGACATCAATAACACAAAAGACTAGAGTCTGTGTTGGTTGATGATAGAATCTCCTCAGTCATGATATATGATATCAAACCAAGCACATAGATACATGTTAGAGAACAATGTATCAGACAGACCCACCATAAGAGTGATGCATGGAAACCATACTTGGTTAGTCAGGAAAATCTCTTATTGTATTGGTGGTGACTGTGGTTCTTAGACCTGAAATCAATGGACTCATCACATGTTTTTGGGTACACTTTGACATCATCCAACGTAGTCCTGAAACATGGGTTGTTATAACGGTGATGATGGGGTGACTTCGACATATGGGGACTTGACTGTGAGTGATAGATATGGAATTTGTCCCTCTTAAGGGAGTGTGATATCCTGGCCACTTGAGGAGTGAGACTGAGAAATGCATGGCCATGCACATGGAAGTCAATATATGATATTGAGCTTGCATATATATCAGATAGTCTACTCTGAATCAAGAAACATGGATTGAACATTTGTAGAGGATGACAAGTCCATGCCTTGAGTTTAATTCAGATATCAATGATAAAGGAACCATACATTCACCATAACACCAATAACATATTGTAGGTTGAAAGTTGTTCTCCAACTTTCCTCTTCACTTGGGTTGCACTGATGTGTGACTAGGCATAACTCTTTTCTTGTGATGTCATAAGTTATATACATTCACTGCCAATGTGAAACGGAACCTATAGGGTTACACACATAGGATTAACCTGGAAGGGGAGTTTATCCATGAATGTTGTTTAGATTGATTACTGAATTGTTCAAGTACTCAATTAAACATTCAATCAATAGATTTGACTCAAAATCACCAAGTTCAAGTGTTGAACCAACTGATTAAAGTGTCAGATTGATTGAGAACTGCATTGACTGAGTTCTGCACAACCTAGACCACAAACCAACCAGTTCATTGGGTGAACCAATCGACTCATGGTCAGTGAGATGACCGGTTCACACTGGTGAACCGAGACCAAATGAGCATGTGTTGGGTTTCCCGGCTCGTGAGAAAAGATCCTCATTTCACTTGTTCAATTCGATTGGGACAAGAATTAATCTTTGTATTAAATAGAAACGAATACAGAAAGTCTATTGCAGGCAAGTATGGGAAGTGAAATGACCAGTTCATTGGGTGAATCGATCGCCTCACCTTCCCAAATGATTGATTCATTTATGAAATGACCTGATCACCTGCTCCATCACAATCAGTTCATGGGAACCCTGACCCTTCCCTCTATTATAAATAAAGGGGTACATGGGGCTTCTTAGAACACACAACTCAGAACATCAGTTGCTCTACAAAGTTGTTGTCCTCTCTGGTTGTGGTAACCAAGAGAGCCCAAGCAAGTTCTACCCATCCAGGGAGGAAGATCGAAGGAAAAACATCTGCAGAAAAGTGACTAGTGGTGGGAGAGTGTGTCAGTGACTAGTACACTGATAGAAAGGGATGACTCCTTCTAGTCTATCCTTCAGGACGACTAGAGTTCCCATTGGTCCATGTGGATTATCTATAGATACGGGAGATTTCTGCCGCTCAGGAGGACGACTGTCAACTGTAGTTCGGGTCAATACCAAGAGTTGCACAGACGTTGTCAAAGACTAGGTGGTTGAAGGTTGCACTAGCAATGAGGTATTGTCACTGAGCAAGCCTCAGGACCAGGTATATCTTGCTAAACCATCTTTCATATTGTATAGTTGTTGATGCAATTTTCTGGTTTTGGGTTTGTGGTTAGATAAAGTTTTTTGTTTCTGCTCCCTGTTCTATCCCACAAAACCCAACAATGGTATCAGAGCCACGTCAACATACTATGTTTTTGGATTAATCGATATGATCAGATTTTTTTTTTGTCATTTATTTATTACATGCGATGTGAATACTTTAACTGGCTAATGTGCATACCCGATATAACACCACAAATCCCTATATACATATATAATATGGTATATATATGCAATTGATACACGTCACCCTAAAACAGTTTTGATGGTGGATGTGTAGCATGGTTATGGCCTATAAACCCCTATGTGTGTGCTTGGTTGGTTGTGGTTGTTTGCATCTCGGTCTACATACCGAGTCCTTTCTCCTATTCTAGATGCAACTCGAGATAACTTGAGCCTTCTCTTCTACCTTTGCTCCCTCATATGTAACTCAGGGTTTTCCAAAGATATATGTAAAAGTAGGATAGTTTTATTTCATGTTATGTTGAAGAACGATGGACGCATAGACAAGCGATTGGAGGACCGAGACAACTGACTGATGGTGCGAGATGAGTAGTTGGTGGCCTGATGAGGAGCACAATGACCTGACGAACTGACCTTCTAGAGGATCCAGTCACCAACCAACCGACTAGGAGGTGAGCCGATTAGTCATAGGATGAGCTGATCAACCCAGAATGGCTCAAGCATAGATCTTAATCAACTACTGGTCACTGCATATGATGTAGACCTAAATGACCATAATTCCTTGTAGGTCAAGGAATTACAACAGGATGGCCATAATCATTGCTTTATCGCTTCACATGTTTTCTTATGGGATATAGCATGTATATGATACATACTAAATATGTGGTGATTGGATATGTGTATGTATATAAATACCAAACCCCTCAATATATTATTAAGTCTTAGATGCTTTCCATAAGCATCACACATGAAAAGCTTGATCGACAAGCATGGGCATCCCAAGGGTGGTGCACTTTCTATCTCATGGAAGTGTGATGGTACTTGTGTGGGCCCGCTTAGTGGGGTGCACTCCTATCGTGTTGGATTTTGGGTCAGGATTAACTAAGTAGTCTTAATGATATTAAGCACTTATAGGCATGCATATGACTATGGCAAAGAGTTGTGCATATCATCTATCAAACAATTGCATAAGGTGCAATTGGTAAATGTTACCTACCTTAACAATTGATCATGGACACTAGAGTTGGCCGGGTAATAACTCAATTGTTTTGGATCTTGGCTCACTAGAAGGTTGTACGTTGCAATCTTCTGAATTGATGGTGAGGGCTATCAATTTGATCAAAATAGTGGGAGCGATAATTAATTAAATACCTAATTAATATCATCAACTTTATCAAATCAAAGAAATCAAACATGTTTTGAAATGTTGCAAGATTCTTTTGTAGAATCTCATGAATGTGCATTCATCAGGGTTTAGTCGCCTCGTCTGGCCCAGTTTTGCTTACATTCTCACATTTATTGACCATATCTTCTAGCAATTGACTTGTTTTGGTTTAATCGGAATTATCCCTATTTTTATGGAACTTTTTGCACCTTTGTGTAGGTCATTTTAGGCAAGTGGGCCTTGTCTTCTCAGCCCAATACTCCATTTTAGACCTTGGTTTGTTCAGGCCTACTTGGGAAAGTAGCAATCAGCGGGGCCCATATTTTCCCCATGGGCTCCTTCCCTAATCGCGACCCCGCCAGCGATCCAATAACACCACAATCAACCTCCCCCTCATGACCGCGATTGCATAGTCCCTCACCATCGCGACCATCTCACCTCGACTTACATACTGCAACCTGCTACATCACCTCACATCGCAATGTTCCTCTCTACCAACACTGTGATCACCAACAACCATAGGATCGTGACCCGCGATCTCCTCACCTACAACAAAACGTGAGGCATCTGCTCGCTTCCTCCATAACTACGACCTGTTCCTTCCTTCTACTTGTGATTCCCTTTGCCACCATAACAGCGACCTGCACCACGCCCTCAATTGTGACTAGCCCAAGAACCGTGGACACCTGTCTGTGATTCTTAGATCGCAATCATCATCCACCTCCCACACACCGTGACTGCTTCCCATGCCCATGGTCTTTGCAGCCACCAACCGCGACTACCCTTCTGCCCGAGGTCCTCCTATGAAATGCACCATGCCCGAAAGATCGCAATCATGACCTGCTACCCTAACTGCAATCTTTGCAACCACCATCACGGTTCTATCTCACCACTGCAACCACCATCTTCCAAATAATAGCAACCAGTTGCAACCCTACCTCCGATGCCATCACACCCTTACACCTCTGCCTGCTACCCTTCGTCTCAGTCACGAATGCAACAACTACACACCAACCCAAAATCGACAACACACTAGAACCACTACCTCAACAGAAGAAAACTGCGACAAAACTTTCAACTATCACAACCAAATAATCATGACCAACAACCGCGACCAAAAAATTGCAACCTGTTGCAAATAAATGGGTCACAAAAGTAAGGCGGTACCCAACCTACCAATAAATAGAACTCTACCCCCATCCATTCAAGGTATCCTCTCAAGATGCCGTTAGGCTGCATGTTTATCCTGGGCCTTAGGAGATGATCTCCATAGCCAAGAGCCTACCTCTGTGGTGGTCTTGCACCCCCATTCATCCAGATATGAGGTGGAAACCCAGACCTACAAGCCACTCCATTTAGATCTAGATCTGTTGTATCTACACCGCGCCTATACTGCCATCACATCCACGAGCTGCTCCTCTTACTGTGAGCAAGGACTACGAGAAGAGAGAGAAGTTGGAGAGAGAAGATCTGCCCTGTCTGCCATGCTGTTCTTCCCTCCTCGTCCAAATCTGCCCCGACGTGTAGAAGACTGTTTCTCCACTGAGCTCTGGTCATCTTCTTCACCATGCTCATGGAAGAATCTTCTCTCTCTTTTGTTCATCTTGTTTCTCTCACCATGAGCGAGTAGTTTTCCTTTCGTTGGGGTGCGGGGACTAGCCCTGCTGCCCACACTTACAAGTTCAAATATTAAACATTCCATGGCTTGTATATAACTTTTCATTTCGTTGTTAATTGTCGATGTGTTCTTGTGGATTGATCACCTGCTTGCATTTATCATGTTCATTCCTATGTTGCGAGAACTTCAATATGTCGGATTTGAATGTTGATTGATGCGGTTGACTCCCTGATGAGAAATCAGATGGGATTCCCTGAGGTCATAAGTGTGTGATCCATGAGGGGACGAGCCATCTAGCCCATAGTGACGCTTCAGTGTGCCTAAACATCCTAACAGAGGGCCACAACTTCAGTTGGATATTTGTATCTTCAGAACCATAAGTGCATGATCCAGATGGCAACGAGAAATCCGATGCCTAAGGTGATGCTTACGTGAACCTAAACATCCTTCCGTGAGGGTTCGTAGTAGTTCTATTTGGATGGTTATATCTAGCCTGGATGTTTGTGTTTGGATATGTTTGTATGTGTAGCGTTGGTGAAACCCAGGACCATCCCAGCAATCCCCATCATTAATCTTTAATCAACTTCTAATCGTACTCTTCACTTTCCTCGTGTTTAGTTTAATTAACCTCAAACCAACTTTTGTTCTAAATATTAGTCTTGATTCAACTAGATTCGACTAGTAAAAGATTCTTAAAAACATTGTCCCTTGGGATTCGATCCTCAACTATACTACGATAAGACCCGTCCGCTTGCGGGTGGTATTATTGTACAAGGTTTTAGTAAAACTAAGGGATTTCAGCCCTGGGTGAGTTTGTTAGTGCGATAATAGACCACGTCAAATTCTGGCACCGTTGTTGGGGACAACAAAATCATCTAGTTAAATCTAGTTCTATTAAGGCTAATTTAGGATTTTGCTTTTAACCAACAACAAAAGTTTGGGGAATCAAGGGAACTTTAGAGGTAACTTCCAGAATAGAAACTACAACAATTATCAAAACAATTCTCATTCCCAGAATCCAAACCAAGTCCCTTATCAACAACAAGGACAACAAGTCAGTCCCATATCTCCTGATGACAAACTCTCAACCATTGAGAAGATGTTGCAGTCACAATAGACTATGATAGTGAACCAGCAAGCCCGTCAAAAGGCTATTGAATCTCAACTAGATGAACTTTCTGCTAGCCTCAAGCCACATGCCGAAGCTTTTTCTGGACAACCAGAGAACAATCCTAAACATCCAGAGAAATTGAAGGCTATCACCACCAGGTCTGGAAAAGACTATTCTGATCCTTTTATCAAGAGACTTATGGTTATTACGGGCGATGATGATCTTGCGATTGCCCAAGACTCTACAGTACATGAATCTCAACCGAAAGAACCAGCAAACGATGAAAAGACAGACAAAGTAAGTTCAGAAGAACCTATTGTTACTGAAGCTGAAGAAACACCTGAGCCAGAGGTGCCAGTGTACAAGACTCATCCTCCTTTCCCAGCTCGTTTGAAGTAGACAAGGCTTGACACACATTTCAACAAGTTCAAGGAAGCAATGAAGAAGCTTCATGTTGATATACCCTTTCTTGATGCTCTGGCTGAGATACCAGCCTAGACAAAATACTTGAAGTCTCTCCTCACAAGGAAGTATATGAATGAAAAATACGAGACAATTAAGTGAGCAACAACCACTTCTGATATCATTTAGAGCAAGATGCCCAAGAAGTAGAAAGACCCAAGATCCTTTGGGATTTTGTGCCAAATCACTGACTCTTCACATAAAAAGGGATTGGCCGATCTTGGTGATAACATCTCTATCATGCCGCTTATCCTTTGCAAGAGGCTTGGGTTTGCAGAACTGCTTCCAACTGGAATGACCATACAACTTGCAGACAATTCCATGACTCTTCCTTTGGGAATCATCGAGGATGTCCCAGTCAAGGTAGGAAAAGACTCTTACGTCCCATGTGACTTTGTCATCATGGACATAAAAGAAGATGCCATATACCCTCTTATCTTTGGCCGTCCTTTCCTTGCCACTACAAGAGCTCTCATTGATGTTGAAGTAGGAACCTTGCTCCTCAGACAAGGTAAAGAAACCCTCAAGTTCAATGTTTTTGAAAGTATGAGAAGACCAAGCATGCAAGAAGAAGTCTAGTTGATTGATTGCATGGATAAAATGTCACTCCTTACACAAGAGGATTATGAACAAGATGATCCTTTAGAAGTGGCTCTAACAAACCCATATGCTTCCAACTCCATTGACGAACAAGTGAAGGATTGCATTCTCCAACTTAATGATGCCGAAGAAGATCCTGAAGCTAAATTTGAGGAACTCAAGGCTGTGAATGTAGTTAAAAACCTATGTGAGGAACCAGAAGCTCATAAAATGAAGCCCCTACCTGAGGGACTAAAGTACATGTTTCTGGATGATGTCAAGGTCTGCCCAGTTATTATAAATTCCGATCTAATGACCGAACAAGAAGATAAAATCCTGAAAGAATTAAAAGAAAGAAGGAAAGCTATCGTCTACAAGATGAGTGATCTCACTGGGGTTAGTCAAGCACTTTGCATGTACAAAATCTCAATGTTGGAAGACCACAAGCCGACTGTTGAACATCAAAGGAAGCTGAATCCTAAATGAAAGAAGTTGTTTGCCTTGAAGTCATTAAACTGCTCACTATAGGAATCATCCATCCTATATATGAATCACCATGGGTAAGTCATGTACATGTTTTTCCAAAGAAAGGTGGCACTACTATGATACAGAATGAAGATAATGAACTCATCCCCACTCAAACAGTTATCGAGTGGAGGATGTGTATCGATTACAGGAAGTAGAATATGGCAACTCGTAAGGATCATTTCCCGATGCCTTTTCTTGACCAAGTCTTAGAGTGATTGGCTCACTAGGAATATTTTTGCTATCTCGATGGTTACTCTGGATTCTATCAAATTTCTATACATCCCAATGACCAAGATAAAACTACCTTCACTTGCCCCTTTGGAACATATGCCTTCAGAAGGATGCCATTCTGGCTATGCAATGCGCCTGCAACCTTCCAACGATGCATGGCAGCCATATTTGCTGGTCTTACCGAAACTATTATGGAAGTTTTTATGGATGATTTTTCCATATATGGGGATTGATATGACTCATGACTAAAACACCTCTACCTGGTCCTCAAATGATGAAAAGAAGCACATCTAGTGCTAAATTGGGAGAAGTGTCACTTTATGGTAAAAGAAGGCATAGTCCTTGGCCATAGGGTTAGTAGTCGAGGAATTGAAGTGGACAAGGCGAAGATCGAAGTGATTTCCAAACTCTCTATACCAACCAATGTAAAAGAGGTTCACGCGTTCCTTGGTCATGCATGATTTTACAAAAGGTTTATCAAATATTTCTCCAAGATAACCAAGCCTATGACCAACTTGTTACTAAAGGATGTTGATTTCCATTTTGATGAAGAATGCATCAAGAGTTTCAACAACCTGAAGCATGCTCTTACAACAACACCTATCATCCAAGATCCAGATTGGGGGCACCCATTCAAAATAATGTGTGATGCTAGTGATTACACAGTTGGTGCCATTTTAGGCCAATGCATAGAGAAAAAACATCATGTCATTTACTATACATCAAAGACCCTTGACGAAGCTCAGAGGAATTATGCAACTACCGAGAAGGAACTCTTAGTAGTTGTGTATGCCTTTGACAAGTTCAGATCCTACCTCATTGGTTTGAAGGTCATTGTTTATACATATCATGCTGCTATTCGTTACCTCTTAAAAAAGAAAGATGCAAAACCCAGGTTGATCAGATGGATTCTCCTCTTGCAAGAATTTGATTAGGAGATAAGAGATAAGAAAGGAACAAAGAATGTTGTAGCTGACCACTTGAGTCGTATACATACCCTGGATACTGAAAAGATCCCAATTAATGACTCTCTTCTAGATGACCAGCTCATGAAAGTCTTAGAAGCTACTCCTTGGTACTCAAACTATGTGAACTAACTCGCCGTCGGTGTCACCCACCCTGAATGTATCGGAAATGCACTGAAGAAATTCATGCATGATGTGAGGCAATATCACTGGGATGTATCATACCTCTTCAAGCTTTGTGTTGATGGTCTCTACAGACATTGTATTGATGAGGAAGAAGCCCAACTTGTTTTATAGCAATGCCACTTAGGCCCAGTTGGAGGCCATATGAGTTCTAAGAAAACTACTTTGAAGGTTTTGCAATGTGGTTTCTTTTGGCCAAACATATCCAGAGATGCCTACAACTTTGTTCTATCATGTGAAAAGTGTCAGATAATAAGTAACATTAGGAAAAGAAATGAGATGCCACTTAAGATATGGTAGGAAGCAGAGATTTTTGATATTTGGGGAGTGGACTACATGGGCCCATTCCCATCCTCGCATGGATTTTGCTACACTCTAGTCGTAGTGGATTATGTCTCTAAATGGGTAGAGGCCATACCAACAGTCACTAGTGATTTGAAACTCGTCATCAAATGTTTAAAGACATTATATTTCCTCATTTTGGAGTCCCACACATTGTTATATCCGACAGAGGTTCTCATTTTTTAGAAAGAAGCTTTGAAGCATTGCTAAGAAGATATGGTGTAACACACAAGGTAGCTTCCCCCCACCACCCAAAAACAAGTGGGCATGTACAGGTTTCAAACCGTCAACTCAAAGCTATCTTAGAAAAGATAGTAGGCCGCAACCGAAAGGATTGGTCAGTGAAAATCAATGACGCCTTGTGGGCCTACTGAACTATTTTTAAGACTCCTCTTGGAATGACACCCTTCAGACACGTCTATGGAAAATCATGTCACCTACCCATAGAACTCGAACACAAAGCTTGGTGGGAAATCAAACAAATGAATTTTGACATGAAGAAAGCTGGCCAAGCCAGGATGCTGCAACTTCAAGAATTGGATGAACCTCGGATGACATCTTATGAGAATGCTAGAATCTATAAAGAACACACAAAGTTGTGGAACGATGGTCATCTGAAGAGGAAGGACATTCAAGTGGGAGACCAAGGAAGCATGTCGAGCCAACGACATAAAACAAAGGCGCTTATTGGGAGGCAACCCGACCCTTACCTTAGGTTTTAACTTTGAGTTTTAGTTTTAGACAATGCATCAAAAGATGCAATCTTAAGTTTTGATAATTTTCATTCTTGAAATTTTAGATGGAGGACACGTCGCCGAAAGGAATGCAACCACATCTGGTGGACCAACCAATATGATTTCCCCCCTCCATCTTGGATTTAGGGTTTGCTTGGGACAAGAAAATTTCTAAGTTCGGGGTGGAGGGTGGGTGGTACATACTTTACCTTCCACCCACTCCTATATGTTTCAGACTTAAGATTTCATCATTGCAATTTTGAGCAAAAAAATTCAAAAAATTTCAAAAATTTCAAATTTTCAAAGTAGTTTTGTATAGAAACTTGATGAAGTTTTGACGCTTTTGTTCCAATCAAAGCCATGACCTAGTCAGCTATCCCATTTTTCCATGCAATTTTGAATCATTATACCCTCCTTATCCGAAGCGAAGCCTCAAGAGGGACAAATTCTAAAACTAGCCAATGGTCAGAAATCACCGTGTGAAGCTTATGAATCCTAACCTCATGATCAGTGAAAATGGCAAGTATCTATTGAACTGAGAGGGATCAAACACATTGTGCTTCCTAATTGACTAGTGGAACAATTTCATGGAATCTCCACTGAATCCACATCAAGTCATTATTTGAGCAGAGTATGATAAGGAGAACAACCCGATGCACTAAATTGTAAATCAAGTTGCATTTTGATCTGAACTCTCTTCTACAATTCTTCTATCATCTTCTTACCCCTCCATCCATAAAAAAGAAACAAAAATAGCCGAATTAGTGCCAAACCCTAAGTTTAGGGTGGCACACTTCATCCCTCTTTATTCTCTTCTTCCATACCCCTCGTTATGTAATAGGGGCATACCGCCAAAAAAAGATGCCAATCTACACACAAATTATGCAATCTCAAGTCGAATAGAGGAGAGATTCACTATATATATGTATATATATAAAATAAGAGGTGTAGTCAATGAAACTGCAACCATATAATAAAAATCTTGAGTTGAATAGAGGAGAGATTTATTTTCTTCCTTCCACACCACCCTTCACCCTCTTTTCGACCAACTGGCACAATGAATGCCTACTTTGCCAATATCTTGAAAAAATACCAGTGTCAGATCAGGTGCACACTTGTTGTTCTGTGGGTATCTCTGGACTCTTATGAAACTCTTAGACATGCTTGATGTTAGTAAAAGTAGGGAGGAAGTGGTGTTGGAAAACAAGCTCAGGAACAATGATATTGTAACATGTGTTCAGTGGTCTGAAGAAGTTGATATGCTTAGTCATATAGTATAGAGAAGAAAGCAATCGTGATATGAAGAGGAGGCAGTCACATGAGTGAAATTATTCATTTGGCAATTGTTTTAGATTTTGTGTTACTCTAGGACGATCAACGTTTAAGTTTGGGGTGTTTTGATGAATATACATTCATCAGGGTTTAGTCACCTCTTCTGGCCCAGTTTTGCTTACATTCTCGTGTTTATTGACCATATCTTCCAACATTTGACTTGTTTTGGTTTAATCAGAATTATCCCTATTTTTATGGATTTTTTTGCATCTTTGTGCAGGTCATTTTGGGCAAGTGGGCCTTGTCTTCTTGACCCAATACTCCATTTTGGGCCTTGGTCTGTTTGAGCCTGCTTGGGAAAGAAACAGTCAATGGCTCCCTTCTTTCCCCCATGGGCTCCTACCCTAATCGCGACCCCACCCGTGATCCAACAACACTGCGATCAACCTCCCCCTCATGATCGTGATTGCATAGTACCTCACCATCGCGACCATCTCACCTTGACTTATAGACTGCGACCTGCTACATCGCCTCACATCGTGATCTTCCTCTCCATAAATACCACGATCACCAGCAACTGTAGGATCGTGACCCTTGATCTCTTTGCCTACAGTATAACGTGAGGCATCTACTTGCTTCCTCTATAATCGCGACCTACTCCTTCCTTCTATCCGCGGTTCCCTCTGCAACCATAACCGCGACCTGCACCATGCCCTCAATCACGACTAGCCCAAGAATCGTGGACACCTATCCGCGATTCCTAGATCGCGATCATCATCCACCTCCCACACATCGCGACTGCTTCCCGCACCCACGGTCTGCGTAACCACCAACCGCGACTAGCCTTCTGCCTGCGGTCCTCCTCTGCAATGTACCATGCCCGAAAGATCACAATCATGATGTGCTACCATAACCATGATCTCTGCAACCACCATCACGGTTCTATCTCACCACCGTGACCACCATCTTCCCAACAACTGTGACTAGATGCAACCCTACCTCCACTACCATTGCACCCTTGCAACTCCGCCTACTACCCCTTCGTCTCAGTCATGATGGAAACAGCTATGTGCCAACCCAAAATTGATAGCACACCAGAACCACTGCCTCAGTAGAAGAAAATCCGCGACAACACTTTCAACTATCACAACCAAAGAATCGTGACCAACAACCGTAACCAGACAATCATGACCTGCTGCAAATAACTGGGTCATGAAAGTAAGGCGGTGCCCAACCTGCCTATAAATAGAACGCTACCCCATCTATTCAAGGTATCCTCTCCAGAAGCCGTTAGGTAGCAAGTTTGTCCTGGGCCTAAGGAGACGATCTCCACAACCAAGAGCCTGCCTCTGTGGTGGTCTTGCACCCCCATCATCCAGATCTGAGGTGGAAACCCATACCTACAAGCCACTCCATCCAGATCTAGATCTAGATCCAGATCTAGATCTGTTGCATCTACGCCGTGCCTATGCTGCCATAACGTCCACGAGCTCCTCCTCCTACTGTGAGCAAGGACTACGAGAAGAGAGAGAAGATCTGCCCTATCTACCGTGGTGTTCTTCCTTCCTCATCCAGATCTGCCCCAACGTTGTGTAGAAGATCGTTTCTCCACCGAGCTGCAATCATCTTCTTCACCATGCTCATGGTGGAATCTTATCTCTTTTTTTTCTTCTTGTTTCTCTCACCATGAAGGAGTAGTTTTCCTTTTACTGGGGTGTGGGGACTAGTCCCACTGCCCACACTTACATGTTCAAATATTAAACATTCCATGTCTTGCATATAAGTTTTCATTTTATTATTAATCGTCAATGTGTGCTTGTGGATTGATCACCTGATTGCATTTATCTTGTTCATTCCTATGTTGCGAGAACTTCAATATGTAGGATTTGAATGTCAATTGACGTGGTTGACTCCCTAATGAGAAATCATATGGGATTCCCTAAGGTCGTAAGTGTGTGATCCGTGAGGGGACGAGCCATCTAGCCCACGGTGATGCTTCTATGTGCCTAAACATCCTAATAGAGGGCCACAACTTCAGTTGGATATCTGTATCTTTGGAACTGTAAGTGCATGATCCAGATGGCGATGAGAAATCTGATGCCTAAGGTGATGCTTATGCGAACCTAAACATCCTTCTGGGAGGGTTCGCAATTGTTCTATTTGGATGGTTATATCTAGCCTGGATGTTTGTGTATGGATATCTTTGCATGTGTAGCGGTGGTGAAACCTGGGACCATACCAGTGATCCCCATCATTAATCTTTAATAAACTTTTAATCCTACTCTTTACTTTCCTCATGTTTAGTTTAATTAACCTCAAACCAACCTTTGTTCTAAATATTAGTCTTGACTCAACTTGATTCGACTAGTAAAAGATTCTTAAAAATGTTGTCCCTTGGGATTCGATCCTCAACTATACTGCGATAAGACCCGTCTGCTTGCGAGTGGTATTATTGCACGAGGTTTTGGTAAAACTCAGGGATTTCAGCCCTGGATGAGTTTGTTAGTATGATAATAGACCACATCAGAATCCAAATGACAAACACAAATACATTATCGTTGCGATCAGTTCATAAATAGGATAAACTTTAAATTTGGTTTGGGACCTTTGGGAAGTGTTCTAAATAGTGAGTGTAAACTCTAAAGTCCTTGAAAGACTAGAGCCAGTAGAACCACTCCAAATGCACCTAATGCTAAAATTGGATGATTACTTGAAGTATGCCAATGATGCGTAAGACATCAAGAACCTTATGCTGAGCTATATGAACTATGGGTTGCATAAATATCTTGAAGCATTGACATTCTTGAGATGTTTATACATCTTAAGAATCATGTAAAGCGTGACAGGTATAATGTCTTCAACATGATATTTGAGTATAATCAGATAGATGGAGATCAACTATGATTTCTTATAGGTCAAGAGTTGACCAAACATATGATTCTACAAATAGTTTTTTGAATCATATAGCCAGTTTATCAAATGTTGAGTAACTTTGAAAAACCATTGTCTGGAGTGCTTGGCATGCTGATGCCAAAGTATAAATGAAGAAAGGACAAAACATGTGATAATGATCAGTAGAGTGAAGTCCATAGACTAAAGTAAGGTAAAGAAATGTTTTGAAACCAAGCTTAGGTCCAAATCTTCATCACTCAAGATATGGAGAGGAGTAAGTTGGAAAGGGAAACAACCTCTTTATAGAGGATCTCAGGAAGATGAAAGAGAGATAGAGATCTCTACTTTAGGACCTAAGAAGAAGTAAGCTAGAAACTATGCGGAGCAAGAGTTGCTACCATTAAAGTTACAATATGACATTCATGGGCATATAATAGAATTAGTGAATTGCTATTATACATCTGCCATCAATGAAATTGTCATACATGTTGTATGGATAAGAGTGTAATGAACTGATGTTTCATTTCAAAGAAATGATCTTTGATGGAAATGCCTATGTCTCATCAACTATACTTGATAGTTAAAGAGACAAATGTGTGTGACACATGTAATGAATGACATGATAACTCAAACTTGAATGCCTATAGCATAGTCATCTGTAGTGCATAAATGAGATTTACATTTCATGAAATCCATATGATGGTTATCTAGACTCATTTTGGTTATTGAACCAATAGAGACATGGTAATCTCATTCATTGTGCAATATGACAAAGGTTCTTCACTAGATATAGTGAGAGAACAATTATTCTATTAAGGATTATACATATTGATATATATATATATATATATATATATATATATAGACCTTTTAGAATAAATTCTAAAGGTAATCAATAGTACTTCAATATATTTACTGATGACCTCAATAGATATGATAGTTTGTATTCAATAAAATACAAACATGAATCTCTTGAAGAGTTCAAGGAGATCATAAATGAAGTACATAAAAAACTTGGTATAAGTATTAAATTTCGATATGATTGATATGGATATACTTTGAACCAAGAGTTTGAGAACCTTATGGAAGATCATGATAATGTATCATGATGGACTCCACCTGGAACACAATGATAGTGTATCATGAGAAGTGTATCAGAAAGTAGGAATCACATCTTGATAAGTCAGAGTGTGAATACCAACTAAACTTCAAATTTCCTTTTGGGCACATTCTTAACACTAAAACAATGTACCATTAAGTTCAAAAGACACCATATGAGATATGGAATGGGAAGTGTCCTGATATGTCTTTATAAAGATTAGGAATAAAAGCCTAAATAAGAAAAATGTTTCTTAAAAGGTTTTGTCCACAAATTACATAAATGTTATTTTGTTGAACACTACTTTGATATCCAAATCCAACAACAAAGGTGTTTTGGATGGCTGCATTCCTTGAGGAGAACCTAGTTCTAAAGGAATCAGTGGGAGAGAAAAGTAGAACTCAAAATGTTCAAGACAAAAAAGAAAAACATTGTACTTAAAGAGGTACAATGGGAATAAAGAGAATAACAAAATGTTCTAGAATCTCAAAGTTCCTTAAGTAACACACATAACTCATGGTTCTAGTAGAACACACCTAGAGCTTGAATGGTATATGATATATTATGGACAAGAAGGCAGTGAGTCGATCATATGATGAGTCAACAGTCTACCTAGAAGCTAATGAGAACCAGAAACCGAGATATGGCTTGAAGCCATGAAATCCAAGATGGACTCCATGTACATCAACAAAGTATGAACTTGGTTGATCCACCTGAAGGGGTAAAGCCCATAGGGTACTTTTGGGTCTTCCAGAAGAAGACTGACATGGAGGGTAATTTGGTTGCAATGAGTTTCTAACAAGTTCAAGGTGTTGAACATGATGAAATCTTTTTCGTAGTTACCAAGGATAAATCCATCAGTATAATTCCTATTATTGTAGCTTAATGGAAATAATGTCCATGAAGCTGCATATCTCAATCACAATCTTCCTCTCTCACCCGACTCCCTTTCCTATTTGCACTTTTAGTTTCTCTGACTTGCTTCCCATTTCAATGCATCTTACAAAATGATTTCTTGGAATTCTTTCTCTCCGATCCATAGTTTTTTTGATAACTAACCCAAAACACTCCTTGTTTGCATTCAGACCCAATAAACCCTACTTCCCTTGGTTCTGTTTACTCTATCATCTCTTCGGCACCAAGGCATCTCCCTACCTTGTTTTTCCTTTGTTCCTTTCCTTTTTCCATTTTCCTCACATCCTTGAGTCATCTAGAGCCTATAAAACCCTCTGTATAGCTTCTCTAAACCCCAAGTAGAGATCTTCATTGCTCCTTTGATCTTAATAATCCCAAAACTCTGTTACCCATCCCCACCTGTCCTCTAGCAATGACTTCTTTGTTGGCACATCCTTGACCAAAGTAGCAACTAAAGTGGAGCCCAAAACTTACCCTTGTACCAGAGTGAAGGTCTCTATACCTCTAATTGTACATACCTAGTATATATACATTACTCCTTTCGTGCCTCTATGGACAAGTGTGAGATGTGCATGCACTACCGTTCTTCTTCTAGACTAGAGACTGACATTGTTATTAGTCTTTGTGAGTGGGTTGGAAGCGTCTATAGTACTCTAATTTGCTTTTATTTTCCTTCTATTTTCTGAGATCCTTGTGCTTATTGTCCATGGTGAGAATGCTAATGGGGAGTCTAGATTGGCTCGAGTCCTTGATTTAGGCTCTTTGATTCTGAATGGATCCTACAAAGTTGTTGATAGTCACCTTCACTACTCAGATTTAGTAATATGTGAAATTCAATTCATGTTAACAATCTACATGTAGTGTTCTTTGCCCCTTTGAAAAGATGACTACTTGTGGCAATTTTACCAGTTTTTCCCTTATTTTGATTTGATTTTTTCAAACAGGCTATGGGATTTTGAGTGTTTTGATTTTGATTTTTATTTCATTATCATGCTTTCCTTTGATAGTCATGTTCATTGGTTTACCCTCTCATGCATCAATCTTCTGACGTGTGATGTGAGGGTAATATGGTCTTTGATTTACTTATTTTTTTAAGAAATTCAGTAAACAATGTTAAATAAACAATTCATCAAATTGATCTATAGGTCACAAGTTTTACAAAATACACATTGGAATAATAAAATTATCATCTATCTAGAAAAATACATTTATAAAAAAATAAATATAATAAGAGTAGGTATCTGGGGTTTATAATATACATGCTATTAGTGGTTTGTATATATAGTTCTATATTAGGTGAAGAAGTACCCTAACTTGGATCTAGGTCTTGGACTTTGACAGTTGACACACGTCTCATGGTATGTTGCATTGCCTTCATCATATTGCACAGTTAATATAATTTTCTCTCTGTTGGTGTATGTTGCATCACCTTGATCATATTCAACAATTAATCTATTTTTCTCTCTATTAATGTATGTTGCATCACCTTCATTATATAGAACAATTAATCTATTTTTCTCTCTTTTGCTGCATGTTGCATCTCCTGAATTCTATATTGAGAAATTGTATTTTCTCTCTCTTGATGAATGTTGTAGGTCCCTATCTTATTGAGAATTTAATCTTATTTTTCCATCTCTTGAACCTCTATGAGGTATAAGTATGTTGGATTTTCTCTTTCATGTCTTAATAACCAATTTGGGTCTAATGTTATGTATTGAAGTTCTTGATATCCTTAAACACTCTATATTTCATATTGGACTCCAAAAGTTGTACCCTACTTATCTTATGCCATATTGAAATCTTAATTGAGGAATCAAACTAAATTGTTCCTCATTGTTACATGGAATATGAAGTTTCCCACTTTTGAGGTTGATGTTTCATATTTTCCATTTGTGTGATCAAAATCTCATTAACTCTATTTTTGTGATCATACTTTCACCTTCCTCTACAAATAAGCATGCTTCTTGGTTTATTATCATAGGGTGATATAAGTGCCTTGGTTTTTGAGTTATGTACCCATGTTATGTTCTGGAATGGAGGTTACGTGCCTTGTACTCAAGTTTTGTGCCACTTTTATATATTAGGGAGTTTGGTTATGTGCCATTCTTTCTGTATATTGGGTTATGTGCCCTAACTGCCATTGGAAATTTATATTTCACTAGTGCATGTTTATTTCACCTGCATGCAGGTTGATTATTATTGTTAATGGGTCTTGTGACATAATATCATTGTGTGATTTTGTGGCATACCTTATTTTGATTAATGGCAAGTGTAACTATTTATTTGGATGGGAAGCCTTATTTTTTATATTGTCCTTTTTCCTAAAATTTCTCAATCCCTATTAATATTCTCATATCGGAATTTTATTTTGATAATTTCCACTTTCTCTTCTCTTGTCGGGTATGCTTCCAACCCCCTTAGGTAGAGATAAAGGAGGAGTGAACCAAAGTTGACCAAGACATATTCAAAGTGTAGGTAATCCTTCTTGGGAAGTAGATTCAAGGTGGTTAATGACCGTCTTTAAGTCTTATGCCATAGATTATTTTCTACCGTAACACTCTATGTGGTGAAGGAATGTGATAAAATCAAGAACTACAATAGTTAGATTTTTTATCTTCCATTACTACATTTTAGTATATTGCACATTAGATTTTTTATTTTCCTGTACTACATTTTAGTATATTGAACATACTTTTAAATAAATTGGATTATTATCCCTTTGCAAAAATTCAGTTGTGTGTTGGCATATGGGATGTTTCCTTATATTTGATTCAGTGAGGAGTGCATCCCCTCTCAGGTCCCACTCCTTACATGTAGTGTTTATGTTTAGTGAAAGAGTGTAGATTTTTTATCTCAATGTATTAACTACTTTTCTTTCCATATGTATCTTTCTTTTGCCTACAAGCTATGTTATTAACCTTATGGTTCATTCTATTGAAAATGATATTTTTGTTGGTTTTATTCATATATATGTATATATATTGTGTGGTTTGATTCATTCTAGGAATGGAAATTTGAGTCCTTTCACAATTAATTTTCTAGTCAGGAAACTTGGATTTGGATGATAAACATATTATCAAAAAAAGGTTTAAATGCTCATTTTGATGATTCCATCACATATTGAATCAAATCAAAACACACAATCTTTATGCATGGCTAAGACACAAATCAAATACCTTATATGAACCTATGAAATAGTTTTGACAGTGAAACTAAGGTTTCTAGGATTGGTGCAAAATGTTGAAAGGGTAACTTACCTCCTATCCACCTTACTATGATGGTTGAGGTCTCCTCTGTACATATAATTGGTCGTAGTCAATTAAATACTAAAATAAGGACCTAAGTAAAAAATCATAAAAAGTCTTTTGACATCTCATCTCTGCTTTAGGGATTACCCAAGACACCCCTTATATTATGATTAGTTATTCTTGTCATGTTATTTCTTTCTCATGGTTGTGATTGTATAATCTCTAGATTATGGATAGCCTATGCATGGGGAAAAATAAATTTGAACTAATTAGTAGACTGATGAATAAAATAATGGTAGTGATTCTATGATGCGATCTTAACTTGAAAATCAATTATAATAATTAAAATACCTTTGATCATCCACTCATATGCATTTCTCTGATCATGCAATATTTTTTTGCCAAATCTAGTATTTGTGCTTTCTATGTTTGAGGCAGATCACAAGGATCTTGTATATTATAAAATAAGTGAAACTCATGCTTTGTACCTCATATTTGTGAGGTCCCTATTGACTAATATTTTATTGTTTATATCTTTTTCAACCTTAAACATTTCTAAGCAAACATTTACCGTATCATAATTTATGATGTTTCACACATTGATATGACTATGTGTTTGTAAACTCAAATTATGATTAAGAGAATCTTTGTTACAAAGCAATCTCTATATATTATAATACCTCTAACTAAGACTAAATTGTGTATAATTTAAGAGAGATCTGACCTTAGCCATATTCCATGATGCTCTAACTATTGGAGAGCCAACATTGATTTCTCTATATGCAAGTGTACCTCTTATTTTTATGAATGGAATGCAATAAAATCATGGTAATGCTAAAATATTGAACAATGGTTACTCTATGATGATAATTGATCTTTAATTTCACGACTCTTTGTGAATAAAAAGCAATAATCACTACCATCCCCATTTACAAAAGTTGAATATCATGCGAATGAAAAAAATTTGCTATATTGGGGGTGTTATTCTCATTTATAATTTCCTTAACCTATGTCACATCCCTATTATGATTATTTCCTAAATTGTCATCTCTTGATTATTTGGATATTTGGTATAGTCAATTGATTTTTGAAATTTTGTTCTCACTAACCTAGGACCCTAGTATGTCAAATCTTGGAGTGATGTTGAAAATCGATCTTGTGTCTCAAAGTGATGATAATCTTGAACATGATGATGTTGATTATAACCATGTTGTTAAGTTCCTAGAAAGGCCTAGGCTGAGATTAATCATCAACACTAAATACCAGAATAATGGAATTGATGTTAATATCATGAAATGTTGCTAGACCTTTGTTTACAGATGAATAATAACACCTATGATCAAAATGGGAATTTATACTCTAGATTTAAAATTGGTGGAACTAAGATACTCGATGTCGAATATTGTCTCATGAAATTTATTTTCTAAATCTAAACTCATGATTAATGATCTTGGTTTCATATGATGACCTATTTGGATCTTGAGAACACCCTTGATATAAAAGTTTAATGAGTTGCATATCCTAGATCTTGAAAACTCAGAATGATGATTTATTGACCTCTTAATACATGATTTAGAGAGAATCTCTTATGTGGACTTAGATTGAACCATACATTGATTTTGATATAAAAAGTATGATGCTGAAATGTGATGCTAACATCACATTGTTGAAACAAAAATCTAAATTATGGATGCAAAGTCCATTAGGTCCAATGAAGAACACTAATGTTGAACTTCAATTTCAAATTTTACTCTTGAATCTAAGATCTATATTCTTTTGACCTGCAAGGTCATCACTCCAATTTATGATCTATGGTTGATATATGTGGCCATTTCTCTAGATGGATTCTTATTTTCATGATGTCAAGATGATGATGATGATGACATGGAGGTGATGATGATTGTAATTTGTGAACAAACCAAGATAGCTATCCTCACTCCCTCCTTTTTTGTATGTACATCCTCACTCATAAGATACTAATTTTTACTCAATGATGTCTCCCCCCATATATTGGATGATTTTAAACCATTCATTACTCAATTTTGATTTGTGGTTTATGAATTATCTTTTTAGGTCGATTGTGTAATGTTGAGCACATTAAATAGATCTTTAAAGTTCATTTATTTACTGAGAATCCTCAATAATATCATATTGATCCCAATTTTTTTTATGGTAAGAGGATGAAATTTGTGATGTAAAGGTGTAAATTTCACCTTGATTGGAGCTACAATTCGAAATTTACAAATTATGTAAGTTCTTTATAGAAAATGACATTTAAACCTATTTTTCTACCTTCTTTTTCCCACATCAGTGATCTAAACTGCTCTCTCAACCAATGAGAGACCATGGATCTAAAGCCATCAAATCTGGACTTGATTTGATGGCTAGAGAACTTCATCCTCCCCCACCCCATGGCACGCATAGTCATGTCAGTTGTTTGGACAGCCATGCACACCTATGTACGCCCTTCCTCACCCTAATTGACCCTCTAATCAAATTTTCCTCCTCCTCCCCTTTCATTTGCACTCAGTTTGGTGTCTAGTCGTGCCCTGGAGCCACAACTCTCATTTCTTATTATTCTTTCATCTCACCATCATCACCATAGTGGTTTCCCTTTTAGGCATGTCTTCAATGCACCATATTAGCATGCTTTGATGTTGCTTTTGATCTTGTGCGACCACATGAACCTCAACTAGCATGTTCCTAATCCACCACATGGCCTCCACTAGCTGATTGCTCAGCTCCACAGAGCCCTACTAACAGAACTACCACCATGAATGTTACCCCCTTGCATGGGATGGCACAAGGAAGGAGATGAGTATCAACCCTCGAATCAGGATTGGGCGGCCCAAATATCATTCTACCTCTCCCTAGTGCACTCTCCCTTAGTTATTAGGATGGATCGTATGGAGCTGTGAGTTTGTCAGGAGGGTCAACCATTGACGGAGGAATTCACAACTCAATTTTAAGAATTATTGTAGTTTTGAACCTCTCTCAATCAATATTCTATAACAATCCTAGATCTTGAAAAATTATTATAAATCCTTTTGACTAAAATGACATGTAAATTTAATATTTTGTTAAAAAATGTGACATGTCCACAAAAAATGCCTCCAAGACATGCATCCACTATATCTTCACTAATATCTTGAAAATACATACTTCCAATCTTTTTGATGATGATGAAAGCAATATATTGCCAATAGGACCCTTTAATGTGTCAAAAGTATCTTCTGAGATAAGAAGAATAAAATTTGACATATAGTGAACCAAGGTTCAACCTTGATCACTCTAATGTACTCAATGATGACTAATAAGTTTTCATATCTTTTTATAGCATACTAATGCATTTGTATTAGCTATGTTCAATTTTATGCTTTTAGGTATAATAGGTACTATTTTACTCTTTCTATTGTGATGCTTCCACTATGCTATGTTCTCTAGTGAGAACTTTGAAAATATAACACAAATGTAAGTCCACGAATTTATGTTTAGTTGAATCAGTGTAAATCTTTTATCTCCATACTAGATTCCTTTTAATATGTATCTCGTCTTTTCTTTTTGTACGGGCTATGTTGTTAAATCTTATGGTTCATGCCATGAAATTATGATGTTTTTGTTGGTTTTATTCATGTTTATGTTGCGTGGTTTGATCCATTCATGGAACAAATGCTGCAGTCCTTTTGCCATTGACTTTCTAGTCAGGGGAGTCAAGATTTGGGTAATAACAAATATGTGAAAAATGGTTTAGATGCTTGTTTTCATTATGTGACAAAAATACTCTCTTAAAAATGGCATTACCATGTATCTTGCTCTCAACTCTATTTTTCAAAGTTTTGAAAAACTAAATATATGGTTTGGACCAAATAGAAAATATTTTATCTTAGACTGATTCTGCCTCCTTCATGGATTTTTCTGATAAAGTTTGTATTCAAAGTACTTGATGCACATAGTGCTAATTTATCCAGGACTGATATTAAAAAAAGATTTGGGTGGTATAACCATAGACCCAATATGCTAGTCGAAGCTGGTTTTGATAAGCTAACAAACATTTGATTTATTTTACAAAAACTTTATTAATTGTTTCTTCATCATTGATTAAATTTTCTTTCATTATGACAATTATGTCCTAGAATATTTGTGGTGTTGTTTTTACTAATATATATATATCAATTACAAGTCACATCAGGGAAAATCAGGTGTGCATGATTGCAATACAAGAAACTATAAAAAAATATCAACAATTGCAGTCATTAGTGGGTAACACTATCAAAAATTGGGCTAATAAACTTTTCAGTTGGTCTTAGATATGGTATAGCCATTAGACATGATAGTAAAAAACAACTATATGTATGGATATTTAAATAAGACAATATCATATCTCAATATACAAAAATATTGATGATAATCTCTCCTAGATATTTGCTGGGATTTATGGGGAATCTAGACCAAACAAGGATTCTTTCTTCTGGGAGTTTCATGATTTAGCTTTAGATTATTAAAATCTTCCCTCTCATGTATATGACAATAAACATACATGTTTTTGATCACTCATATAATATGTAAACAACTCAGTATCATCAAAATAACATGAACCATTTCAATCCTTTTATAGATAATACTATTTTGGTTGTATACAACACTAGTGACACTGACTACCCTTGGGATGGAGGAATTATTGGTCTATTCTTGACCACTTCTTAAGATCCTTCTTAAGAGAGAACAAATTCCCATTCAACATCTTCGTGGTGGGTCCTAGAGTTACCTCTAACCACAAACTTATAAATCTTCGTTGAGGTTTATCCCTTGAGGAATTGAGGGATATTTTAGTATATTTGACTAGTTTAGGAATATCATACATAGTAATTGGATATTACAACAAGAGTTACATTGTATGTTTAATTTATGCAACAATATAAAAAGTATTTAAAAAATATTATACACTGGAATAAAATCTCAGATGGAAACAACAACATTTAGAAATAAAAGATTATCCTACAAAACATGAAAACCAACATGAGGCCAACAGATTGGAAATTTACCATACCAAAAATGAAATAAATTAAATGCTTCTAGATCCAGATATTCTTCGGAAACATAGATTGTTACGACCCCACCTCCCGATAACCCCCAATTAAGGGAGATCGAGAGGTCGAAGCCGCACCCATAACTTCCAGATCAAAGGTTCGACACTTAATCAAGAACAATTATTAAATTTCAACAATCTATACTGAAAAGTTGTAATAAATTTTTCATACCTTTTGAAAATTTTGGATTTCTATCCATGTAAGCATTCTACTCTAACTAATCCTCCTTGCATTTTAGTTCATGTATTTCGCAATATGACGATTTACTGTTTGTCCTTTTGGCTTGAACCTAAAATGTCGACAAACAAAACGTCGGTCAGCCGAAGCTGGTATGTGGGGGGAAACAATAAATGTGCAACTATGATAACAACGTAATCATTCAATTAATCATTTAACAACCAAGATTATGTTTTAAATATAACTCCGCGATCCATGAGTACCCTATCCTCTGTGCTATCCCTGTAGTGGACCTGGATACTACCTTCCTTATGGTATATTCCCATTAACCCCTCATGGTCGCACCTATAGGTGAACCAGTTTCTAGGGTTGAGTCACATGGCACTACTCGTAAGTAGCCCACTCCTAAACTCATGGCAGGCTAATGGGTCTCATGGAACTACACTTGGTAGCCCAATTTCTAACCCACGATAACCTAGACCTTACTCTAGGTTACCCCTTTTTAGCCTTTACAAGCCACAGAGGTGGACCCAGATCTAGCCAGTTATACATGCATATTCATAGTGATAGTCATAGTCACTCTATAATTGCATGAAATAAAAGCATCCAACAATTATTTTAAGCCATGAGTGAAACGTCGATAAAAACCTCGGAAAACTAGTCGGGATAATTATAAGCGTAACCACATACCTGACTGGATGATTTCACAAGCATTAAGCAATTCCAACCAAGAAAGAAATCCAAGCAAGAAATTCAACATAATTCCTGAAAAGAATATGTACTCTATTTATTACACACTCTATCAAGAATCTACTTTATTGACTTGGATTCACTTTCTAGGGTTTCTAATCTGAATTAAGGTTTCATTAATCTTAATTAGGGTTTCTTAGATCAATTTCTCAAACTTTATCCCTTTTAGGTCAACAAACCCTAAAATACTCTTTTCTACTCATATAAACCCTAATTGCTCAAATTATCGATTTTAATAGTCTTTTATACCCAAATTGACTTAGGATCATCATATCCCTATTTATTCATGGATTTGAACAATTAAAACAATTAAAAGACATATTCACTTAAATTAGTGTTTTCAAGCTCATCAATGCATATTCATGCACAAAACCCTAAATTAAGCCAATTACATAGAAAGATCATCTTTTTAGATCCTATCTTCACTTTTATCAATAACAGGTTAATATTGGCTTGAATTATCCAATGAACAACATTAAATCCATCCATCATCAAATCTAAGGTTTTTCATAAATTACATCCTTAAAGATGATAACTTTATGTACTTTTCAAATTTCAATTATATTTATGCACATAATCTCTAAATTAAACTAATTACATGCAAAGTTCATCCTTTTCGATCTTAATGTACCTTTTCACAATTAACATGTTAATATCAACTTTAATCGCCATTAAACTCTACCAATTACATTAATCATTTCAAAGTAGAGTTTCTTAATCTTTAATTCATTAAAGTTGATAACTTACACTACTTTTTGAATAGCATGTAAAATTATGTTTCAAAGATAATTTCTTTGTATTCCTCTCATTCTGAGGATTAATTTTCATGTAAGACTTGTTTTAATCCGAGTTACCCATATTTAATTATGAATTTTACAATGTTAATGGAACTCGACCAATAGAACATCGCCACGTCAGCATAAGTACCATATTATTGACTTATCAGAATCCCATGAGAATTAGATGGAAATGACCCTGCCTCCCTTGGGTCTTTAGCGTTCATGAAGGGGCACTTTAGTCTTTTGGATGTGGGTTCTCTCCTTCCTCGTGCACGCGTATTCCGCCAAGCACTCGCCGCTAGAGTCATGACGGGAACTCACGTTGCGTCCTGCTCATCGTGCCATCGCCTCCTTGCCCAAGCTTGCCCTCTTCCACGGCCCAGTCCAGACTGCCTAAGGGAGGCTGACAGTGTGCTACCCCCAACCTCAGCACCATCACATGTGAGGTTGTTGGTGCGCTCCCGCTAGAGGCTTACAACACCGGCCAACTAGGGTGGCCGATTGCAATCCACGAGGTCGGGAGGCACGAGATGATGGGATCTTTGCTTTTGAAATTTGTATGGTCCCAGATCGAGTCTATCACTAAAACTAAAACAATTCGCCCACAAGCGTATGGGGTACTGTTGTAGTATAGATCAAAGGCAAGATGTGGGGTCGAACCACGGAGATAGAGGGGGCACTAGAGTTAGACAGGCGTAAGCTATGTTCCTTTTGCGGAGATTAAGGTTTTTAGGGTTTTAAGGTTGGTTGGTTGTTGATTAAGCTAAGAGAGCGAGTAGGAAAAGCAATATGAAACTAAGTTATCAAAAGACTAAATTAGCAATTTAAGTCAACAAGCTATCTAAACAAGAGCAAGAACAAACTATACTAGACTAAGCAAGCAACTAGCAATTGAGAGCCTAAGTTAACCACTAATCAAGATCAAAGACCTAAGTCAACTAAAGCAATTAAACTACACTAGCATTAACAAGCAAACTAGGCAATTAAGGTTTTAAGCAATTAGATGAAGGAGGTGGGCCGCTTGGGAATGTGACCTTGACATTAATTGGGGGATGTCACCATAATAAGCAATTAACATATTCCATTCTAGACTACCAAACCAAACAACAAGGTGGGTGCTATGAGGATGTACCCTATGCTACTAGTTGGAGAACTAGGGCTAGGTGTAATTCTCATAGGACTTACCAATTCTAGGTCTCTAGGATAAGTGGTATTAGTCAATTGAGGACCAAGGGTATGGATGGGAGTAGAGATGAGGATATTTGACCTCATGCCACTAGCTACCTCAGCCTTTAGGAAATCCTAGGAAATTGCACTAATCACGCTTATACTAGTCACTTAGAACTCACATTTGCATGTAGGAAGAAGGTGATTATGTAGGAAGATAGGGGTCTAGCTAGGGATCCGAATTAAGGACCTAGGAACCAATCCTATGATAGCTACATAGAAACCAACACCCTAGAGGCAAATGTCTTCAATCACCACAAGGCAAGCAATTAATGTAATTAAACAACAATCACATGCACAAGCAATGGGAAATGAGATACAAACAAAGGAAATCATCATAGAAGTGAAATATGTTCATTACAAATTATATTCCCCCAACATGGTATCAAAGTCACATTTGTGTCCCAAACAGCCCACCCAAGGGGGGCTTAGCTATACATGATCAAAATAGAAACAAAGGAGAAGGGAAAGAGAGTAGGAAACGCCATGGATGCTTGATGAAGCTTGACTTCTTCACCTCCTTACTGCCAGCCACGATCCTCCTCCTCCAATGGTGCCCAAGAGCATGGAAATGGTGGAATAGATGGATAGAAACCAAGAGAAACTAGGTTTCTATGGTGGAAATGAGTGGAAAGTGGGTGGAAATGGGATTAAATGCAAGGAAAGTAGGTGGATTGGAGTAATGGATGCAAAGGAGCAGCTGGGGGCGGCTAGGGGTGCTCTCCCTCGAGCCCTAGAAGCAACTAGTGCTTATATAAGAGCTAGGGCTAAGTGGGGGTATAATAGGAAAAATAGTTGAAACGTCTACTGGAAAGAGGGCCACCACGACCGTGGTGAAGGGCCACGGACGTGGTGAAGACGGCTCGGCCACGGGCGTGGTGTGTGACCACGGGCGTGGCATTTGGCAAACATTCTCATGTTGATTCTTTGGCAATAAACATAACGGCCGTGGCCAGTGGCCACTGCCGTGGTGACTCTGGCTTGTTATGGTCGTGGCCGAGGGTCATGCCCGTGGTGATTCTGGCCATTTCTCCTGTTGGAATTGCTGCTCCTTGGCAATAAACATAACGGTCGTGGGCAGTGGCCATGGCCGTGGTGAAGGCTTGAGCAGGCTGATGAACTTCAAGCTTTGTCAATTTCGGATGTCCTTGCTTGGTGATGACTCTTTGGCCACTAGGGTAGGTTGGGGGGAGCTTTGGGGCCTTCTTTGGGCCCCTCCATCACACTCGTCCATCCATTGTGGTCCAAATACCTAAAAATAGTGCAAAGAACATCCATAAGCACAAATTACATTGATATTCATATTAGGGGGAATAACATGTAATACTATTACATTTGAATGTGATAAATGTACAAAATGACACAAGATACAGCCCTAGAATAGGGTTGGATCACCACCCCAAACTTGAAACATATTTGTCCTCAAGTATGCTCCAACTCAATCTCTTTTCCATTTTCCACAATCAAAAGATATGAAAAATGCAATATGATGGGTGACAAATGCTAAATGGGATCAATGGTGACTAGGTACATGCAAATCACTTCCCTCCTCTTCTACTTTCACAAACCAACCATGAAGAGAGCACAAAGCACATGAACTTCTCATATAATGCATGGGGTGCACAAGTTATCAATATATCATCCATAAGGTTCCGGGTAGACCGTTTCATGATGATGTTAATTGCCGATGACTAGGAGTGTTGTTTCACCTTCATGCGTTCAACCTTATGCTTCAAGTCATGCCAAATGACCCACATGGCTGCGGAAAGGGATAAAGTGAGCTAGGTTTAATGTTTCCTAGCTCCATGGGTATGAAAGAATGAAGAAAGGGTTGCGGTAAGATTTTGAGTGCTATTACATAGAGCACTCATCTTTTCTTTATTTGAATGCTCTTAAACAGGAGCATCCTTTTATTTTTTTTTATTTTTTTTCTTTTTGCCCTTGGTGTAGGTAGGGCATATGGTGGATAGAGTGAAGCGGGGAGATAGAGATGTGGCCACCCCCAACTTTTGGAGGTGGCCACAACTAATATGTGCACTTTGGCATCTTTTTATGAGATGGAGAGGTATGAAGATGATGAAAGAGTGGTCGGGTCTAAGAGGGGTCACTTGGCATGATCTTCCACATAAGGTCTTCTGCATGAAAACTAGTCCGACACTTCACCATAGATATCACATCACATGAATGAACCAAATGAAATCCATATATCAATCAAGTAACTCCACAAACATTAAACGTTCTATGCTTGCTCGGATCATAATTCAATCAAACCAACACATTCCCAAGAGAGGTGATGAGCATGTAAGAAGTCACTCATTGATACCACATATCACTCCATCATAGCATATCACCTTGTATTTGTCAAAGATAAGAAATTTCATTCAATATGATAAAAATTGAGTCAAAACACGCTTTTTGGACAAGAAACATCAAATCTGGGCAAAATTGGCCAAAAAGGTGTCAAATTGCACTAAATCACATTCAAACACAATTTTAGGTAAAAAGCAAGTAAATCCTAGCTAAAACATGCAAAAATTAGCAAAAACCTACATGAGATGCAATGCATGGCTGAAATTTTGAAAAATTACGCAAAAATGATGAGAATGAAAACTACATGACATGCATGGATATGGCAGAAAAAGCAATAAAATGAAAACTAAACTAAATGGAAAGATGTAGAATAAAAATCACTAGATAGAGAGAAGGGAGGTGTGTACCGCCCTACCCACCCCAAACATTTAGAATCATGCTTTCCTCAGCATGAAACTATAGCTTAGGGTAGATAGGGGAAGTGTCAGTGCTGTTGCGAGGACTGGTCCGGCCCCTGGGGGTGATCTGGAGGAGGGACGGTGCCTGTCAGAGGATGCTAGTTCTGGTAGTACTGTCCCCAGTATGCATCCTGGGGCAGAGGGTAGGCTACTGAATATTCCGCTACACCACCCAAAAAATCTTCACCCCATTCGGGGTTCCTTGCTGCCTGGGCGTGGTTGTAGTGGTACATGTAGTTGACCTGGTAGTGTAATTGTTGTTGGTCTTGCCACATGTGCTGCTGGGTGAGCTGCACCTGCTGTTGTATCTGATAAAAATCCTCAAGTTGTGCCTGGATGTGTGACATGTCATAGGTGTCGCTCGAGGGCTGCTGCAGCTGGGATGTTCCCTCATCCCTCCTTCATCTTTGTCGGGGTTGCTCTTGTTCTTCAACTGGCTATTCCTGTCCCTGCACATTTGACTCTGCCATTTCTTCATGTGCGACAGCGGCTCCCCTGACGTAGGTCTCTCTGGGGTGATCTCTCTCCTATTTTGCTATTTTGTCTCTCAGCTTGTAGTAGATTCCCAACATGGATAGAAGAGGCACAACGTGGTATGGGAGCTCCAACTGGAGATCCGACAGACTGGTAGTAAGATAAATCAGCCTATTGCCATCCTTCTTGATGGTGAGTGAGCGGATGAGATAATCCATATCAACATAACCTATAGGACACCCATCTTTGAGCCCAGAGAGATCATGGCCCAACCCGAGTGCAATTGAAGTGACCAACCCTCCCATGACAAATGGAGTCTTGCTCTTGTACGATATGGACTTCATATGGTCAATAAGTAGCACTCCTAGGTTGACATGCTGCTTTTCTTTCATGGCTTTCAGGACAAACATTTCTTTTTGTGAGATCGTGCCCTGATTGTCATTTCTTCCCACGATAATATTAGCAAGGACTTTTTGCGTGTAGCAGATGAGAGGGTTGCTTAGAGATGAAGTCTTCACCCTCCCTGCATAATACCCATCTCTACCTATCATTTGTTTCCAGAAAAGCACGTAATCATACTTTGAATCTTTTTCCAACAAGTCATCATCAAGTTCCTTGGCTTCCTCCGGACTTGCCGCAAAAATGTTGTTCAAGTCCTTTGATGTGAGAGTGTAGAAATGGCCTAAGATGGAAAACTTCAAAGCATCTTTTCCTCTCACTCTTGTCTTTAGTGTAGTAAAGAACTCCTTGGTCATCTGGGAAAATGATATTTGGGGCGTGAAGAGAACATGCCACAGCCCCACGGTCTTCAAGCTTTCTTCTACAACCTCCTTGATGCCCAAGGTATCAAGTATCTTCTCACTGCCATACCTCGTGGTGACTATTTGCCTCATCAAGCACTCCGGGTATTTGTGAGAGATATGTCTTTGCCTCAGCCCCCTCCCATATGAAGTTCCCTCGGGCACCTTGCCCATGATTTTTATTCGTTCCTCCTCCATCTTTTCCAGAACATTATCATCCTCCATGGACAGTTCCATATCCTCATCTTCACTGTTTTCATCATCCGCCGGCGTGTAGGTTTTTGAACCCAAAGTGGTATCCAGATTGTACCACTATGCAAGTTGCTCCTCTCTGGGCTGCAATTGCCGCACGGACTGCGACTGCTCATCCTGGCCCTCTGACGCACGAGATGTGAATAGGCGTGATGTGGATGGCCCCACTTTTGTTCATCGGGTTCTCAGGGTAGCTTCTGGTACCACTTCGTCAACCAATTGAGTGGATGAAAAGTGGGATTTCGTGGAGGTTTTAGGTAGGGGATGTGGTTGGGCGGTTTTGAGAAGAAGGTAGAGAAGGAGGTTCGATTGGGGGTGGATTTGCGGTGGAAAAGGGAGAAGGATGGCTGGGGAGAGATATGGTGGAGAAAGGTGGGTGATTGGGGGTGTTTTGGAGGGCTGGAGGTGGAGGACGAACGCCCACAGTGGTGCTGATGGCGTCACGGCCGTGGCTCTGTGCGGGGAATAATAAGAAAAGAAGAAGAGTGGTTCAGAGAGTTTATATAGAGTTTTGCTGAATCCGGTTCGGCCACGGTTGTGGCCGATGGCCACGGTCGTGGTAATTCCCTCAAAGAATGGGTGTGGCATCATCCCACAGGCATGTTGTCGCTGAAGGAGCCTCATATGTTCTCAACACGGCCGTGGCCGAAGGACACAGTCGTATTTCTATGAGTTTGCCACGGTCGTGGTAGATGGCCACGGTCGTGGGCCAAATCTCTAAAATTCTTGTTGGCTCCTGTAACTTTCGACCAATAAACATTACGGCTGTGGCCTTGTGCCACGGCCGTGTTGGGCTCTTGGACAGCCTCAACTCAGCAGCATTTCATTTTTTTCTTCGATATTTCTCTCCTTAGTGTGTATCATCTGCCATTTCATCAAAAACTCAAACAAAAACATCAAGCAAAAATGTGCGTGTGTGTATTGGTGTAAAAGAAAATAAAGTATAGAAAAGAAGAAGGTTTGAGAATCTCAAACCACGTGGGTTGCCTCCCACTAGCGCTAAATTTAACGCCTTCAGCCAAGCTTTTTCATTGTTGGAAATTTTCACTTTTACGGAATGTTCAAAAGATCCTTATAGTAAATCCCTTTCTCATCCTCGTCCAAGCATTCTTCTTCCTCGGATTCTTCTTCTATAAGAATAACAATATCAAAATCTTGATTGGCCCTATCCGGGCCAACTTCCACAATAGATTTCAATCTTTTCCCATTGACGGAAAATTCCTTAGCTCCTTCTTTTGCACATATAACCACTACCCCGGATGGGTACACCTTCTTGACAAGGTAAGGACCTTCCCATATAGACCGAAGCTTTCCGGGAAAGAACTTCATTCTTGAATTGTATAGCCATACCCATTTGTCGGGCTCAAACTCTTTCTTTTTTATGATCTTGTCATGTAGAAACTTGGTTCTTTCCTTGTAGCTCTTTGACATTTCATATGCTTCATGCTGCATTTCTTCTAGATCATGCAATTGAAACTTTCTTTTCATTCTGACTTTCTCTTCATCAAAGTCCATCTTCTTCAGGGCCCAAAGTGCCTTGTGTTACATCTCAACTGGCAAATTACAACTCTTACCATAGACAAGCTTGAACGGTGTAGTGCCAATCGGGGCTTTGTATGCAGTCCTATATGCCCATAAAGCTTCATTGAGATGAAGTGACCAATCCTTGCAGTCCGGTCGCACCGTCTTCTCCAAGATGAGGTTTATCTCCCGATTTGCCAACTCAACTTGACCACTCATTTGATGGTGGTAAGGAGTAGCTACACGACGGTTCATTCCATGTCTCTTTAGTAGTCCTTTGAAGGTGCGGTGGATGAAATGACTCCCTCCATCACTAATCATAGCCCTTGGAACACCAAAATGACTAAAGATGTTGGATTTCACAAAATCACACACCACCTTATGATCATTTGTCCTTGTTGCCACAGCCTCAATCCATTTTGATACATAGTCTATGGCGACTAAGATGTAGACATACCCAAAAGAAGGAGGGAAAGGACCCATAAAGTCAATCCCCCAAACATCAAACACTTCTACCACAAGAATAGGTGATAGAGGCATCATGTCCCTCTTTGAGATAGTGCCCACTTTTTGGCACTTGAAGCAACTCATGCAAAAGTCATGAGCATCTTTGAACAATGTCGGGCAGTAGAATCCACATTGAAGAACTTTGGCGGTCGTGTGTTTCCCTCCAAAATGACCTCCGCACACTCTGGAATGGCACATAGATAAGACTTCTTGCTGCTCCATCTCCGGAATACACCTCCTAATGAGTTGGTCCGGGCAATACTTGAAGAGGTGAGGGTCATCCCAAATGTAGTTCTTAACCATAGTAAACAATCTCTTGCTTTCCTCTCTTGTCCACATGCTAGGTATCCTCCCACCAGCTAGGAAATTTGCTATGTGCTTGTACCATGGCTTTTGGGAAGATGAGATTAAGAGGAGTTGTTCATGTGGCATTGTCTCTCTGATTGGACTTGTCATATCAAAAGGACCATCAAGGCGGGAGAGATGACCTGCTGCACCGTTTTTGACTCCCTTCTTATCCACAATTTCTATGTCAAATTCTTGGAGCAACAAAATCCATCGGATCAACCTTGGTTTTGAGTCTTTCTTGGACATGAGATACTTCAACACAGCATGGTCCGTGTAGATTGTCACTTTGTTTTACAAGTGATACGACCGGAACTTGTCAAGAGTGAAGATAACCGCAAGCAACTCCTTCTCGATAGTCGTATAGTTTCTTTGAGCATCGTCTAATGTTTTGCTTGCATAATAAATAGCATGAGGAATTCGGTCAATGCGTTGACCCAGCACAGCCCCCACCGCCATATCGGATGCATCCGTCATGATCTTAAATGGCAGAGAGAAATTCGGGGGTTGCATGATAGGAGCAGAAATAAGCCTTTCTTTCAAATGATTGAAGGCTTCAACACATTTATCATCAAACTGAAATTTGACATCTTTCTCAAGTAATCGACGGAGTGGTCTTGAGATTTTACTAAAGTCCTTGATAAAGCGGCGGTAGAAACCTGCATGTCCCAAGAAATATCGAACATGTCTTACGGTGGAAGGAAGGTCGAGTGTAGAAACAAGGCCCACCTTGGCCTTGTCAACTTCAATCCCATCTTTAGAAACTCAGTGTCCCAGAACTATACCCTCAGGTACCATGAAATGGCTCTTCTCCCACGATAAAACTAAGCGAACTTTCACACATCTTTCCAGAATAGCAGCTAGATGTAGCAAGCACTCATCAAAGGTTTTCCCGAAGACTGAAAAATCATCCATGAAAACATCAAGTGACGAATCAAGCATGTCAGCAAAGATTGAGGTTACACATCTCTGGAAAGTGGAAGGGGCATTACACAACTCAAATGGCATCCTCCGATAGGCAAATGTACCACTTGGACAAGTGACTGTCGTCTTCTCCTGATCCGGCAGATGCACATCAATTTGGAAATATCCTGAATATCCGTCAAGAAAATAGTAGAAGCTCTGCCTAGCCAATCTCTCTAAAATCTGATTAAGAAATGGGAGTGGGTAGTGATCCTTTTTTTTCTTTTCATTGAGCTTTCGGTAATCAATGCACATTCTCCACTTGGACTGCTCTCTCACCGGCATAAGCTCACCATCAGCATTTTCTGCAACCATAATCCCGCCCTTCTTGGGCACAACTTGGATGGGACTCACCCATGTACTGTCAGAAATGGGATAGATGATCCCTGCATCAAGAAACTTTACAACCTATTGAGTTACAACATCCTTCAACTTTGGATTTATCCTTCTTTGCATTTGGCGGGTCGGCCTCGCATCTTCTTCTAAGTATATCTGATGCACAAAAATAGATGGGTCAATCCCTTTCAAGTCAGCAATAGACCATCCAATGGCTTGGATGTTCTTCCTCAAGACTTCCATCAAGGCATCTTCTTGCTTAGGAAAGAGAATGGAGGAAATGATCACTGGGAGGGTGTCATTTGAGCCAAGGAAAGCGTACTTCAATCCTTCAGGAAGTGTCTTCAACTCAAGAATGGGGGGTGCTTCAAGGGAGGTCTTCAATGGTGCAGAAATAGAAGGAAGGTCCTCACTTGTAGCCACTAGGGCTAGCTCATCCACTTCACTTTCTTCATCATCATCGTCAGGGAACTCAACAATTGGTTCAAGACCTCTACCTTGGGTGGCAGTCTCAATCCATGTAGGTAGGCACTCTTCAACAATCTCTTCTAGGCATTCCACCAAATAACAATCTTCTTCGGTGGCCCCTATCACTTCAGCTATAGTAGAAGACTTGAAGATGTTCAACCAGATCTTCATGTGCATGAATGTAACATACATGGTCCCTGTCCTCACATGGATCATGGCATCATCTATGGCTAAGAAAGGTCTCCCCAAAATGATTGGTACCTTTCTAGCCTCTTTTTCCATATCAAGAATGATAAAATCGACTGGGAAGAAGGCAGAAGTATCCTCATCAAGACGGACCAACACATCATCCACACGCCCTCTAGGCGTCTTCACAGATCAGTCGGCCAACTGTAGAGTGTAATGGGCTAGCCTCAACTCCCCCATTTGGAGCTCAGCAAACAGATCATACGACATCACGTTTACGCTAGACCCCAAGTCAAGAAGAGCCTGGTCTATGCGATGTGCTCCTATGTAGCATGAGATGATGGGAGCACCATGGTCTTTTCTTTTCCGGGGAATGGTGTGTTGGAGTATGGAGCTCACTTGCTCAGTGAGCTTGATCTTCTTAGGCGTCCTCCCTGTTGTTTTTCTTTTGAAAGTGCACAATTCTTTAAGGAGCTTTGCATAGGACGGAATTTTCTTGAAAGCATCTATAAGAGGTACATTGATTTTCACTTGCTTGAAGATCTCTAAAATATCTTCCGCATGCTTCTTTTTTTTCTTTGCAGCAGAAGGCTCCTTAAGTGCATCAGGATATGGAGGGAGTTGGGACCCCAATCGGTCCAAATCAATAGTTTCATCCACTGGTATCACTGGAATCACAGTATCATGGCTCGGTATCACAATATCAATGCTCAGTGTCACTGTATCAACACTGCCTCTTATCACAGTATCATCAATCTGCATCTCAGTATCAACCTGCTTAGCCTCAGAGTCATCTCTGCCAACAACTGTACCATGGGGCCTCTCCAAAGTCCTACCACTCCTTAATGTAGTCACTACCTTCACATGCTCATGGGTGGTAGGAGAGGGAGCTTGTGGAAGTGGTTGTGGTTTTTGGGGTGGTGGAGGCCTTTGGTGAGGGTAGTTGGGATTTTGAAGGATGAATTGGGGTTGCAGCTGTTGTTGTGGTGGGGGTGATATTATGGAGGTGGTTGTTGGTAGGTATGAGGTGGAGGTGGAGCATATTCATAATTGAGTGGTGCTTGAGGAGGCGGAGGAGCATAGGGGTTTGGTGGGGCTTGGTAAGATGGTGGAACATAAGCACTCGAAGTGTTCTCTAGAAAAGCCCCATCATTGTTCGGATTTGACAGCGGTTGAGATGGAAGTCTACCTTCTTCCCTTCTAGCCAAAGAGAGAGAAATCTGATCCAACCTCTTCTCAAGATGGTTTATAGACTGCCCATGTGCATTGACATCTTTCTTTACTTCATCTAGGCTTCTTAGCCTTCCAAGTACCAAATCTTCAAACTTGGAGTTGTAGTGTAGCTTTTGCTGCCCCTGTCTGTGCCCATCCTCGTTCTATTATTTCCAGGAGAAGTTGGGGTGGTTCCTCCACTCGGGAGTGTAGGAGCTGGACATTGGGCCCTGGTTGTTGCGGCCACCAAAGGAATGTAAATCATTGACTTCCTCGTATACAGTATCCACAGCCATTGCGGGTTGGCTAGAAGAGCCACCCACTTGATTCTTCATCATTCGCATCATATCGGCCATCATTTGCATCATGTCGGGGTTGGTGGCATTGCGTGCGGGAGCCATAGAGGAAGGTGGGGGGGGTGTAGTTCCATCTGCAATGTCCCCCTTTAGTGGAAGCTCGGTGGCATGAATTCTCGGTGAGATGCTCAAACAGCGGCCATGATTCCTCGGGCAGCTTTGCCATGAACGTGCCCCCGCAAGAAGAATCTATGTTGTTTTGGCTTTTCTCCTCAAGCCCGGTGTAGAAGGCCTAAACTAGCTGCCAAAGCAGAACCTCATGATGAGGGCAGTCACGAAGCAACTTTTGGAGCCTCTCCCATGCCTCGTGGAAGGGCACGTTCTCTTTCTGGGCGAACGTTGTGATGCACCTTCTCATGTAGAATAACTTGGCGATGGGGAAGAACTTCTTCAGAAACACGTTCTTCACCTCATTCCAAGTGACCAACTCTGGCCTCGAGATGTACCACTCCTTGGCCTTCTCTTTGAGAGAGAAGGGAAAGAGCGTCCTCCTGATTGATTCGTCGATGGCGGCTGGCGTGCGGAAGGTAGAGCATGTTTCAAGGAACACATCTATGTGGTGGTAGGGGTTATCGTTCTCCATACCAAAGTATGTAGGGAGAAGCCCCAAGAGTGCCGGTGGGATGGAGAACTGTTGACCTGGCATCTGGTCAACTAGAGTGGTGATGGGGGATTTGTAGTTCCCGACGTGAAGTACTCATGAAGTGGGCGATGCGGCGGTAGAGGTGGAACATCCGGTGGTGGGTTGTTCTCAGCCATCTCGGCCTCTCGATGTAGGTTGCGGCGGGCTTGACACCTTCTTCTCCCAATCTCAGGGTCGTAAAACACCAAGTCGGTGCAAGTCGAACGCATGCTACACATGCACAGTTGTCACATGCGCAAGTCTCAAACAAACAACAAGGAGCCAAGTTAACGAACCAATATGCAAGAGTAACACAAAGAATAAATAATAGCAATGGTGAGGGCAAAAGGAAAGGCTAATCTACACTATCTAAATAGGCCAAGCGCGTCTATCCCCGACAACGGCGCCAGAAAGCTTGGTGTGCTCCCGCTAGAGGCTTACAACACCGGCCAACTAGGGTGGCTGAGTGCAATCCACGAGGTCGGGAGGCACGGGATGATGGGATCTTTGCTTTCGAAATTTGTATGGTCCCAGATCGAGTCTATCACTAAAACTAAAACAATTCGCCCGCAAGCATACAGGGTATTGTTGTAGTATAGATCAAAGGCAAGATGCGGGGTCGAACCACGGAGATAGAGGGGGCACTAGAGTTAGACGGGCGTAAGCTATGTTTCTTTTATGGAGATTAAGGTTTTTAGGGTTTTAAGGTTGGTTGGTTGTTGATTAAGCTAAGAGAGTGAGTAGGAAAAGCAATATGAAACTAAGTTATCAAAAGACTAAATTAGCAATTTAAGTCAACAAGCTTTCAAAACAAGAGCAAGAACAAACTATACTAGACTAAGCAAGCAACTAGCAATTGAGAGCCTAAGTTAACCACTAATCAAGATCAAAGACCTAAGTTAACACTCAACTAACAAAACTGGGTAATCAACTAAGTTAACTAAATCAATTAAACTACACTAGCATTAACAAGAAAAATAGGCAATTAAGGTTTTAAGCAATTAGATGAAGGAGGTGGGCCGTTTGGGAATGTGACCTTGACATTAACTGGGGGATGTCACCATAATAATCAATTAACATATTCCATTCTATACTACCAAACCAAACAACAAGGTGGGTGCTATGAGGATGTACCCTATGCTACTAGTTGGAGAACTAGGGCTAGGTGTAATTCTCATAGGACTTACAAAGTCTAGGTCTCTAGGATAAGTGGTATTAGTCAATTGAGGACCAAGGGTAAGGATGGGAGTAGAGATGAGGATATTTGACCTCATGCCACTAGCCACCTCAGCCTTTAGGAAATCCTAGGAAATTGCACTAATCACGCGTATACTAGTCACTTAGAACTCACATTTGCATGTAGGAAGAAGGTGATTACGTAGGAAGATAGGGGGCTAGCTAGGGATCCGAATTAAGGACCTATGAGCCAATCCTATGATAGCTACATAGAAACTAACACCCTAGAGGCAAATGTCTTCAAGCACCACAAGGCAAGAAATTAATGTAATTAAACAACAATCACATGCACAAGCAATGGGAAATGAGATACAAGCAAAGGCAATCATCATAGAAGTGAAATATGTTCATTACAAATTATATTCCCCCAACATGGCATCAAAGTCACATTTTTGTCCCAAACAGCCCACCCAAGGGGGGCTTAGCTATACATGATCAAAACAGAAACAAAGGAGAAGGGAAAGAGAGTAGGAAACACCATGGATGCTTGATGAAGCTTGACTTCTTCACCTCCTTGCTGCCAGCCACGATCCTCCTCCTCCAATGGTGCCCAAGAGCATGGAAATGGTGGAATAGATGGATAGAAACCTAGAGAAACTAGGTTTCTATGGTGGAAATGAGTGGAAAGTGGGTGGAAATGGTATTAAAAGCAAGGAAAGTAGGTGGATGGGAGTAATGGATGCAAGGGAGAAGTTGGGGGCAGCTAGGGGTTCTCTCCCTCGAGCCCTAGAAGCAAGTAGTGCTTATATAGGAGCTAGGGCTAAGTGGGTGTATAATAGGAAAAATAGTGGAAACGTCTGCTGGAAAGAGGGCCACCACGACCGTGGTGAAGGGCCACAGCCATGGTGAAGACGGATGGGCCACGGTCGTGGTGTGTGACCACGGGCGTGGCATCTGGCAAACATTCTCCTATTGATTCCTTGGCAATAAACATAACGGCCGTGGCCAGTGGCCACGGCCGTGGTGACTCTGGCTTGTTATGGTCATGGCCGAGGGTCATGCCCGTGGTGATTCTGGCCATTTCTCCTATTGGAATTGCTACTCCTTGGCAATAAACATAACGGCCGTGGGCAGTGACCACGGCCGTGGTGAAGGCTTGAGCAGGCTGATGAACTTCGAACTTTGTCAATTTCGGATGTCCTTGCTTGGTGATGACTCTTTGGCTACTAGGGTAGGTTGGGGGAGCTTTGGGGCCTTCTTTGGGCCCCTCCATCACACTCATTCATCCATTGTGGTCCAAATACCTGAAAATAGTGCAAAGAACATCCATAAGCACAAATTGCATTGATATTCATATTAGGGGGAATAACATGTAATTCTATTACATTTGAATGTGATAAATGTACAAAATGACACAAGATACATCCCTAGAATAGGGTTGGATCAGCTGTCGCCAATGCTACTTATTTGAGTTGCTCATCCGCCAGGTCTCCACCGGGTCTCTGTCAGGTCTCTGCCATCACGATCTAGCTCCAACCCCTTACAGAGCACCACCACAGATCCCTCTCCCTCTCTTTGCTCTCTGTTATCCCAGGCACTATGAGATGTCAAGTGTTGTGTCCGCCGCTACCCAGTTTTCCGTTGACGGACTGGTGGTTGCGGATTGCGGCACCTCCCAGAGCCTGGTCAGAAGTCGTCATCTTCCAATCTCTAGTACTGTTTGCAGAGTTGCTCCCTTGCCAACAAAGACCGCTGTATATGGTGCCCAACTCACGAGCAGTTGAACTGGGGGAACCAACCTCCCTGGTTTGTAGGCGATCCTGCTCTATGGAGGGTTGCAATGAGGGTCCCCATGGTCTCTCTCTATTTATATATATGATTCCTAGGAGAAACCCTAATTCCTCCCATACTTTAACTACCAATCCCGCCACCATCTTTCCATAAGATATGATTGTATCCTTAATACAAGTCGCACAAGGAACGCCTCTTTTGGTACTCCCGATTTCTTTTATCCTTTCACTAAATATATTGGTATACCTGACTTGGACCCAACTATTTCCTTGTGAGAAAAATATTATTGAAGCAATTAATGAAAATAACTTGGTAACGATTCATTTTAGGATTATTTAAAAAAAATCCATTTCTCTTTACTCGTTAATCCTTTTACTTCTAAATTTTAAAAGGGAAGTTTGTGACTTGTGTGCCAAGTTTGAGATTTTCCCTCATTAGCATATTTTATGTATATTTTCTCTCTCTTATTATCTTTGCAACTTATTCTCCTCAAAACCCAAGAAATCCTAAGATTTCGAAATTTCTTTTTAAGGATACTTATTATCCATTATTTCTCATTATATTATTTATTTCTTTATTCAGTTGATTTACTTTTTCCTCTTTTCATATTTCTCTTATTAGAAATCACATGTAAACGAATTTCACTCAATGGTAGCCATTAATGCCACTTTATAGATATTTCGAAATATTTCTTATAAAGACTTTGCTTAATATCCATTAATGAGTTAATATAATAATAGGAACCTCGAAATTCCTACTGTAAGGGAGATTTGCAAAGAAATCCCTTCTTTGAAGAAAAGCGTACAACCTTTACAATTAAGTCCAAATTCACAAAATCATTATATTTCATTTATGAAAATTCATGCAAAATTGGGGTTATAACATCCTTCCCCTCTTATAAGAATTTTGTCCTCAAAATTCTATCAACCAAACAAACAATTCGGATAAGACTTTTCCATGTCCATCATTGGCCCCTATGTGGCTTTACCGTACTCATGGCGCTACCAAAGAACCTTTATCATCACATATTCTTTTCTCTGAGTTCTTTCATCCTGGAATCTATAAACTACACAGGTGACTCAGGCCATTTCAGCCTCCCTTGGGGCTCACTAGGTTCATTGCTCATCTCATTGTTTGGGTACCTCACATAGTGCTCTAAATTGGACACATGGAACTCATCACACATTACTTTATCCTTAGGGGTAAGGTTAAACTTAACCTTCTCCACCAATCCATCTCAAATGAACCCATGCATCGGGGACTTAGATCTCTCTTAGCTGTAACTTAGAGGGGTCAGATTTTCAGGTCACATATTTTCCCACTGTGAACTGTGTGTCAGTCTACTTTGCTTCCGCTCATGACTCTCGTTGTCTCTAGGCTCCTTTCAGCCATTGCATGATCAAAGCAAATTCACCTACTCAAATTGTGGCCCTTTTCTAACCATCATGTGGTCCTTTCACCAACATCACCTTACTGAAGTGGTGACCGACACAACCTCCCTTAGAGAGCTTCTTTCAATCCCAATACTGGCTATGGTGGTTATCATCACATCTTTCATAGGAAAAGAACTGTCTCTAGATATCACCCTGAACGAGCACACATGCTCTCATTAGACCCTTTTGTCTGGATCATACTATTCATTAGTTAGAGGTGATAAACTGTACTAACATAGAGTTCTTCGTGTTTCTACTTCCATCTCACGGAAGTGAATCTTTAGGTTATATTCAAGAACTTTTAAACCCACCTTATGGTGTAGTTGAACCATCTCTCTCATATGTAGTTCAACCCGATCTGTCCCTTGACAATACTCTTTCTTTCTCATGTCATCTAGGCAAGGTGATCTACCATAACCTACATTGCATCTTTTCCCTTCCTTGGTCTAGGGGAGACTCATCACAACATCCATAGTGATGAACTCCCATTCCATCTAGGGAACTCTTTATCCATTATATCAATGCACTGAGTTACCGATGCTCATCCTTCACCTTCTATCATCCATGGCCACATGCCACATGCAACTTCATCTTAGGCATCTAAAGTCCTACTGTCACTTATTATCTTGATGGTACGGTGTATGGTGATCTTAAAATCATGATTTCTTATATATCATGATTCCTCAAAATAGATTCCTTGGAAACCCTAAACCACTCTCATCAGGGTTTTATTATCTTCTTTTCCAAAGAAGTGCTTTTGAGGTTCTACAACCATCCCTTCATTATATCAAGGACTGGACTGGCTAACCAAACAACCATTAACTTTTTCAATATATCTCATTACATCTGAGTGTTAGCCAAACATATCTCCTTTCTCAATCTTGGGGTTAGCCTAACAACCTATTCTACCTTCTAGCCAAACTAGTCAGATATATCTCAACCAGAGCATCCATTACCACTTCACATCCTTAGGTATTAGGTAACATTGAAGACATACACTTCCATGTATTTCACTTATCATCTCGAACTCTAAGTCTATCTTCATTAAGAAAACTCTGATCTCATTCCTTTAGTTTTCAAATTCAACCTTGTATAACTCATAGCTCATGCTAAAAACATCCTTATAAGGTGACTACCTCATTCCTCTTAGTGCTTGCAAACCATCCATGTATCATTCACTTTACCAGGGTATGTTATCTTTTCTGTCCCCATATCTCGTGGCAACGTTCCAACCCACATCATCTTTATCCTTAGTGTATGGCATGCATACTATCCTATCTCTCACTCCCATAACAAGAGGAAATAAGCATTTGGCTGCAGTCCAAATACAGAGTTCTTCCTATTCCAAGAGTAGAGATGGTAAATCCCACCTTGCCAGTACACCTTTAAATCTAAGTTGAAACGTATCGTTTATGCCTCTATATTACAATCATCTTGCTATCAAAGTTACTTCCATGGAAAATTGGTTTCGAACCTACTTGGGCCACCACACAATCCTTGGTCATTTCCTCTAGGTCTATAGGGTTCCGACACTTTTAGGGTCATCCCTCTTCCCTTATGCATCCAGAGAGTGCCCTACTCATATGCCCGTTAGGTCCCATGAGTTCATGAAGGTGATCAATCTCCTAACCCATGTCCCTCAGACAATGATATTTGTTACCTCCTGACCCTATGGTCATGTGCAACTAGGGAATTAGGCAGCTCCTACTTCCATCGGTCTTATCCCTACCTGACCCTAGGATAGACTTAGGATTCTCTTATAGTACATGTTCAACTTAGAACCTTACCCAAGCCTTCATCATCTCTCTCTGCATTCAAGGACTGACTTTCATCCTTTCATAGGGGTCATTGAGACCTACCTACCTTGGCCAGGCCCCTATACTGATTACCTTCATGGTAACACATCCACATGCACTTAGAGATGGTTATCTATGGGTCTATAATTTCATTCTCATACCATGTACTTTTCACTTAGCTTCTCAAGACCCTATGAGACCTCTCTAGGTTAACTTAAACCAACAAAACTGGTATACACCCTACCAAAGGATCCCTTTCCCGGGATGGGAGGAAAATTTCACCTTGATAACAAAGGCCACAAACGTCCTTGGGTCTAGCATGCTTAACCCTAGCAAGCTACTACGGCACAAGAAGACCACCTACTAAACCATGCTAGGTCATACTTGTTCTCATTCCTCAACGTTGGGTCTGGATCATACCTTCCCATGTCATCAACTTAGCTGTAAGGGGTTCATCAAACATACCCTTAACTTAAGGGGTTTCTTTTTCCTCTACACATGCTTGAAACTATAGAGACTTACTTCTCTTCATGAGCATTAGGTACAACACTTCCCCTCTTAGGCCTAGGAACCCTAGGTTCACTTTTTGATGACCAACTACATGCTCAATCTATTAACCATGAATCAGGCATGTATAAGGCATGACACACACTTCCTGTCATCCTTCTATTCGAGCAACACCTTAGAGTCGAGTCCTCCTTAAGGACAACCAATAAGGAATAAGGCCCCACTAAACCTCTCTAGGGTATACAAAACTTCTTCTTCCCTTCTCAGAAGGTAAACACTTATACCATAGGCACATAGGTGCGAGAAGCCTCATCCTCCCTCTCAGGCTTGTTCCCTCTAAAGACAACCAAGATATCACCATCATCTAGGGATCAAGCAGGATGCCACCACGTTGATTCACTTAGGACGCATCATCCTCAATTCCCCACTTTTCCTCATATCTCAGAGTCTAGGTTTACAACCTTCTTACTTGGGGTCCTGCTCTTTCTCTCTAGAACTAACCCTACAACCAACCTTACTACGTGAGGTTCTCTCTCCATGAAGGTGGGTCAAGCTTACTAGCATTCCACTTAAGATTATGTCTTCTCAAGGTTATCCATAAGTCTCTATGCTTGTCTCATAAGCTATCCATCCTACTTCCTTGGCCAGGGTTTTAACCTTTTGTTCGTACTACTGATGTATTATGGGTGCCAACTATGCCATGCTCATATAATCTCATGGGGTTTCCATAGGTTCTTCTCTAACCTCAACAATGAAGGAGCTATCCTTCACTCTCCACTGCTCGACCCTTCCTAGGGTTGGGTCGCCAAAGGTACTCGGTCATCCAACCTCTCTTGGCTCATAAGTCATCCAAGGCATGTCCATCCAAACACCTGGTCTAACTCATCATGCCATCTCTCTCTAACCTTCACTTAGGGTTAGGGTTAACATCATCCTCAGAGGATGTGCCAGGTCTCTACTTGTAATGGAGATCTCTATCTCCAAGACTAACTCTCTTTATCTATCCTCCTGATAAGAAGGTCTAGCCTCATGTCTCTTCTGAGGGCATGACAACTTATGTCATACGACCTAAGCATGTATCTATCCTTTAGTTTACGCTTAATCTATTAAGCTTATGTCCATGATATCTTATTTACATGCTTTTCATTAATTTGACGGAGGATTCCTTAGACCTTATTAACCTTACCCATACCTCAAGAGGGTGAGGAGAAGAGAGAAAACCCTAATCCTTAAGGTCCTTAACAGAATTTGTGATGAGAAGGGATGAATAAGATGACAAAGTCCTAAAGGTATCTTATTTCGATTCGTACCCTAAGACTTTTTCCAGGCAGACACACAGATCCGGGAGTCCTCGTATTCCGACTAGCAGTGCGGAGGAAAATATTGCCAGCCCCCGGTCATGATCCTTTTCTAGACACCTCTGTCTTTTAGATAATCCTTTAATAACTCCCTTGGGTTCTATGGAGTTTGTAAAATTTAATAATTATTAATGGTTAAATGAGGAACCTACGCTAAGATACCAAATGTTAAGACCCCACCGCTCGATAACCCCCAATTAAGGTAGATCGAGAGGTCAAAGCCACACCCATAACTTCCGGATCAATGGTTTGACACTTAATCAAGAACAATTATTAAATTTCAACAATCTATACTAAAAAGCTGTAATAACTTTTTCCATACCTTTTGAAAATTTTGGATTTCTATCCATGTAAGAATTCTACTCTAACTAATCCTCCTTGCATTTTACTTCATGTATTTCTCACTATGACGATTTACTGTTTGTCCTTTTGGATTGAACCTAAAACACCGACAAACAAAACGTCAGTTAGCCGAAGCTCGTATGTGGGGGGAAACAATAAACGTGCAACTATGATAACAATGTAATCATTCAATTAATCACTTAACAACCAAGATTACGTTTTAAATATAACTCCACGATCCATGAGTACCCTATCCTCTATGCTATAACTGTAGTGGACCTGAATACTACCTTCCTTATGGTATATCCCCATTAACCCCTCATGGTCCCACCTATAGGCGAACCAGTTTCTAGGGTTGAGTCACATGGCACTACTCGTAAGTATCCCACTCCTTAACTCATAGCAGGATAATGGGTCTCCTGGCACTACACTTGGTAGCCCAATTTCTAACCCACGATAACCTAGACCTTACTCTAGGTTACCCCTTTCTAGCCTTTACAAGCCACATAGGTGGACCAGGATCTAGCCAGTTATACATGCATATTCATAGTGATAGTCATAGTCACTCTATAATTGCATGAAATAAAAGCATCCAACAGTTATTTCAAGCCATGAGGGAAACGTCGATAAAATCCTCGGAAAACTAGTCGGGATAATCATAAGCGTAACCACATACCTGACTTGATGATTTCACAAGCATCAAGAAATTCCAACCAAGAAAGAAATCCAAGCAAGCAATTCAACATAATTCCTGAAAAGAATATGTACTCTATTTATTACACACTCTATCAAGAATCTACTTTATTGACTTGGATTCACTTTCTAGGGTTTCTAATCCGAATTAAGGTTTCATTAATCTTCATTATGGTTTCTTAGATCAATTTCTTAAACTTTATCCCTTTTTGGTCAATAAACCCTAAAATACTCTTTTCTACTCATATAAACCCTAATTGCTCAAATTATCCATTTTAATAGTCTTTTATACCCAAATTGACTTAGGATCATCATATCCCTATTTATTCATGGATTTGAACAATTAAAACAATTAAAAGACATATTCACCTAAATTAGTGTTTTCAAGCTCATCAATGCATATTCATGCACAAAACCCTAAATTAAGCCAATTACATAGAAAGATCATCTTTTTAGATCCTATCTTCACTATTATCAATAACAGGTTAATATTGGCTTTAATTATCCAATGAACAACATTAAATCCATCCATCATCAAATCTAAGGGGTTTTCACTAATTACATCCTTAAAGATGATAACTTTATGTACTTTTCAAATTTCAATTATATTTATACGCATAATCTCTAAGCTGGAGGAGCCAGTAGTTGGTGGACCGATGGAACCAGACGACTATAGAGACAACCTAACAACTGACTTGGAGGTGAGCCAATCAGTTAAAGGGTTCAACCAATCAACCCGGATTGTCAAGCACAATTCTTCATCAACAATAGGTTTCGCATGTGATGCGAAATTAGGATTACAAAATTTCTTGTGGCTCTACAGAATTACATTAGGCTATCTATAACTATCACTTTGAATCGATTGGGACTGACTTTGTGACATGAAAATCTACAACCTCAATGACTTAACATCACTGTTCACCTTTTTGAGATAAAAAATAGTGTCTAATATGGAAATTGACAATTCCCCTGGACTTGTTGGTTTTGGACATGTCTTTTTATCACAAAAACTAGGAGACAATGAAAATTCTAGCTAAGAAAAACCAAGCTAATGTTACTCTCACATTAAAAATTGATAATTCCAATAATATCATATATTATTGTCCCATTAGTCTTGTCAAAAAATCACACAAAATAATTGTTGAAGTTTTTAGATCAAGGCAAAATATATAAGTCAATGATATCATACTTATAGTAGACAAACTACATTCCTCAGAGGTAGACATATTCAAGATGGTTAATGAAATTATCCATTCCCCTTATAAAAGTAATGATCATGTGGCTAAAATGGACTTTGAAAAAACTTTTGACATTGTTAATTGGATCTTACTAAAGTCATGTTTTAAAGGCTACAATTTTTGAAAATGGGATTGTCCAGATTATGAGTTGTATTAGTACCAATAAATCATCAATTAGTAGTAGTGGATCATATTTTGGTTACTTCAAAAGCACAAATGGTATTATACAAGAGGATCCCTTATCACTTCAATTTTTTGTCATTAAGACATTAACTATTGCTTGGATGTTTATATATGGTATTTATAGCAATATTTCCAATAAAAAATATGTAAGAGCACAATGTTATTCAATTTGTTGACAACATAATTGTAACATACCAGATCTTGAACCCTACCCTAGAAGTTTGACCTTTTGATTTTGACCAAACAAGTTGAGGTTAGAATGATCCTAATAATCAAATGCGTGAATAATGTAATCTAATATGTCATATAATTCATTTGGTGATAATAAAATGATAAATAACTTAATTTCTTGCATAATATGATCTAATGGGCCTCTAATGGGCCATATGACATAAACCATGTAAGAAAGCCTCAAAATAAATAATATACTTCAAATTCATAATCTACACATTAAAATAAGCCTACAAGTCAATTTTCATTTAATTTGGACCACCTCAAAATAATATGATAAGTTAGGAGAGAGAAATTTCCTAAAAGGTTTAATTAATTAATAAAAATAATAAAAGACTCCAAAAGAGGAAAATAATGTTATATTTGTAATCTATATAAAAAATATAGCCTTTGGGTGAATTTTCATCCAATTTGGAGAAAGTTTGCTTAAAAGGTGAAATCAGGAGAGAGAAAGTGTGTGGAAGCTTCAAAATATTAAATAAATACTCAAATAACCCCAACATGTAAAATTGATGGAAAATTTGTATTCAACACACTAAATATAACTTGTGGGTCAAGTTTCATAAAATTTGGATAATGCCATTAATGGAGGAAAGAGAAAATATGCTTTGACTTATTTAACACATTAAATGTTCCCAAAAGGCAAATCTAATTAGATAATCAAAATATACATGCCTTATTTGACCTCTGTGTCAAATTTTATATCAATTGGATAATGTTTGGACCCACAAATAAATAAGGAAAAAATGGATATGCTTTGAATGTTTAATATTCAGAATATTTAGCAATAATCTTAGTTTTCCTAAAGTAGGCACATTATATGGGTCGTGTGGGGTTTTCTTTTCCTTCCTTTGGTGCGGATTTATCTCCAGCCGTAGGATCCAGATCCTACGATATTTGCTTTGTCACTTTCCTTCCGCGTTGGGTTCTCACAGGAGATGACCTGGTCTTTCCTTCTCTGAATTTCTCCTTCTCTCTCTCCTTCCTTCCTTTTCCTCTGCTTTCCATTCCACCATATTCCTCACATCCTTCTGATTCCTTTGGACCTATATAAGCTAGGGCAGGGGGCATTGTAACCCCACTTAGCATAGTGCCACCCGACTTCCCCTGCTCAGGCTCTATGCTTCCCTTTCCTTCTATCTCTTCGTCGTACATGACCTTTGGATCGCCGAAAAACTCGCACCGGACCTCCACAATGCTCACAACAACCAAACCTCCTTTTTGCTTTTGCCGATTTTTGTCAACCACTTCAAACCTGATCTTTGGTCGCTCGCGTTTGCTAGTGGAGTTCACCGGTGTGGTCCTCACCATAACATCGCTTGGATTTGGTTCAGCTTTGCTCCTGCGCACCCCGAGAAGCTCCTTTCTGGTTCAATTTGGCGCTAAGGCAAGCCTATCAATTTTCCCCTTTTACTGTTACCGGGAACCTAAGCTTGCTCTTCTCTGCTTTTCTCCATGATTTTCGTTGGCTTTTTGATCTATAAGTTTGTGATGCTCCTGTGAACTTGACAATGATATTATCGATCTATTTTGGCATCTGATGCCCCGATTGAGTTCCCTTACTGTCAAGGTTTGTTGCGGCGTGTTATTCTTGTGATTCTATGAAAATGAAGAAGTCAACCATGGCGATTGGTCTGGTCTACCCTTTAGTTTTCTTTATCTTTGGTTTTTCTTTCAAGGGAATTTTAGTCATTTCGTGCTCTTATCTCTTGCTTTGGAACGAGTCAAGTGAGCCTTTGACCCGCTGACTTGGCCGACATTCATTGGGCCAAGTCATGCAGGCCCAGCTTGCTGTTGTGGATTTTCTTACCTATGTAGCATTAACTAATTATTTGATTGGTCGTTAATTAAAAATCTATAACTAATTAGCAGATGATCATAAAAATATGGAAAAATATTCGTTGGAATCAAAAAATAAGATCTAATTAATGGTATAAGTTTTGATAACTAAATCTAAAGATTAATAATAGGTGTTTTCAATAGATCTAATTAATGATGAATTAACATATAAAAATCATAGCTAAATATCTATAAGTTAGAAAAATATAATAAAATATGTTTTGGACTCATAAAAATATACCCTAATATATGGTGTGGTTTTGATAACTCAATATAATAATAATAAAAAGGCATTTTTTTGGGTTTTGAGTAATTAATGGAAACCTAACCCTTATTCCACATATATGCATAATAGGTTCTTTGGAAGCCTAGGCTTGGATCTAGTTGGACCTTGGATCGTTTAACTCTGAAGTTGAGGTATGTTGTATCCCTGATTATTCTTTATTGAGCAATTCACCTAAATTTTCATTCTCTTGATTTTGGCCTACACAATATGTCTTATCTTTATATCATGGTTCGTGTGAACTATCTTGATTATTATGGACTTGGATATTTTTATCGATATCTTATCTTGTGCCTTGGTGCATGTTGGTCTCTTACATTGGTATGTGCCACTTTGAAGTGGATTTGTTTATATGTTTGTGTTATCCATTGTGTGATGACAACCTTGTTTATTCTGACTATACTTTCTACTTGCCTCTACATTAAACATGATATGTGATTCAGTAGCACTAGAGTAGTGTAAGTGCATTGGTTTTTTTTATAGCAGATGTGATATTTCCTGCTCTTTTTGGGATGGCAAGGAACCTCGTACCCAGGGCAAGAAGTGTGTCTTGACCTGTTTTATATATATTTAGGAGTTTGGCGGTGAGTCATTCTCTATCTGGTTTGCAAGGATGTCAAGCCTTGGCCGCCAATTGTGTTTATATTGTTCTAGGGCTATGTATATCTCACATGCATGCATGATATTGATTGTGGGGTGTGTTCCCTACTGGTGCTTGTTTTCCACCGTGGTAGTGGATGTTATATGGCACAATCCTTTTATATGTTGTTTAATGGCAAGTATCCCTTTTGTTATGATTCTTTTCTCTTGATACCCGTTTGGGTGGTACTTATCTCTTGCATGGGAAGCCTTTTATTTTTATGTCCCTCATTATCTATAAATTGCACAAATTGCTTTTTAATATGCACATACCAGCCTTTGCTGATGTCTCTTATTGTTTCTCTTTTGCTAGGGTATGCTTCCAACCCTAGGTGGAAGACTTAGAGGCATGTCATGTTGACCTGGACTTAGAATATGAAGTTAAGCATGGACACAATCTTGAGGTGGTTTAGATTGCCTCTACATGGATCCTTATGATGTAAGTTTGTAACCATTTGTTTTATAATTGAACATAGTCATATTTTTATTCCGTTGCTATACTTTGGTCTTTTGTTACCATTAAATAAAGATTTGAAAATTTTACACCCACTCCATCATACCTTCTGAGTGTGTTTGGACTGGAGGTTTTATTGTTCAAATTTTTAGTAAGGAGGTGTTTTCACTTCTTTATAGCATGGTATCAGAGCCCATGGTAGTCGGAATCTAACTAATTACAATTTTGTCTCCCTCTAAAACCCTTGACTTAGTTAGTTACCTCTAAGTGAGATGTTGACCTTAGATTTGATCAATGATGATCTTTTGTGTAACAAGGTTTGGTTTGAGGATGAGAATATGCTAGTAGATCTAAATATGGAATTATTGTGACTTGGTTTCTCACTTTGATTTTGGGCCCTAAATTTCAGTTTTAATCGTAAAAGTTTTCCACAACAAATTATTTTCCCTATAATACTATATGTACAAAAGAAAATGCTTTATCTGGATTTTATCAGTTTTTTCTTGAACTAAGTCACAATGAAGAGAAACTCTGGTTGAATAGAATCTAACCCTAGTTTGTGACTAGGATTGATATAAAGGTATAGTTGACTTACCCTATGACTTTTTGGGTGTTTATGTAGGGTTGATAGGTTAGAGACACAAGGACCAATAACTCAACCCTAGATGGTGACTTTAGTTGGATACACGAGGAACATAAAAATCTCTAAAACTTTCACAACTAAAAGATGTGGGTAGCTCTAAAAAGTTGTTTAGTTTGACTTGTTAGGTTAACCCTTTAAGGGGAGGAGAGTAGTTAGTTGTTGATGTTTGGATTAACAGATTTCGAGGATGAAATCCTTTTGAAGGGGTAGAGTGTTGTAACATACCGGATCTTGAACCCTACCCTGGAAGTTTGACCTTTTGAGTTTGACCAAACAAGTTTAGGTTAAAATTATCCTAATAATCAAATGCGTGAACAATGTAATCTAATATGCCATATAATTCATTTGGTGATAATAAAATGATAAATAACTTAATTTCATGCATAATATGATCTAATGGGCCTCTAATGGGCCATATGACATAACCCATGTAAGAAAGCCTCAAAATAAAGAATAGACTTCAAATTCATAATATACACATTCAAATAAGCCTACATGTCAATTTTCATTTAATTTGGACCACCTCAAAATAATATGACAAGTTAGGAGAGAGAAATTGCCTAAAAGGTGTAATTAATAAATAAAAATAATAAAAGACCCCAAAAGAGAAAAATAATGTTATATTCATAATCTATATAATAAGTACAGCCTTTGGGTGAATTTTCATCCAATTTGGAGAAGGTTTTCTTAAAAGGTGAAATCAGGAGAGAGAAAGTGTGTAGAACCTTCAAAATATTAAATAAATACTCAAATAACCCCAACATGTAAAATTGATGGCAAATTCGTATTCAACACACTAAATATAACTTGTGGGTCAAGTTTCATAAAATTTGGATAATCCTAATGCCATTAATGAAGAAGGAAAGAGAAAATATGCTTTGACTTATTTAACACATTAAATGTTCCCAAAAGGAAAATCTAATTGGATAATCAAAATCTACATGCCTTATTTGGCGTCTGTGTCAAATTTTATATCAATTGGATAATGTTTGGACCCACAAATAAATAAGGAAAAAATGAATATACTTTGAATGTTTAATATTCAGAATATTTAGCAATAATCTTAGTTTTCCTAAAGTAGGTGCATTATATGGGTCACACGGGGTTTTATTTTCCTTCCTTTGGTGCAGATTTATCTCCAGCCATAGGATCCAGATCCTACGATATCTACTTTGTCACTTTCCTTCCGCGTTGGGTTCTCGCAGGCGATGACCTAGTCTTTCCTTCTCCGACTTTCTCCTTCTCTCTCTCCTTCCTTCCTTTTCCGTTGCTTTCCTTTCCACCATCTTCCTCGCATCCTTCCGATTCCTTTGGACCTATATAAGCTAGGGCGGGGGGCGTTGTAGCCCCACTTTGCATAGTGCCGCCTGACTTCCCCTGCTCCGACTCTATGCTTCCCTTTCCTTCTATCTCTTCATCGTACATGACCTCTGGATCGTCAGAAAACTCGCGTCGTACCTCCTCAATGATCACAACAACCAAACCTCCTTTTTGCTTTTGCCGATTTTTGTCAACCACTTCAGACCTGATCTTTGGTCACTCATGTTTGCTAGAGGAGTTCACCGGTGTGGTTCTCGCCATAGCATCGCCTGGATTTGGGTAAGCTTTACTCCTGCACACCCTGAGAAGCTTCTTCCTGGTTCAATTTGGCACTAAGGCAAGCCTGTCAATTTTCCCCTTTTACTGTTACCTGGAACCTAAGCTTTCTCTTCTCTGCTTTTCTCCATGATTTTTGTTGGCTTTTGGATCTCTAAGTTCGTGATGCTCCTGCGAACTCGACAGTGATATTGTCGATCTATTTTGGCATATGATGCCCCGATTGAGTTCCCTTGCTGTCAAGGTTTGCTGCGGCCTGCTATTCTCATGATTCTGTTAAAACGAAGAAGACAACCATAGCGATTGGTCTGGTCTGCCCTTCAATTTTCTTTATCTTTGGTTTTTCTTTAAGGGGCATTTTAGTCATTTCGGGCTCTTGTCTCTTGCTTTGGAATGAGTCAAGTGAGCCTTTGACCCGCTGACTTGGCCGACATTCATTGGGCCAAGTCATGCGGGCCTATGTAGCATTAACTAATTATATGATTGGTCGTTAATTAAAAATCTATAACTAATTAACGGATGATCATAAACATATGGAAAAATATTCGTTGGAATAAGAAAAGTAAGCTCTAATTAATGGTATAAGTTTTGATAACTAAATCTAAAGATTAATAACAGGTGTTTTCAATAGATCTAATTAATGATGAATTAACCTATAAAAATCATAGCTAAATATATGTAAGTCAGAAATATATAATAAAATATGTTTTGGACTCATAAAAATATAACCTAATATATGGCGTTGTTTTGATAACTTAATTCAATAATAATAAAAAGGCAATTTTAGGGTTTTGAGTAATTAATGGAAACCTAACCCTAATTCCACATATACGCATAATAGGTTCTTTGGAAGCCTAGGCTTGGATCTAGTTGGACCTTGGATCGTTTGACTCTAAATTTGAGGTATGTTGTATCCCCGATTATTCTTTATTGAGCAATTCACCTAAATTTTCATTCTCTTGATTTTGGCCTACACAATGTGTCTTATCTTTTGATATCATGGTTCGTGTGAACTATCTTGATTATTATGGACTTGGATATTTTTCTCGATATCTTATCTTGTGCCTTGGTGCATGTTGGTCTCTTACATTGGTATGTGCCACTTTGAAGTGGATTTGTTTATATGTTTGTGTTGTCCATTGTGTGATGGCAACATTGTTTATTCTGACTATACTTTCTACTTGCCTCTACATTAAACATGCTATGTGATTCAGTAGCACTAGAGTAGTGTAAGTGCATTGGTTTTGTTTATAGCAGATGTGATATTTCTTACTCTTTTTGGGACGGCAAGGAACCTCGTACCCAGGGCAAGATGTGTGTCTTGACCCATTTTATATATATTTGGGAGTTTGGAAGTGAGTCATTCTCTATCAGGTTTGCAAGGATGTGATGCCTTGGCCGCCAATTGTGTTTATATTGTTCTAGGGCTATGTTTATCTCACATGCATGCAGGATATTGATTGTGGGGGTGTGTCCCCTATTGGTGCTTGTTTTCCACCGTGGTAGTGGATGTTATATGGCACAATCCTTTTATATGTTGTTTAATGGCAAGTATCCCTTTTGTTATGATTCTTTTCTCTTGATACCTGTTTGGGTGGTACTTATCTCTTGCATGGGAAGCCTTTTATTTTGATGTCCCTCATATCTATAAATTGCTCAAGTTGCTTTTTAGTATGCACATACCAGCCTTTGCTGATGTTTCTTATTGTTTCTCTTTTGCTGGGGTATGCTTACAACCTTAGGTGGAAGACTTGGATGCATGGCATGTTGACCTGGACTTAGAATATGAAGTTAATCTTGGAGACAATCTTGAGGCGGTTTAGATTTCCTCTACATGGATCCTTATGATGTTAGTTTGTAACCCTTTGTTTTATAATTGAACATAGTCATATTGTAAATAAGTGAAATCACCTCCTTACTAAAAATTTGAACAAAAAAACATCCAGTCCAAACACACTCAGAAGGTATGATGGAGTGGGTGTAAAATTTTCAAATCTTTATATAATGGTAATTAAAAGACCAATTATAGCAATGGAATAAAAACATGACTATATTCAATTATAAAACAGAGGGTTACCAACGTACATCACAAGGATCCATGTAGAGTAAATCTAAACCACCTCAAGATTGTCTCCAAGCTTCATCATCTCAAGCTAAGTCAAGGTCAACACGTCTTGTCATCCAAGTCCTCCACCTAGGGTTGGAAGCATACCCCAACAAAAAGAGAAACAATAGGAAACATCAACAAAGGCTGGTATGTGCATACTAAAAAGAAAATTGAGCACATTTATAAAGAATAAGGAACATCAAAATAAAAGGCTTCCCGTGCAAGAGATAAGTACCACCAAAATGGGCATCAAAAGAAAAGATTACAACAAAAGAATGATACTTGCCATAAAACAACATATAAAAGGATTGTGCCATATCACATCCACTACCATGGTGGGAAACAAAGCACAAGTAGGAAACACACCCCACAATCAACATCCTACATGCATGTGAGATAAACATAGCCCTAGAACAATATAAATAACAATGACGGTCAAGAATCATACATCTTGAACCTGGTGAGACATGGGCCAAGAATCACAAATCTTGCCCTGGCATGGGGAATCACACATCCACCACCCAAATATATATAACATGGGCCAGGAATCACACATCCTTCCCGGGTATGGGGAATCACACATCCTCCGTCCCAAAGATATCACAATGTTGCCATGTTGCATAATGAGACAAAACCAATGTAATTACACTACTCTAGTGCTACTGAATCACATAGCATGTTAAATGTAGAGGCAAGTAGAGAAATATAGTCAGATTTATACAATTGTTTCCATCACATAATGGACAACACAAACATATAAACAAATCCACTTCAAAGTGGGAACATATCATTAAGTAAACTTCCACATCACAGTGGGTATATAATATCAAAGGTCCAACATGCACCAAGGCATAAGGAACATAATCAAGAGAATTTCTATGATCACACGGTCAATAACAAAATAAGATACTTCACATGAAGCATGATTTCAAAAGAACAAGACAATGTGTAGGCTAATGTCCAAAGGACCAAAAGTAAGACAAAATTAGGCTAATTACTCAAGAAGAATAATCGGGGATGCAAACATACCTCAACTTCAGAGTCCAACATCCAAAGACACATCTAGGTCCAAGCCTAGGCCTCCAAAAACCTATGATGCATATATGTGAAATTAGGGTTAGGTTTCCATTAATTATTCAAAACCCTAAAAACACCTTTTTATTTATGTGTGAGCTAGGTTATAAAAACTATTCCATATTTTAGGTTATATTTTCCTGAGTTCAAAACATATTTTATTATATTTTTCTAACTTGCAGATAATTAGTTATGATTTTTACAACTTAATTCATCATTAATTAGATCCATTGGAAACACCTTTTATTAATATTTAGATTTAGCCATCAAAACTTATACTATTAGAAAGCCCTTCTTTTTCTGAATCCAACGAGCATTTAACCATATTTTTCTGACCAGTAGATAATTAGTTATGGATTTTAGAATTTTAACCAATCGAAAAAACTAAAAAAAAACCATGTCAGAACGAGATTGTGAGAGAGAGGGGGGGGGCCACGTGGACTGGGCCAGCCAATCAAAGCTGTCCATGTCAGCGAGCACTCAACCTACATAGACAAACACTGCGCGCAAGCAGATAAGAGGCAATCAAGTGAAAGGACCGATATGCCCCTATGCGAGAAACACAATGAAGGCAGGAAACAGAGAGGGTAAGATCGGGAAAACATCACAACCCGTCATCTTCTTCGCGAGGACCCAGAGATCCATAACTCCAGAGGAAATAATCCATGGTTCCATAGAACCAAAACGAGTAGCTTAGGTCTCCATTGGCTACGTAGGATCAAAACACACTGGAGAACCCAAGAACGATCGAATACGGTGAAGGAATCGCATAAGAACTCAACTGAAAGGACGGAGGATCATGAATCCAAAGAAAGGAGTAAAAATCTAAAAGGGGAAAACTTGAGAGGAGTACCATCGGTGGAATTTGGTATTGACAATGCTCCAAAGATCCCTAAAGGATGCCAAGTTGATGATTTGAAGAACTAGCCAGGGTCATGGAGACTAGTTGCTCGGTGACGAACAACACCTCACCGACAGCGGCATGCGGACACTAGACCAACAGTTCGGGGCTGGGGAAGGCAAAACCAACACCAAGAAAAGCTTCCTGCTGGTGCAGAGAAGGTGAGGGACCGATTTCCTGGGGGTCCGATGGTCTAGGGAGGGGGAGAAGGTCGAAAGGGGAAAGAAAACAGAGGAGAAAAGGGAAGAATAGGGGAACTGAGCGGCGCCCACAGAATTGGGCAACGATGCCTGCTACCCAAGACTATATAGGGTCATTGGGTGTGGAGGAGAGAGAGGATGGTGAAGGAAAAGAAACCATGAAGGAAGGTGGAGAGGGAAGAGAGGAATTAGAGAAGGAAACTGAGGAGAGAAGGCCCCCATCGCTGCGTGAAAAAATGAAAAGGGGAAAGGAAGAAGAGAATCCAGCTGTCGTTGGATTTAAATGCAAGGGTCAGGATTGAACCCGAGAAAACTGAAATAGGAAAGCAAGAGTGACGTCAAATACGATTAAAACTAAAGTGAGATTAATTTAATGTACATATTTTCTCTTTCCTATTTTAAGGGTTTTATTCTTATCCAAATTATACCAAACTTGACACACAAGTTAAGTTAAACATGTAGATTCTGAATCTCCAATTAGATTTCACTTTTGCAAACCTTAGATGTATTATTTAATATATTCTTTGTTTCTCTTTCCTGATGCATTAATGACACATGGATTATCCAAAATAAGTCAAACTTCACCCACAAGCCATAATTAATGTATCAGATACGAATTTGCCATCAATTTTATATTTTGGAGTTGTTTGCATATTTAATTAATATTTTGAAGGTTCTACACACTTTCTCTCTCATGATTTACCTTTTAAGCAAACTTTCTCCAAATTGGATAAAAATTCACCCAAAGGCTATATTTATTATGTAGATCACGAATCTAAGATTATTTTGCTCTTTTGGTGTTTTTTTATTATATTTATTTATTAATTACACCTTTTAGGCAATTTCTCTCTCTTAACTTACCATATTATTTCAAGGTTGTCCATATTAAATGAAAATTGGCATGCCGACTTATTTTGATGTGTGGATTAAAAATTTGAAGTCTATTCCTTATTTTGAGGCTTTCTTACATGGGTTTTGTCATCTGGCCCATTAGAGGCCCATTAACCATTTTATGCATGTAATTAAGTTATTTATCATTTTATTATTACCAAATGAATTATATGTCATATTATATTACATTATTCATGCATTATATTATTAGGATCTCTCTCTAACCTTAACCTTGTTTGGTCAAACTCAAAAGGTCACAGTTCTAGGGTATGGTTTGAGATTTGGTATGTTACACATATTTTTATTCCGCTGCTATACTTTGGTCTTTTGTTACCATTAAATAAAGATTTGAAAATTTTACACCCACTCCATCATACCTTTTGAGTGTGTTTGGACTGAAGGTTTTATTGTTCAAATTTTTAGTAAGGAGGTGTTTTCACTTCTTTACAATAATTCTCTTGATAGAACCTAATGACATGAAATGCTATTAACATTTTAAGGATCTTAGGACTTATTCAAAAGATACTCAGACTTATCATACATTTTGATAAATATATTCTACCCAAGGTTCATATAAATACTCACACCATGGAGAATACATATTTTTGATCAAATTCAAATTAGACTACTTCTTTCAAATATTTGGATTACCACTATTACCTCAAGAAATACCCACTTTTGTACACTACAAAAAATTTGGCCTTTGTTGAAGAACATTTGTGAGGAACCAAAAATCATGAATAATGATGTCTATTTGTGAGGGCTCATCCTTGAAATATGGGACCATATCCCTCAACCGTGTTTTTAACATCCTTAGACCTTTTGTTCTGTCAAAAATATATTACTCACTAATCACTCCCTGAAAAATTCCGTCTCAAATGTTTCCCTCCCTCTCGTAACCCTTCCCTCCATCCTCTACCATTTGGATTCCGCGGACTTCCAAAAATACGTCACTTTTGGTGAGGTTTTTCCCCGATCGCCCCCGACTCCTCCCGACTCCCCCGACGACAACGAGGTCCCGGAAAGTTCGGCGGCCGCTCCTCGCCGGGATGACGACTCGGATGGCGGCTCGTCGTCTTCCTCGTCAACGGAGGGGGCTCCTCCTTCCTGTAGGAGCCCCAGGCTGGGCCGGAGGCTTCGAGGTATTCTCCTCTAGGATGCTGATGCCGACGCAGATCTGGCGCTTGGGAGTGGCGATTTCGAGGGCGGAGTCTTGCGCTGGCTCCAGGCCTTGGATCTGCAGGTCATCGGTGCCAGTAGGGTCGACGAGAGGCTCAAGCCTCTTCTCAAGTTCAACTCCTCTTGCGGTGCCGCCGAGGACCATCTCCTAGCATAGCTCAGCCATGTTTGTATGTGTTTTCTTTGTTTCTTCATCCTTTTCCCCTTCCCTGTGAAGGTCGGATCGGTCTTCCATTTGAAATCGGTGTTCTCACTTGCATTCCAAAGTAATTAAAGTATGTACACCTGCAGAAGTAGACACAAACTAGCATAGCCATAATTAGGAGCTTAAAGTCTCAATGCTTGATGAAAAATGAATGTATAGTCATAGAACATGTTGCGAGGTTCTGTTAATTGCAAGATCTCAGAATAATAATATAAATACCAATAGGGAAATAGTCAGTCTAGAATAGTGACCATAGCTTGACCAATCTGTAAATACCTAACATTTTTCTGCCTTGCACGCCAAACTAGGATTCCACCCTATTTGAGGTACCATGATAACATAGAATCACTATCACAATTCTTGACTGGGTTAAACTTAATTGAATTAAAGTTTATAACGATTACTTTTAGGGAAAGGAGCCCCAAAGTTCGGGTGTGATTTAGCCTAAGTACTATACAGTATTGTGTAATAGTTACATTATTATGAAATATAATGGCATTACACAATTACAAATATGAATAGACTATGGAGAAGGTGTCAAAATATGGGCTCTTGGGATCCAGGTGGGATGGGTTTGTGCCTAGGGAAAGATAGACCCAAAAATTAAGGGATGTAGACCTAACTCCTAAACTGGGAACTGAGGAAGGCAAGGAAACCGTTGGGAAACTTATTATAGAGAAGAGAGTATTGCATGTGTTTCTTCATGATTGAATGTTGACATTTTCACAATCAATTTAGACAAGAAACAATGAAGATGGATGAGTATGAGCCACATTTAAGGTAGTTGAAGAAGACCAATGGAAGTTATTCTTACCATAAAAACCATGGAATATCTGAGAAATTAAAATGAATCCTACACCTTGATCTTGTATTATGTGTATCCTGAACATACAATGATTTATGTGAATACTTGTTAGGAAATTGGGCATAGTTCTTATACACTAGTACATTGTAAGGCATATAAAAAGGACATGTCATTGACTAGTTAGTTCCATATCATGGCCTAGTTATGCCCAAGAATGGGTGTTGTTGTGCTTGTCATCATTTTGACTTAGCCACTTGACCATTGATCATTCTTGCCTAATGTACACCAAGATATCTAACAGGGCATTACTTTTGTCATGAACACCATACATTAGGGAAATCCTACGGAAAACCTATAGATGTTGACCATGTCATGTAGGCCTTGACTATGAATATATGAAACATAAGTTGTTTCTACATTGTATGCACTTTGTCTAGTAATGACAACATAGATTGTGTAGTTTGTGCAACATGTTCTATACATATATAGAGTTAAATATTGTACTAGACCAACCAAATCCTTACCTCACATGTTAGCTTGTTGTTTCTTAAACCTTGAGATAGCTCGTACTGATTTTATGATCAATTTTAAGTAATGAAGCCAAAGCAATTCAGCCTAACTGAACAAAAATTGGGTCACAACATGGTGGGATACTCTATGACAAGATGTAGAACTAAAGCAAGGAGGTGTCAATCTGAAGAAACATTGATGGTGACAACATTGTTGTCCTCAATGACCAGAATGGAACTATTAGCCTATTAGGTGATTTACATGACACGTTTATAATTTCTAATTTCTAAATTGCTCCATGACAACTGTTTCGATTGAGATTAAATGCATGTTTATCTTATTTTAGGCGGAAAATTCTCCCTCTGCAACACATCTCTGACTTTTAATAGTTAAAATGTTATGGAATGGGAAATACGGAGTGTTGTTGATGTTGCAAAATTGATTGACATCGAGGCAGTCTACCATATTGGTTGTGATGAACCCTATATGTTGTAGCTTTATGTGATAAGTCTTCTATCCATTCATAATCTTTTACCTAATTAAGAGCCTACATAGGACACTATTATGGCATTGTCCTTCCAGTTTTGTTTACTGATCTTTGAGTACTTTAATATGATACATCTGTCTTGGTTACCCTGTTCTGGACCATGACAATTGAGGTGAAATGCAAAATGCTAACAAACTGAATATGCTTAAAATGAATTTGTGCAAGTGTTGGGCCTGGTGTAGTGATATCATTTATGCTTCTAGAATTATACTAGATCTATAGACCCATTCAAGCAACATGTATATTCATGTAGATATAAAACTAGGTATGTAATAATTGATACTTCTTCTCTATTGTATAAGGTGGTCTCCTGTGAACAATTTAACTCATTTCTTCATGTTGAAGTAGTAAATGGAACTATAACAGTAATAGTTGTAGTACATGTAGTTGTTTGATATTTCTGAAGTTCCAGAGCAGGCTTGATCTAAAACGTTTTGATCTTTGAAACTGGTCTTAACTTGAACCTTTACTTAAAATAGCTCTGATTTTGATAAGATATATAGGTGGAAGTATTGTTTGCTTTACACGCATTATTGTGTACGTATAGGATTTAATCAATGGATTAATCCTCATTAGTTGGATGCTATTATGTATGCGTAAGTTCTGAATGCCTCAAGTTGCTTAAAATTCTAACGTATGTGAAGCAGTAGTATTCTGATGCTGATGCATTGTATTTCAGGATAATAACATAATACTCTTTTAAGATAATATGAATATAGGTCCTATATAAAATAGTACGGCTGTAGCAGGTGGTAAGCAATAGTTGTACATACAGAACTGGTTAAGAAATTTAGTAAATGTGTCGTATATGCTGATGTACCCCTCTTCCTCATGTCCATGCATTAGCTGGCATGTCTCACAGCACCTGTGTGCTGCTAATGCACTACCAGCAACTGTTTATACAAACAAAACCCACACAGATACAGCTATGACCACCAGTACTTGCACCATACAAGTCACAGCCATAACCTCCCCCTAACCAGGGCGTCTGCCTATACTTGTTAATCAATTATTTCTCTGTATTGTATTTTGTTATGTCGGTGATTTTCATGGAAAAAGTGCTAAAAAAGATAACATACAATAGTAGACTAGTATCCAACAATGTGGTTTGCCTCTAGAATATGTGCCATACTAGTTAATCATTTGTCCTCTAGATGTTGGTGAACTAGTTGAAGAATTATAAGATTTTTGGTAGGACCTTTGATAATTATCCTTAACACAGATAATTCTTAAACTGCCGAGTAGTCCCTTGTATATATTCACATTACACAGAAACAATGTCTTAATACTTAGACTACTCAGCAGCTTAGCCAAGGGAAAACCTAAAAGCTGACAGTGTTGCCCCTGCTATCCATTAAAACATAGTTGTAACCTTATACATGTGGTTTATGTCCATTAGAACAGTTTCATTATTTTGCTTTATATACTAGGCTATTATTATTCACTATATTGACCGATTTGAAAATAAAGGTAACGAGTTTGATGCATGATTCTAAAATATGGCTTTGTCAATCAGATTGTAAACAACTCTTGAGAAATAAAGGGACTATATGTTTATCCATCCTTACAATATAGGAATCAATTTCCTACTACATATATGTCAATGTACCTTGTTCTCCTAGATCATGAGATATATTCTCTTATTGCATTAGTCGACTCCACTGGGTGAACATGTTTTCTTAATTTGTTTATAGGATCATATAGGAATCAAAGTCACAAAGTAGGTGCAAGAGAAATAGATACCTGCCAAGTTAAACACCATACATGATTTTCATTGCATATAGTATAAGTTTTATACACTATCTCTACTTTCATTGCAAATAAATCTAAATATTGAGATAAGGATTTATGTTGTTGTTAAAATTATGCTAATCTTAAATGAGGTTGTAATTGAGGCATGTATAAGTAATTTCCATATCACCTCTCAACTCATATATAACAAAATACTTTGCCCTTCTACCTAGATCGCTACCCATCCCCCAACTTTATTTTTTTGCTCAATAACCATGATTGATGCCAATATATACCATGTCAAGGGTCCAGATATGATACAAGTTTCCACATGAAGTTGTCGATTCCTCCATTTGCAACTAACTATAGTTGTTCTTGATTTCCCCCTCTGTCCATATGATGCTACTAGGACTAAGATCTGATTTCAACTACAAGTATCATGTTTCCTTTGCATTTGACAGCTTCATGAAAAATTCAATATGCCTCTACCAACTGTATCATGCTCTATTTTGGGTTTTTCTTGACCATGGAGAGTTTTATGAGATATCTACTATGATTTTCATGGTAGAGATTGTTTATACTATTTTTGGCTTCCTACAACCCATGTTTGGTTTCATCATGACTGGCAGGGTCTAGGAAAGGTGGAAGAACCTCCAATAGGTTCATTAACTGAGGTTGCAATATTTATACTCAGTCTTTAGAAGTATGTTGGTACTATTCGAGGTTTGTCATTCACAATATCTGGGGTAGACTATTCTTCACATTCCCCTTGTGCTATTGCATTTATGTAACACTGACTAACAGAAAATCATACTTCCTAACATGTAAGTGATAACATTTATGGCAGGGTCTACAAATTATTGTTATCACAAAATATGTAAGAATATAAGACAATACAAAAGAAATGAGTTACTTTAATCTTGTTGATTTTATACAAAAGGTTTGCTCATATGCAAAAGACATTTCTTGAGGTTTCAAATAAATAATGCAAATTATAGTAATAATTTTGTCTAAAACCTTTATGGGAGTTTTGAATCTCATCAAACATATATGTTGTTATTTCTTTTTTCTTTTTGTAGCCACAAAACTAATTTGGCCCTAATTCTTCATTATGAATTTGACAACCTAATCATTCCATATGTACCTAAAAATATTTTTTATAAATCCTAATACTGTTCAGATTTCCTATTATTGTGATTGAATTTCACATACCATTTATTTTTTAGCCTAATTTGCCATGTGTATTTGTATTTTCCCTTTTTTAATTGACTGATACCTAAAAATATCTTGTGTCTCTTTCCTATGAAAGTTTAACTGAGTAGAATAGTATGATTTGACTGTAGTGGTGTACTCTAAGTGTTGTTTTTTAAGGAGGACTGCCAAACTCTCTTGGATAGTTAGTCTAATGCTATGTGATTATGTCCTCTTGTAAGCTTATTTTATTAAATTGCAGGTCTGTCCATCTATGAAGATCTGATCAGACTATAGAGATGGTGAATGTTGTTAACCTGGATGATTGATTCTATGCAGGAAACCTAAGAGTTACGCCAGAGGTTACAAGGGATGTTTGTTTGTTAGCTAGAATGATGGCTGCAAACTTGTACTATTCTCAGATAGAGGAGTTGATGTTTGAGGTATGAGCTCGACTGCTTCCTTGTGCAATTTCTCTCTATCCTCATAAGTACTGACTTGCATCATCTATTAAGCTAACAGTAATGTCCTGAAGTACTAATTTATTTTTTCTGAATAACCTGATATTTTGCAACATCATTATCATAAAACTTGGCGAGTCATCTCCACGTTGATGGTACTTGAAAGTTGGTTGTGCTCAGTAGTTGGTAGTTGTGCACCATATTACAACATCATTATCGTGAAACTTGGCAGTCATCTCCACGTTGATGGTACTAGAAAGATGCTTGTGCTCAGTAGTTGGTAGCTGGGCACCCCGACTAGGTGACCCAATGCCTGAACACATTGAAGCAAGTTACCCTTTAGTCAGCTTTAATAGTTACCCATTAGTCAGCTTTAATAGTTACACCCAGCTTGATGGACTATTTGTTCTACTGTAGGGTGAAAGAGTATTTATTCTACTTGGTATTAGGCATGAATCAGATAGGCATACAGATGTAATGGATGCCATCACAAATCATCTTGGAATTGGATCATACCGTGAGTGGTCAGAGGAAAAATGCCAAGAATGGTTATTATATGAACTTAGAGGAAAACATCCTTTATTTGGTCCTGATCTTCCAAAGACTGAAGAAATTGCTGATGTTTTGGATACTTTACATGTAATATCTGAACTTCCTTCTGACAACTTTGGGGCCTACATCATTTCAATGTCAACTGCCCCTTCAGATGTCCTAGCTGTGGAACTCCTGCAACGTGAGTGCCGAGTGAAGAAGCCATTGAGGGTCGTACCATTGTTTGAGAAACTTGCTGACCTTGAGGCTCCCCTCCTTTCTCACTGTACCAAACAAGTGCAGAATCAATTGACTTGCTTTATCATGTGAGCTTTTGTAAGTTGCAATCAACTCTACTTGACTCAATTTTCTTAGGTAAGTCAGTTCCTATAGTCCTCCCGCCCCCTCATTACCACTTGTACTTCCTATACTCCGGTTTCTGATCTACAACATTGCTTCCTTCTTTGGGAATTGACCTTCCAGCAAGCCCATAGCTTCTGTGAGATGACCTCTCCCTCTATCGTATGCCTTGGATATATCTAGTTTGATATAAGCTTTCTTCATGGTATTCTTTACTCTGAAATCCACCAGAAATTCTTTAGCTGGCAACATATTATTAGAGATAGACCTACCCTTGACAAACACAACTTGGTAAGTAGACATTACATCATGAAGGATATTTTTAAGTCTACTCTCCAACACCTTGGAGATGATCTTGTAGGTGAAAGAACAACATGCAATCAGCTAGAAATCCAATAAGGAAGTCGGGGATGTTTTCTTTGTAATCAACCTGATAAATGTATGATTGTCTTGTTGTACCATTCTACCCCCAACCACAAACCAATGAATACCTTTGGACACATCTTGTCCCACATTAGACCAGCAAGCTTGGAAGAATTTGATATTAAAGCCATCAGGACCAGATGCCTTAGAGGCACCTATAGAAAACACTCTCTCTTAATTTCTTCATCATCTTCCAACTTCAAGAGACACCTATTCATCTCATTTGTCATTTTAAGTAAACAGTGTGAGAAGCTAAGATAATGTTTGTTTATGTGAAATGCTCAGCACTGATTTATTGTTGCATTTCACAGGCTCTTTATCATGTATTTGGTGAACTTCTTGCTCAGTTTGATATTGTTGTGCTTGATTTAGATTAATATCCCACGACTCTCAATTGCATCAAATAATCATTATTTTTATTGTTCCATGTCTATTTATCAATGATTTTGGAATAGATGATCTTTTTGTTGATTTCAAGAAAGTGACAAGAATTGACTCAGCTCACTATTACTGACATTGCTATCGGTGGTACCGACAAGTGTATAAAGTAGAGGATTGATCATTTTGGTCTCCTTGCTCCTGAGGCCATAGATGGAAGGTAGTTGAGTGCCTGCATTAGATTCCACATGAGTTGTAATTTGCATGGTATTGAATTATCTATATTTTGCAGTTGTGATGAGGTTACTGCATCGAGAAAGATACTGGAGAAGGTCAATTTAAAGGGATACCAGGTACACATTAGTACCTCTTGCTGCATTTTTTTTTCATTTATTGCTTCAACTTAGTAATAGATTTAAAAATCTTCACCGATTTGGATATCTTCTATGTTTTTGTGGGTTCCTTTTCATCTCACGACACCATTTTAAAACTTAAGAAAATGCAGACCACATGGAAGCCAGTTGTAGTCTGCAAGGTTGGTTGTCTTAAAATATAACAAGTCTTTTCACTTGTTCCAAGCGGAAGTTAGGCGGACACTTGAGCTGCTGATCCTGGGTGTCCAGCCTATTAGGCGTTTGGGTGGTCCAAGCTGCTGCCTAGGCGGCTGTTGGGCCTATCTTGGGATCTTTTTTTGTTTATTCTTTGTTCTCATTTCCCCATTTCTCTGTTTGTTATGTGCTGTCATTCTTTAATTACAATCTTGTTTTTCCTTTTTCTCATGGTTCACCAAGCAGAACTTTGTTGTTGCATGCTCCTCCACTTTTCAGCATCTTTTTTTTTTAATCCTCAGCTCAACCAAGCAGCAAGATGCTGCCATGCTAATGAACTTTTGAGTTTCAACTTACTGCTGCTCCACCATCATATAGTTTTGTTTCCCCTAATTGCTCTATTAGGTGATCTACATGACACATTTATAATTTCTAATTTCTAAATTTCTCCATGACAACTATTTAGATTGAGATTAAATGCATGTTTATCTTATTTTAGGTGGAAAATTCTCCCTCTGCAACACATCTCTGACTTTCAATAGGTAAAATGTTATGTGTGCAGTGTGTTATCTGATGCTATGTGTTATTGGTCTCATGCAGGCACTTGCTGTATTGTAAGTTCAGTGCCTTTCTTCTAATGTCTAGCCGGACGGTTATGCTCCATCATATTCATTTTAGGAATTATGGTTTCACAGATGTTGTGACTTAATTTATGCAGAGATCTCAGTTGCAATCTTTTGATTGGACCAATTCCAAATATACTGGGCAATTTGTCCTATACTGAGAAATTGTAAGTGGCTGTTGTGATTCCATTGCCTTCTATGTATATCCAATATCTTATGTACTATATAGCCGTTGTCTACTCACATCTTAAGTTTCTTAGTTTAATCTGGTTCTCCTTCAAATGCTTTAAAGAGATTACATTTGACATGATGGATATAATTGTTCACTTTCTATGGTGGAAGTTAGTTATGAACTTTAACACAAGTCTATTTCAAATAAGCATAAGCATGACTTTCTTCCCATCTTTATTATGATTAGAATTTTACATCTCACCTAGCAGTCAACAATTTTATGGATGACACTAGAACTATTTTTCTGAATGTCCAGGTACTTACAAGGCAATAGTTTAAGTGGGCCGATTCCTCCTGAACTTGGTAACATGAGTAGACTTCATTATCTATAAGCGTTTTAACTCTGGATTTTTGGCAAATTTCTGTTGAGATCAAAGTGTGATGGGTAATGTTCTTGCAAGGAGTTGAATGACAACCAACTTTCCGGTTTGATACCTCCTGAACTTGGAAAGCTTACTGAGCTTTTTGACTTGTATGATAACAACATGCTATTTGCTTTATATTTATGTATGATCGAACAAGGTTGAATATACTTGCGGCTATTTTTCAGGAATGTTGCTAACAACCGTTTCGAGGGTCCGATTCCAGAAAATCTGAGCTCATGTGTGAACCTTAATAGCCTGTAAGAATTTATTTTCACATTCTTGTAATCCCCTCAATTGTTGTAGTTCTGCTTGAAATGTTAATTAGTATGTGTCATGATAAAGGAATGTCCATGGGAATCGGCTTAATGGATCAATCCCTCGTGTGTTGAAAAATCTTGAAAGCATGACATATTTGTGAGTTAGTTGCTGAGTCGTTGGTGTTTTATACTGCAACTAAACTAAGTGTCATTGGTACTTTTGCTGTCCTTTGAGGTGATGCCATTGTAATAAAATACCTAACTTATTTACTTGTTTTATCTAGGAACATGTCCTCAAACAACTTAAGGGGTCCGATCCCAGTTGAGCTATCTGGAATTGGTAACTTGGATACTTTGTAAGTTTTAGGTGCCTGTTTATCTCAATTCTTATTTTTATGGTAACTGAAGATAAAAAATCTAAGGGAAGCATTTTCTTTTGTTGAAATTAGCAAGCTAGGGCCTTAGTTTAGCTATCAACCATGTGCCATACGTGAAGTTCATTTTTTTTATCTATTCCTGCTATCACGCTGCTCTTAGTTTAGCTTATTTTTGCTTAAAAGTAAGCTGCTCAATCATTGCACATAATATGTAGAAGCCCAATATAGACATGATGTCAGAGTTCAATGTGGTTTTCAAACTTTCGTTTGTGAGAACCTTCTTTGCAATCACTTGGAGTGTAACTGTAAATACTGAAACAAAATATTAATAATAATAGTTAACATCATAATTAGTACTAATAGTAAATTCTTATAGTAAATACGTGGTTAACATCAAGAGAGCTCGAATTTAACACTGAAATGCAATTGTAGCTATAGCAGTAGTGTGACCTCTTGCATCAATATTGTGTCTTATTGACAAATCGATAAGAAGAATATTGAATTGTGTCTTTGCAACTTTGCTTGCAGTAGTGTGACCTCTTGCATCAGTATAACACATTGCATGTTTCTTAGTCAATATTTTGATCTTGATTGATGAGCCTAATTATATGAAATCTTGATTTTATCAGTGATATTATCTGAATCTGCTGTGATTTTTGGAATGAGGCCACAATGGGGATGGGGTTGAAACCTTTGTCCATATTTGTACAAACTAGTGTATTGTAAGATGGCTGCTGACAACGCAGGTTTGCCGATTTCCTTTTTTTAAGTCACGAGTATCAAAAAAACTGACTGGAGTAAATTTGCAGCTAGAACCACTGTTCGCATGCTTGAGAGTTTGATTCGGCTGGCCTAAGGTATGTGGTATCTGTTGACACCTTGTTGCTGCAGTTTTCCTATTACAGATCGATGTCAAAACTTTGTAAGTTATACTGAAAGTTTATCAGTTTGTGATTCCTGATCATATTTCATCCAGCAGATGCTAGGCTCATGTTCAGAAATGAAGTTACTAGGCTGGACGCAATCATAGCTATACTTTGTATTGAATCTTCAATGACGACATCTGTTATAGTGGATAGTGTCAGAAATGCTCTACATTCCAACATCACAGATGAAATGAGTACCCAACCGTATGAGGCCTGGCATTGATGAAGAGCACCACACCATTTGAAGGAATATGGAGACATTACAGATCTTAAGAGTTTATAGCATGATATGTTGATTGTCATCAATCTCAAAATTTAGAATCATATGTATTCATTATTTATATCAACGTTGAGCACGCAATGTATGGATAATATTTTGCTTCATTAATTGAAATTTGTTTGAGTTCATTTAACATTTTACGTGTCATTTTGGTGTTGAAATTTCTTATGATGTCATGTGACTCTTATAAAAATATTGCTTGAGGTTATGTATATGAAGTTTTCATTTAAAATTTGATATTCACTATAGTAACAATTAATTATCATTTAACAATAATCAATAACCAAATCATTTACAGTAGTCCCTCATAAATATATTGATGAAGGTCCAGATTGACCATCAAAATTGCATTGATGACGACCACATAGCCCCTCAGAAATAATATTAATGAAGGCATTATCCCTTCAAAAATATATTCTCCAGGACCATCCAAGTCCCTCAAAAATGTATTTATGAGAACTAAATAGTCCCTCAAAAATGTATTTATGAAGGCTAAATAGTCCCTCAAAAATGTATTTATGAAGGCTAAATAGTCCCTCAAAAATGTATTTATGAAGGCTAAATAGTCCCTCACAATTGTATTTGTGAGGGCCACTGGTATTTGTCACGTGAGTTCTCTTCACGGACCATTTGTGAGGGCCAGACCCTCAACCGTCCCTATTTCTGAGGGCCTGTAGAGAGGGGTTTGTGACAGGACTCTCCCGTGAATAATGGCCCAGTTTTTTGTAGTGGTATGGAAGCCCATTTTGGATAAAATGTCTCAAGTATTTTCTTATTGGCATAAGAAATGTCAGTACAAAGCAAACTATCTTACACTCATAAATGCTTCTCTCTCAAAGAAGCCCTCATATTATATTAGTTTTATTCCCTTAAAAAAGTTGAGACCTATATTGACACACTAAGCATTGTTTTCCCTAAGACTTCTCTAATGATAAGCATAAGATCTTGGTAGTAAATTGGAGCATCGTTTGAACTTCTTTAAACAAGGTGGATGGGGTATTACCAACTTAAATATACACTCCAAATGCATGTTCAAAATAAATTTTCCAACATCATTGAGAACAACAACAATATTTGATTGAACTTCATCAAAATCAAATACTATAGACACAAACACCCATGCAGTCTTGGAAAAAATACATTCGGCCTCCCTCCCCTATGGAAGTATGTAGTCAAAGGTTATGTGTCCTTGGGGATAGAGTTGACCAATCTTTTATATTTTTCCTCTCATTTTGGATCACAATCTTTACTATGGTAAAATTTTTAAGAGAAAAAAATCCCCAAAAATGTCCATAGTCTCCTTTAGTTAATAGGGAAAAATTCATTTAGATAAATCATTGAACAAAATGCTTATTCCATCCAAGAATATGTTATTTATGCCATAAAATGACAAAACAATATCCATACTTTTTTGTTTATCCATTTTCAGTAAGTATTTGGAACCATTTCTTTCACAATACTAACAAAACATTCAATAACAACATGTATCGAGCTAATCACTTCATCAAAAATATAGAGACATGCATTAATTTATATTTGAGATATAAAACTAAATCTCTTGATATCTGCATTGTCTGATATATTCAATTATCTAGTAACAAAATACATTTTTGTGAATATTCAAAATTCTCATCTTAGTTTTATAAGTCAAATTTACAATGTTTTGATTTCTTGGTCTTCATGATGTTAATAGGTGATTCTACATTGGCCCGGAATCTAAAGGTCCTCTCTAAGATGTTCTCTTTGTTGGAATCTTTTCAAATACTCAGTAGTTTGTTAATCTAGTTCTCTTGTTTCAAGGTATGCATTACCTCTTAGTGAACTTTATGATACTGATTCTTGTATGAGTCCCAATGCTTGGATATATGTATTATTTAAGATACTTGTTCCCTAATATTACTACTTCATTTTTATTATAGTATGCTGAAAAAAAATAAAGATATTCACATATATATCCATTATGTAACCCTTAGTGTACCTTCTTGTATTCTTGGCATAAGTGCCCCAGGATTGGTGCACCTTCTTAATTCAATCAATAAAGTGCTCAACCTTTGAAATAGGGTTAGATCTTGCCATTGTACCTTGAGGTCCGTCACAAACTAGAAATAGGATTAACTCTTGGTTTTTAGCCTTATGGTACCTGACATGCCACTCCTTTGAAAAACTTGTCAAAGGCCTTATGGTGATGTTATATGGTATAATAAAAATGTACTAAACTACACTTTGTGTTAACAAGAAAGTATTTAATGTTACAATTTGATTAGTTTTAGTTCTTTCCTTGATATAAGTTTTAGCCAAGCATATATGTTTCTCTAAACCTACAAGTTTTCTATATTTGTCTCTTTTAATGATTGTGCGTTTGATATGATGTGATCTCTAGTGTGAACCCTAAAAGTGTAACAAAAATGTAAGTCCATGGGGTTTATGTTTAACTAAAGGTTGTGTATCTTTTGTCTTCAAGTATTACTTTATTTCCTTTTGATATATACTTCCCATTTTATTGTCTATGGTTTATGTTGTTAAACCTTATAGTTCATGATATGAAAGACTAATATATTTTTGTTTTTATTAATATATATGTTCTGTGATTTGAGTCATTCTAGGGATGGATGCTTCAGTCCTTTTTCCCCTAACTTTTACATCACTACAGAAAATACTTTTTATAACAGTTCATTTTTTTTTTATTTTACAACAAGTGTACACCATTGTATTAGAGCCCGTGGTCTTATGGGGGTTTCTTTATATAGTAGATGTTGTGCATGTTGTAATGTGCATGTCTTATACAACAGTTCATTGATGTTGTATTTCACTCAATACACCTATTGTAATAAGGGTGTTTTATACAACATGGTGAGAAAAAATAAAAATACATCAAGACACATGTTTCAAACTTGAGACCCCATGAAAGTAAAGCAAAGCTCAAACCAGTGAACAAATTTTATTTTATGTACCACATGAATTCTTTGTCGTACATATACAGAGAATTACCTATACACCTACTGAGTAGAAAAAGAAAATATCCCTAGACATACAATTTAACCAACAACCTACAAGTATAGTAGTCGATGTGCGCCGCTGCTGCACTACCAACCTCTGTCTTGTATCATTATACAACAAATATATTATACTATATACATATAAATATATGTATATATATTTTAAATTCTCTTTTGGGGAGGGCATGACCTCTGTGTGCCCCCCGCTGACTACCAGTGGATGGAGAATGTTGTGTGATCTTGGTATAACTTGTTACAACATGTTGTGTGATTGTGGTCTATTACAATATAAGCCTACTGTGTGATTATGCTATAATACAATGGGTTAAGTATGTTGTGTAATTGTGGTATGTTTCAATAGGTTAATATAGACTGTTACAAGAGGTTAGAGTGTGTTGTATAATTATGGAGTTTGTATTACATTCTATAACAATAGTTTAGCATGTATTTTAACACATACATTACAATGACTTTGACTCGTTGTATATAACTTGTATTGTATAAAATATACAATAAATAACATACAAATAGACTTGTTGTAATAAATATGCTAAATACAACAAATCTAATAAAATTGTTGTATTTTTCCCTTTGTAAAAACATTTTCTATAGTATTGATGTTTAGGGAAGTTGGGATTTGGGTAATAACTAGATCCTTGACAAATGGTTTAGATGCCCATTTTGATGGTTTAGCATGAGTAAATCGTCACTTATTTTTAACGAATCACCTTTTGGTTACTTCAAAAGTACAAATGGGCTTAGACAATTTTTCTCTTTATCTTTTTTTTTCTCATTATCACATCTCTCATTGCTTTGATGTTTGGACTTAGTATTACTAGTAATATGATTTCCAATATACAAAATCTATATGAGAAAAATATTGCTCAATTTGTGAACGACATAATTATCTTGATAAAACTTGATGACTCAAAATCTTATCAACATTTTAAGGATCCTAGGACTCTTTCAACAAATATGCGGACATAACATAAACTTGATAGATCTACTCTACCCTAGTTTATATATATAATCACACCATATAGAATATAGCTCTTTGATGAAATGCATATTAAACTCACTTCTTTGCAATATTTGGGTTTCCGCTATCACCTCAAAAACTACCCTCTTTGGTATGTTAATCCATTTAGGATAAAATGACTAATAAATTTGCATATTGGTGCAAGAGATGTCTCAACAAAGTAGAGCGTATTACACTCATACACTTATATCTCTCAAGGATGCCCTCATATTACATTAGTTGTACTCCATTATGAAATAGAAGTTGAGACTTATACTGACACTCTAAGACATAGTTTTCCCTGGGTCTTCTCTAAAGATAAACATTAGATCCACCTAGTAAACCGGAAATTTGTTTGTACTTCCTTAAACAAATGATGTAGTGTTATCAACTTAAATTTACACTCTAAATGTATGTTCAACAATTTATTTGGAAACATCATTGAAAACAACAAAAACATCTAACTGAACTTCATCAAAATCAAATGCTATAGACACAAAAACCCACACATTCTTGGTATGAATACACCCAACCTCCCTCCCCTAAGGAAGTATGTAGTAAAATGCTATGTCCTTACATATAATATCCTTCAAGTCTCTAAGCACAACTGGGGAAAAAATATTTATAGTATGATTATTGGTCTCCATTAGGACATCTAGATTATTACAAAAATGGCGAGTTCATTCAAAACTCAATTAAAAATATATCTTTGGACAAAATCTTCAAAATTTTAGGATCCTCTCACAATGACACTATTAAGAGAACATTGACCTTCATTGACCTTTAAGATTAAATCATGGATATCGAGGACAGACTAGCCAAACCATATAACCAATTCATTGCTGACTGGCCTTAGGGGGATAGATACAACGTCAACCAAGCATATAAGGTTTTGTCTCACTCGGGCAACAATTCTTACTATGGTAAATGTTTTTGGAGAATAAAATGCCCCAAAAAAGTCCATATTCTCCTTTGGATGATATGGAACACAAAAATCTTTTAGGGAAAAAATGTTTCCACATGAGACTTCTATCATTCTATGGTCCAAGAATATGTTATTTATGCTTCAAAATGACGAACCTATATCTCATACTTTCTTTGGTTTTCCGTTATAAATAAGTATATGGAACCACAATCATAACGAGCAGTTCAATAGAAGTGTGAATGTGGATCGAGTTAATCACTCCATCAACAATATAGAAATATGAATCGATTTTTATTTGAGATTTAAAACTAATCCACTTGCTGCCTGCGCTGTATGTAATATCGGTTCTCTAGAAACAACATATTTATTGAGAATGTGTCATAATTCCCACCACTATTCTATAAGTCAAATTTACAACGCTTTGAATGTGGTCTTCATATCCGTCAATAGGTGATGTTGCATTGGTCTAGAAGCTAAAGGTCCTCCCTAGATGTTCTTGGTCTCCAACGACCATGAGACCTTCTCAACTTTGAAGACGTGGAGTACGATTGAATGAACTCCCGCAGGGAACCTTGAAGTTAGAGCTCTTATGACTATGGGATGCTTTTAATAGTGGAGCCTACCCCTTCATATTTATGACATGGTCAGATCTCCACCTACCCTTTTAGTGGGGTTTCACGTTGGGCTGTCTTTCAGGATAGTCCTCACCTCATTTCGTGACAAATTCTGTTTCGTAGTATTGTGCTAGTCTTTTTCTGGCTGTACTAAGATTGTGCGTTAGTATTTTTTCGTTTTATTATGATGCTCGTATGAATGAATACGTGGTTATCGAAAAGTAATATTGTGGCTGGTGTAGCAGTTTGTTCTGTCTTCGCCGGTGTCGTTGCGGCTTTTGTCGCTCCCATGGTATCAGGGATGCTGGAGAAAGTGGGTATCTATACCCATGATATTATCATTAGACATCACTTCAAAATACTGAAATAATATGAAATTATAAAGAAATAGAAGGGATGTGAGTAACAAATTGCTCTGTTAGTCCGTGTTAGATGGCAAATCTAATCGTCCGAAAAATCACATCCATAGATTTGGAAATCATAACATTTATTGTGTATAATATTTTAAACTTTTTGAGGAGTTCTACCGCTTCATGTATTAAGAATTTAAAAATATCAACTCAAAAAAAGATAAAAACATATTGGTTGTCAATACATTTCCTTCGATTCGGTCAAGCATCTTTGGTCTTAGTCTCTTCGGATTCGCATTTTATGTTTGACATATTTGCTAGCACACATAGATCCGATCATAAACATATCCTATGCGTATTCGGTACGGAGACCAATGATCAGCGACTCAGAGCCACCGGATCGAGCTGCAGGACTCTTCCCTATGCAAGTCCGTGCTGGGCTCGTACGACTCAGAGCCACCGGACCAAGCATGCTTCCACCGAACAGCTGACTCCGCCAGTCTGTTCACAGTGAACACGCATGTGACTGGATGCGTTGCCAACTTGCCAGTTTAAAACCTATGGCCTTCTGTAAGTTTTCTTGCTACTCAAGTGTATACAGACATGGAACCCAGGTACCATATTATGTGTATATGGACACGGAAGACAGAACCCACGATTGACGTCAACATATCGACCGGGTGGCTAGCTACAGAGTCTACGGCGACCGGTATTCGGCGGATCCTGACGTGGTGCATTGAACATCCAGTCACTGCATGAAAGTCCGATGCTAGTTGGACCCCAGTTCGGTTGAGGGTGCCATCATTGACGCCGCCTAGCTAAGGGGCCCTTCGGTTGAGCCGAAAATAAATCATTTGCGAGTTTCAACGCGCTAGTGTTTTCAAACCCACATGTTTGGTTTAACAAAGTTGCAGCCCGCGGCGTGTAAATGAAATACGCTTCCGGTAACATATAAAACTGTGTAAAAGAACCGTGCCCGATTTGGGCTCGGTTTGTTCCTGCAACGGTTACATCACTTGGTCATATCTTCTGCATGTTTTTGATAAACACTACTTCTGCTGGCTTTCCCACATATGACACTATAGAAGTTACATGTCTGAGAACTTCATTTGATAAGTGGAACATATTTACCGCAATGTGATGATGCTCATTCTACACCACACCCAACGAAAACTAATGGAATGGACGAGTTTTATTTACATCTAAACAAATAAATGATTTTCTATTTTAATTCATGCCTTTTAATTTTCTATTTTAGAATTCCTATGTGAAATGATTTTACTTGCAACCAAACACGCCCTAAGGGCTAATTTGGTTGGATGTAAAACCAACCCGCATTATTACTTCAAAAACATGAAATCAATGGTTGATAGTTGTAAATACATTTCCTGCATTTGGTTTAACCGAAATGAAACCAAACTAGTTGCTTTGGATGCGTCTGGTGCAATGAATTTTTGGGCTGAAAGTTTTCAGGTGACCTGCTGATCGGGTACTCAACGTTACTCATAACCTGATGCTCAGATTTGAACCCAATCAATATGCCTCGATACATCAGATACTCATGCTCTTTTCTCGCTGAAAACTAGTTTACCGGTGGTTAATGTCCTCAAGAAATGGAACTATGCCCAAAAAGAGCGCGATCTGTTTTCATCAAATTTCTACAGAAACAACAGGGTGGTGGGGGTTCATTTTCACTTTGTGGGTTACAACTACACGCAACCAGAGACAGTCAGTTGCAAAAAAGTGCAGTTGAAGCTGCACGAGTTCAACTTTTTCCCAACCAAACGGGCTCTAATTGAAGATTGAGGCGTAACTAATAATTTCCACAATGGTTTCCCCAGAAATAAATAATTTCAGCTATGGAATGCTCATCTTCGTGAAACCCTAACAAACATTAGATTTGGTAATGAAGAATGCGTGAATATGGAACTCAAAGGTGATATATACTGCAAAAAGATTCACTTTCCTAAATACAAAGAATACATACGTGGTAGTCTCAAATGTCACACACTATATAAATCCTAGCATTTCATAAAGCTCGTCTAAACATCACATTGATTTATTCGACATATACTAGGTTCGATTCGGTTCCCTATAACTTAAGGGGTAACTACAAAAATTCGTCGAATATTCCAACCTTAAGGATGTGATACATACCTCTTTGATAAAAAAATTTATAAAGTTTGTTGGTTACAACCTGAAAGAATGTTGTCTGTAACTTCAAATATTGGTCCACCAAAACCAATGATGCTCTGTGGGCCTATAGAACAGCCTACAAGAACCCCTAGTTACCACATCTTTTATTTTAATTTATGGAAAGTCATGTCACCTACCTGCCGAGTCGGAACATAAAGTTTGGTGGAAAATTAAGCAACTAAACTTTGACACAAAGAAAGATGGACATAATAGACTATTACTACTGTAGGATCTCGAAGTGTAGCAAAATATGATGATAAATATGACAAGGAAATAAAAAAAAATATTTTTCATATTTCTCATAACCAGCAGATCGCGTCAATAACTATGAAATGAGAATTAATGTGGAAGGTACATATCTAGTCCTGGAGAAAGTCCAACAACAATCCCTGTAGAGTTGTGCTTCTTTCTCAAGCTGTACCCGAACAACAGTCGGCGGCGGTCTCCTAGTGTAGCACCACATACGGTTCTTGAAGAAGTCCTCCTAGCATAATGACGACAACCTTCACACCTCTATGTATTCCACATGGACCGTCAGGAACTCTTCATCATTCTTCTAGAACCAGAGGAAAGGAGTTGTCCCTTTGTGTTGTCAATGTGTGGGTGTTGACTTTCTTCCCATGGCTATCTCTCCCTTTTAATGCAATGACTAATGCACGTCATTATGTCATAATCAATGCTCACCCTAATCCTACTGGTTCTCCAAATCCCAATTAGTCAACTAGACACTCCAATCAGTCAACTGATAGCCAGTGTTGAAAGTTTATTATCCAAATAGTTTAGTGATCAAGTTAATCCTTATCCATGAGTAAACTCCTCTTCCCAAGTGCATCCTATGTGTTTGACCCTATAGGCCCCGAATTACGTTGCCTATGAATGTCCATAATAAGATTATGATATCACAAGCAATTAGCAGTATCTAGCAACACAGAATTGATATCCAAGTAATTGGAAAGTTGGAGAGCAACTTCAACCTACATTTGTGATTAGTGTTATCGTGATCGTATAGTTCCTTTGTCTCTGATATCCAGATTGAATACGAGACATGGAATTAACATCCTCTTAACATTGAATCTATGTTTCTTGACCTGGAGCAGACTGTATGAGATGCATTTGAGTTTATATATCACATATTGACTTACGTGAGTATGGCCATACATTTTTTTATCTCATTTATCAAGTGGCAAAGATATCAACTCCGGAAGGAGGGACAATTCCCATCTACATCACTCAAAGTCAATTCACATGTGTCACAATGTGCCCGAGCACCACTTTTATGTCAACCCTTATTCAAGGTCATGTTGGATGGTGTCAAAGTTTGTCAAATGATATGTGATGAGTGTAGTAACTTTAGGTCTAAGAAACAATGACCACTATCACTTTGAGAGCCGATTCTGACTATCATTCCATGGTCTTCGTGTATCACTCTCAAGGTTGGTCTGTCTGATACATTGTTCTCTAACAAGTACCTATGTCTTTGGCTTGATATCATACATCATGACTAATGAGATTCTACCATCAACCAACACACATTCTAGTCTTTTGTATTATTATTATCTATTTTATTTCCATAATATTATCCTACTAGGGACATAACAAGAATCTATACACTCTTATCATACATATGATCTCATTCTTTAGATCATCAACCTGAAGATATATGTCATCGAGTAATATTATTCTTTAAATGTTTATCATATTATATATTTGTCTCATAATTGAAGAAACATATAGATGAAAATTGTCCTTATTATTAATCAAATCAAATATATAATATTCAATTGCAATCATCACATGACTGGGTCTCAGGGCGCATACCAACACAAAGAACTCAGAATGACTACGTATGAGGATGTGTGGACCTTTAAACAACAAACAAAATTATGGAACGAGGTCATTTGAAAAGAAAAGACGTACATGTTGGTATGTATGCCCAGATAGCCAATCATGTGACGATTGTAGTTGCATAAATTGTAATCAATTTGATTAATTAATAAAGCAAACTTCCAATTTATTTTGTTTAATTAGGTTACGAGACAATGATGTAACATTATAAATGTCTAGATAATAATATTACTCAATGACGTATGTCTTCAAGTACGTGTCTTAGAAGAAATGAGATCATATGGTTATTAAGAGTACATATATATATTCTCATTATGTCTCTGATCTCTCATTATTGTGGAAGGTTGATAGACAATAATAACACATTAAGATCAGAGTGTGAGTTGGTTGATGAAAAAATCTCATTAGTCATGATATGGCAATATCAAATCAAGTACACATATATATGTTACAGATGAGTGTATCAGACAGACCCACTGTGAGACTAACACATGGAAGCCATCATCATGGAAGTCATAGTCATCTCTCATAGTAATGGTGGTGATTTTGGTTCTTAGACCTGAAATCATTGCACTCATCATATGTCATCGATACACTTTGACATCATCAAACACAGTCTTGAAACATGGGTTGTTATAAAGGTGATGATTGGGTGACTTTGACACATGGAGATAGATTGTGAATGATAGAAATGAGATTTGTCCCTGCTATAGGAGTTTGATGTCCTAGGCCTCTTGATTAGTGAGATTGATAAATGCATGACCATGCACATGTGAGTCATTATGTGATATTGAGCTTACATATATCTCAGACAGTCTGCTCTTGGTTCTAAAAACAAGATGGAATGTTGAAGAGGGTGACTGCTCCACACATTAGTGACAAAGGAACTATACAAACACTGCAACATCATATACAAATTGTAGGTTGAAGTTGTTCTCTAACTTTCCATTTACTTGGATAACATTAATGTGTGACTAGGTACCACTCATTGTTTGTGATGTCATAAGTTGTTATGGACATTCACTGCCAATGTAATATGGGACCTATAAGGTCGCACACATAGGTCTCCACCTAGAAGAGGAGTTTGATCTTGAATGACAATTGAATTGATTACTAATGAGTTTAGGTAATTGATTCACTTTGTGGGTTACAACTACACGCAACCAGAGACAGTCAGTTGAAAAAAAGTGTGGTTCAAGATGCACAAGTTCAACTTTTTCCCAACCAAATAGGCTCTAATTGAAGATTGAGGCGTAACTAATAATTTCAGCAATGGTTTCCCCAGAAATAAATAATTTCAACTATGGAATGCTCATCTTCATGAAACCCTAACAAACATTAGATTTGGTAATGAAGACTGTGTGAATATGGAACTCAAAGGTGATATGTACTGCAAAAAGATTCACTTTCCTAACTACAAAGAATACATACGTGGTAGTCTCAAATGTCACACACTATATAAATCATAGCATCTCTTAAATCTCGTCTAAACATCACATTGATTTATTTGACATATACTAGGTTTGATTCAGTTCCCTATAGCTTAAGGGGTAACTACACAAATTCGTCGAATATTCCAACCTTATGGATATGATGCATACCTCTTTGATAAAAAAGGTATAAATTTTGTTGGTTACAACGTGAAAGACTGTTGTCTGTAACTTCAAATATTGGTCCACCAAAATCAATGATGCTCTGTGGGCCTATAGAATAGCCTACAAGAACCCCTGGTTACCACATCCTTCATTTTGATTTATGGAAAGTCATGTCATCTACCTATCGAGTTGGAACATAAAGTTTGGTGGAAAATTAAGCAACTGAATTTTGACACGAAGAAAGATGGGCATAATAGACTATTAATATTGTAGGATCTTGAAGTGTAGCAAAATATGATGATAAATATGACAAGGAAATTAAAAAAATATATTTTTCATATTTCTCATAACCAGCAGATTGTGTCAATAACTATGAGATGAGAATGAATGTGGAAGGTACATATTTAGTCCTGGAGAAAGTCAAACAACAATCCATGTAGAGTTGTGCTTCTTTCTCAAGCTGCACCCGAAGAACAGTCGGCGGCGGCCTCCTGGTGTAGCACCATAGATGGTTGTTGAAGAAGTCCTCCTAGCATAATGACGACATCCTCCACACCTCTATGTATTCCACGTGGACCGCTAGGAACTCTTCATCATTCTTCTAGAATCAGAGGGAAGGAGTTGTCCCTTCGTGTTGTCAGTGTGCTAGTGTTGACTTTCTTCCCCTGGCTATCTCTCCCTTTTACGGGTAAGATTATTCTGGATCTCACATTACCACAACTATGAGATAAGAAGTCTTATCATACAAGAGTGTTGACATCATGGCCACCCCCCTTTTATACAAGAGTGGATGGGCTAGGTTTCAACAAACCTTAAAATATGAAGGGTCAGATCTCATGGTTTAATAGATGTTGTAAATCACCAATCGATCGACTGGACACCTAGTTGGTTGATTGGCATGCCAGTTGGTTGACTAGACATTCCAATCGGTCGATTGACTTGTTTTCCTATTTGTAAATGTATTGAGTTTTAATGCAATGATTAATACACGTCATTATGTCAAAATCAATGCTCGACCTAGTCCTACTGGTTCTCCAAATCCCAATCAGTCAACTGGATACTCCAATCAGTCAATTGATAGCCAGTGTTGTTTAAGTTTATTATCCAAATAGTTTAGAGATCAAGTTAATCCTTATCCATGAGTAAACTCCTCTTCCTAAGTGCATCCTATGTGTTTGACCCTATAGGTCCCGAATTACGTTGCCAATGAATGTCCATAACTGGATTATGATATCACAAGCAATGAGCAGTATCTAGCAACACACCATTTGATACTCAAGTAATTGGAAAGTTGGAGAGCAACTTCAACCTACATTTGTGATTAGTGTTATCATGATCGTATATTTCCTTTGTCTCTAAATATCCAGATTGAATACAAGACATGGAATTAACATCCTCTTAACATTGAATCCATGATTCTTGAACTAGAGCAGATTGCATGAGATGCATATGAGTTTACATATCACATATTGAATTACGTGAGTATGGCCATACATTTTTCTGTCTCGCTTATCAAGTAGCCAAGATATCAACTCTGGAAGGAGGGACAATTGCCATCTACATCACTCAAAGTCAATCCCCGTGTGTCACAATGTGCCCGAGCACCACTTTTAAGGCAACCCTTATTCAAGGTCATGTTGGATGGTGTCAAAGTTTGTCAAACGGCGTGTGATAAGTGTAGTAGCTTTAGGTCTAAGAACCAAAATGACCACTATCACTATGAGAGCCGATTCTGACTATCATTCCATGGTCTCTGTGTATCACTCTCAAGGTTGGTTTGTCTGATACATTGTTCTCTAACAAGTACCTATGTCTTTGGCTTGATATCATACATCATGATTAATGAGATTCTACCATCAACCAACACACATTCTAGTCTTTTGTATTATTGTTGTCTATTTTTCTTCCATAATATTATCCTACTAGGGACATAACAAGAATCTATATACTCTTATCATACATATGATCTCATTCTTTAGATCCTCAACCTGAAGATATATGTCATCGAGTGATATTATTCTTTAAACGTTTATCATATTATATATCCGTCTCATAATTGAAGAAACATATAGATGAAAATTGTCCTTATTATTAATCAAATCAATTACATAATTTTCAACTGCAATCATCACATGACTGGGTCTCAGGGTGCATACCAACACAAAGAACTCAAAATGACAACGTATGAGGATGTGTGGACCTACAAACAACAAACAAAGTTATGGAACGAGGTCATTTGAAAATAAAAGACGTACATGTTGGTATGTATGCCTAAATAGCCAATCATGTGACGATTGTAGTGGCATAACTTGCAATCGATTTGATTAATTAATAAAGCAAGCTTCCAATTTATTTTGTTTAATTATGTTATGAGACAATGATGTAACATTATAAATGTCTAGTTAATGAAATTACTCAATGACGTATGTCTTAAAGTATGTGTCTTGGGAGAAATGAGATCATATGGTTGTTAAGAGTACATATATATTCTCATTATGTCTCTAATCTATCGTTATTGTGGAAGGTTGATAGACAACAATAACAAATTAAGATCAGAGTGTGAGTTGGTTGATGAAAAAAACTTATTAGTCATGATATGGCAATATCAAACCAAGTACACATATATATGTTATAAAACAATGTATCAGAAAGACCCACCGTGAGACTAACACATGGAAGCCATCATCATGGAAGTCATAGTCATCTCTCACAATGATGGTGGTGATTTTGGTTCTTAGACTTGAAATCATTGCACCCATCATATGTCATCGATATACTTTGGCATCATCAAACACAGTCCTGAAACATGGGTTGTTATAAAGGTGATGATTGGGTGACTTTGACACATGGGGATAGATTATGAATGATAGAAATGAGATTTGTCCCTACTACAGAAGTTTGATGTCCTAGGCCTCTTGATTAGTGATATTGAGAAATGCATGACCATGCACATGTGAGTCATTATGTGATATTGAGCTTACATATATCTCAGACAGTTTGCTCTTAGTTCAGAAAACAAGATGGAATGTTGAAGAGGGTGACTGCTCCACACACCAGTGATAAGGAACTATACAAACACTACAATACCATACACAGATTGTAGGTTGAAGTTGTTCTCTAACTTTCCATTTACTTGGATACTATTAATGTGTGACTAGGCACCACTCATTGCTTATGATGTCATAAGTTGTTATGGACATTCACTACCAATGTAATATGGGACCTATAAGGTCGCACACATAGGTCTCCACCTAGAATAGGAGTTTGATCTTGAATGACAATTGAATTCATTACTAAAGAGTTTAGGTGATTGATTCATGCAACAAGTAGCCAAATTGCACTACTAAAAGCATGTCTCATGGCATGAGACTACTATCTCAAGGGTTGAGATGGGCGTTTGGATTGTCAGACTGATTCGACTTGAAATTGGTTATGGATTGAATTGACCTAGCCAGCTCCGCTCACAAGGTGACTGCCTGGGTGAGCGAGATGGCCGTCTCACATGGGCAAGACTGCCCGATTCATCCAGGGGAAGGTTCTACATACTTTCCTATATTGATTTGGATTGCACATTACTTATTGTGTAAGGAATTGATGCTTGGCATTAATGGAAACAAATAGCCAATTTCATATGTGATTGGGAAACTATGAAATGATCGTCTCGCATGCCAGATGACCATCTGGTGTGCCAGATAGTCATTTGGCTGGTTGCAGGTAGCAAAGATCTACGATCTTCTGGTCCCTTCCACTCCCACATCGACTAGGAACCTGGACCCAAACCCCACCTATAAATAGAGGGGAACTATGGGCTTACTAGAGCACAATATAGACAATTGAGAATCAGTTGGTCTGATAAACATTATCCTCTCTGGTTGTGGTAACCACGAAAGCCCAAGCAAGTTCTACCTGACTAGGGAAGGATAGCAAGGGAGAGAACAACTGAGATCATTATTATGGGAGAACAAGTTGGTGACTAGTATGCCGAAGGAAGGGTTGACTCCTTCCTATTTATTCTAGAAGCAGGATAGGAGTTCTAGGCTGTCTGTGTAGACTTCTCTAGAGGTGGGAGGTTGTTGTCTGCTACTAGGAGGGCATCATCAACCAACAGTTCATGACGAGAGGACCTACGGTAGAAGATGATGTTTGGGTCTGTTGTCCTTAGAGGAGTAGTTAGATGAGTCCTAACACAACTAGGAGTCAGTGTTGCACAACTACAATGACAAAGATTATTTCTGGACTTGCTCCAGACCATCCTTTCTATCTTATAGTTATTAACACAATCCGCTGGTTATGGGAATATTGTAGATAATTTTTTTTATTTCCACTACTTGCTCTGTAGCCATATTTCTCAACAATGGTATCAGAGCCAACGCCAATTTATTATATTATAGGATGATCGATATGATCATATTTTGATTTTATCATTCTAATATTGCATGCGATGTGAATAATATCTATCCAATCAAATACCACTATAATCCAAAACTAATATATATATATATATATATATGCAATTTACACATGTCACTATAAAAGTGCTTTTGATGGTGGATGTGTAGCATGGTTATGGCCGATAACCCCTATTATCTATGCATGGTTGTGTGGTTGGTTTATCCTTTTATCTCGGTCTACGTATTGAGCCTCTATATCATCTTTCTAATGTAAAATTATTATTCTTTCCTACCCTTTCTCCCCTCAAATGTAACTAGAGGTTTCTCTATAATAATGTAATAGTAGGATATTTTACTTTCCTATTATGAAAAAGAAGATGATGTCTCAAAGACGACCAGAGAAGATGGATGACCAAGGCAGACCAGATGCATGAGTCAAACTGATCGAGTTGTAGACCCGACTGATCCGCTGGAGGAGCCAATAGTTGATGGACCGATGGAACCAGACGACCAGAGACACAACCTAACAACTGACTTGGAGGTGAGCCGATCAATTAAAGGGTTGAACTGATCAACCTGGATTGTCAAGCACAAATCTTCATCAACAATAGGTTTCTCATGTGATGCGGAATTAGGATTACAAAATTTCTAGTGGCTCTACAGAATTACATTAGGCTATCTATAACTATCACTTTCATTTATTGCATGTTTTCTTTGTGGGATGTAGGATGTATATGATACATACTATATATGTGGTGATTGGATAAAGTATATGTATTTATATAAACACCCTCAACTAAAATATTAAGTCTTAGATGCCTTCCATTAGAAGCACACCGGAAAAGCTTGATCAACCATGCGTAGAGTTGCACAAAGCATGGTCTTCTGTATATATTGTAGAAGTGTGATGGTAGATATGTCAATTTGCAAAAATCATGGTGCATATGTATCATGTTGGCTATTGGGTTAGGTTTAACTGATGACTTGCAGAGCCCAAGCCCAGAGGCATACAGATGATCAGGGCAAAAAGTTGTACTTATCATCTATCCAAGAGTTGCATATGATGCAATTGACATGATGGCCTACATAAATAATCGAGTTGTGGGAGATTAACAAAAGCTAACACATGACATGATGAAATATGGATCTTGGCCCACTAGAATATTGTACGCTGCAATATTCTAAATTGATTTGTGAGGGATATGAATTTGAATAAAATAGTGGGAGATGTAATAATTAAAGACCTAATTAATATTGTCAAAATTTTCAAATCAAATCAAAAGATTTTTTACAAATGCAAATTTTCTCTTGTAGAACCAAATGACGAACAAATCTATTTTGCAATCACACCTGAAGAAAAATAAACTTGACAGGACAATTTTACACGAATGGTTTTGGACTTTGAGAATGGTTCTCAATGAAGAGTGCAAGCTCTACATCCTTGATAAACCAATGCCAAAAATACCTACTCCAGATGCACCTAGGGCATAAGTGGATGCTTACTGGAAGCATGCCAATGATGCCTTGAAGATAAAGTGCCTTATCCTTAGCTGCATGAACTATGAGTTACATGAGTAGTGTGAGGTCATGAGTGTTCTTGAGATGGTAACACATCTTAGGAATGTGACACTTGGTCTCACATAGAAATAAAGGGAAGATATCATGAAAGTGCTACTTGAGTCTAAGCTGACAGAGGGAACTTCAGTAAAAGAACATGTTCTCAATATGATTGGACATTTGTATCATCTTGAAGACTTGGGATTCACCTTGAGCCAAGAGTTGGCCACTGATATATTCTAAAGACTATGGCAGAATCATATAGTCATGTTATTGCATATTATAATGTGAATAATATTGGTGGAGAGATGTCAGACTTGCTTGACATGTTGATTCATGTTGAAGAAAAATTGAAGAAGGACAAGCCTGTGATGGTGATCAGCAGAGCTGAGTCCAAGGATCAAAGTAGGACCAAGAAGAGTTCTAAGGTCAAGCCTAACTCCAAATCTTCAACACTCAAGAGAAGGAGAAAGAAAAGTACTAGAGGAACTCATCCTTTGTTCTTGAAGGCTTTCAAGAAGCAAATAATGGGGGTGATGATATCCACTTCAAGTATATATGTTATTGAGATAAATATACCTAATTCATCATCATGGATACTAGATACCAGATGTGGATCTCACATATGTTCTCGTATGCAGGATATGAAGGGAAGTAGGCTTTTTCCAAAAGGAGAGGTGGAACTGCGAGTTACTAATGGCACAAGAGTTGCGGCTAGTGTAGTTGGAAACTATAATTTATCTCTTCCCACAAGGCTTGTAATAGAGTTAAAGAACTACTATTATGTACCTGCTATAAATAGAAACATCATTTCTGTATCATGTATGGACAAGGATGCATTTGCATTCCATATTAAAAATGGTCAATGTTCTATTTCAAAAGAGGGAATATTTTATGGCAGTGTCAATGTCTTACGGTCTTTGTTTGTTAGATCTAAAGACATATGTTTAGAATGTAAATACCAAACAACTAAAACTCAACAAATCAAATAAAGTATACCTTTGTCATTGTCGTCTAGGGAACATAAATGAGAATCTCATATCTAGACTCCATAAAGATGGTTATCTGGACTCTTTCAATTTTGAATCATTAGGGACATGCAAATTTTGTTTGTTGGGCACGATGGCTAAGACCCCTTTCACTGGTAAAAAAAAGGTCTAGTGATCTATTAGGACTCATACATACTGATGTGTGTGGACCTTTTAGATCAACCTCTAGAGGTGGGAATCATTATTGCATTACCTTCACTGATGATTACAGTAGGTATGGCTATGTTTATTTAATGAAACATAAGTCAAAAATTCTTGAAAAGTTCAAGGAGTTTATTATTGAAGTACAAAACCAACTTAGTAAAAGTATTAAGGCACTTTGTTCTGATCAAGGCAGACAATACTTAAACCAAGAGTTTGAGAACCTTCTTAGAGACTTTGGGATTGTATCCCAGTAGACTCCACCTGGAACACCTCAACATAATGGTGTATCAGAAAGAAGGAATAACACACTACTGGATATGGTGCGATCAATGATGAGTTTAACTAAGCTTCCGAATACCTTTTAGGGGTAATCTTTACAAACTTTTGTGTTTACACTAAACCCAGTACCATCTAAATTGATTCAAAAGACACAATATGATATATGGACTGGGAAGCGTCCCAAAATGTCTTTTATGAGGATTTGGGGGTATGAAGCTTATGTCAAGAAAATATATCCTGAAAAGCTTGGCCCAAGATCTGGTAAATGTTACTTTGTTGGATATCCCAAGAAACTGTGGGATACTACTTGTATAATCCATCTGAAAATAAAGTGTTTGTTTCTAGAGATATTTCCTTCCTAGAAAAGGAATTTGTTTCTAAAGGAATCAGTGGGGGGCAAGTGGAACTCGAAGGGGTTTGAGATCAACAAGCAAACATTGAACCAATAGATGTATAAGATGAACAAAGAGAATCACAAAGTGTTGTGGAATCTCAAATTCCTCAAGTAACATAGAAACCTCATAGATCTATTAGGACATGCCTTAAGCCTGAAAGATTTGGATATCTTGTAAGTCATGAAGGCAGTGAATTGGTCTTAGATGATGAGCCAATATCCTATTAAGATACTATTGAGGGACTAGAGTCTAAGAAATGGCTTGACGCCATGAGATCTGAGATGGAATCCATGTATACCAATAAAGTATGGACTTTGGTGGATCCACTTGAAGGGGTATAACCCATAGGGTGCCAGTGCGTCTTCAAGTACAAGACCGAAATGGATGGAAAAGTTCAAACCTATAAGGACAAATTGGTTGAAAAGGGTTTCAGACAAGTTCAAGGTTTTGACTATGACGAAACATTTTCTCCAGTGGCCATGGTTAAATCCATTAGGATCGTGCTCTCTATTGCAACTTATCATGACTATGAGATTTGGCAGATGGATGTTAAAACCACATTCCTTAATAGGAACCTTATCGAGGATGTGTACACAACTTGAGGGTTTTATAAATCCAAAAGATGCAAATAAAGTTTGTAAGATACATGCAAATAAAGTCTATAAGATACAAAGGTCAATCTATGGATTGAAGCAAGCATCTCGGAGCTGGAATCTTTATTTTGATGAGACAATCAAAGAGTTTGGCTTTATTCAAAATGAAGATGAACCTTGTGTGAACAAAAAGGTTAGTGGGAGCACAGTGACATTCCTCATATTGTATGTAGATGACATACTATTGATGGAGAATGACATCCCTACTCTACAAAAGGTAAAGATATGGCTTGGAAATACTTTATCTATGAAAGACTTAGGAGAGAATCCTACATCTTGAGGAAAAACATCTATAGAGATAGATCTAGACGGCTTCTTGAACTAAGTCAGAGCACATACATTAACAAAGTGTTGAACTGGTTCAGTATGGAGAACTCAAAGAGAGGAAACCTACTAGTGTTGCATGGAGTGACCATCTCTAAGAGTCAGTGTCCCAGTTCTTGTGAAGAAAGGGAACACATGAGTTTGATTCCATATGCCTAGACAACTGGATCAATCATGTACACAATGATGTGTACCCATCCAGATGTCTCATATTCCTTGAGAATGATGGGCATATATCATTTAGATCCAGGTGATGGTCACTGGATAGTCTTAAAGAACATCCTCAAGTACTTGAGAAGGACTTAGGATCAATTCTTAGTCTAAGATGGAGAGGAAGAGTTGGTGGTAAAGGGTTACACCGATGCAAGCTTCCAGAGTGATCAAGATTTACAAATCACAATCATGATTCATGTTTTGTCTTAATAATGGAACTGTGAATTGGAAGAGTTCCAATCAAGAAATAGTTGCCAATTCTACAACAGTGGCTGAGTATATTGCTGCATTAAATGTAGCACAGAAGGTTGTATGGATCAAGAAGTTCATTAGAAAACTTGGGGTCATTCAAAGCATCAACGACACAATGTAGCTATATTGTGACAACTACAGAGCTATTATACAAGCTAAGGAACCTAGATCACATCAGCGATCAAAGCATATACAAATGTGGTATCATCTCATACGAGAGATTGTACAACAAGGAGATGTAAAGATTTGCAAAGTACAAACTGAGAATAATGTTGTTGACCCCTTGACAAAGGCACTTTCACAGTAGAAGCATGATGGACATGTTAGGTTACTCAGAATAAGATTTGTGGGTGATTGGCTCTAAGTACAAGTGTGATTCTATTGGTATGTATGCCCAGAGAGAAAATCATATGATTATTTTAATGGCAAAATTTGTAATTGATTTGACGAATTAATAAATACAAGCTTCCAATTTATTCTATTTAATTTAGTTATGAGATAATGGTGTAACATTATAAGTATATATAGAGTAATATTACTCAATGACGTATGTCTTCAAGTAAATGACTTGGAAGAAATGAGATCATACGGACATTAAGAGTACATATATATATTCTCATTATGTCCCTGATCGGTTGTTATTGTGGAAGGTTGACGGAAAACAATATCACGTTAAGATCAGAGTGTGAGTTGGTTGATGGCAGAATCTCTAGTCATGATATCGCAATATCAAACCAAGCACGTAGATACATGTTAGAGAAAAGTGTATCAGACAGACCCACCGTGAGACTTACACATGGAATCCATCATCATGGAAGTCATAGTAATCTCTCATAGTGATGGTGGTGGTTGTGGCTCTTGGACCTAAAATCATTGCACTCATCATACGTCGTTGGGTACACTTTGACATCATCAAACACAGTCCTAAAACATGGGTTGTTATAAAGGTGATGATTGAGTGACTTGGACACATTGGGATAGACTGCGAATGATAGAAATGGTATTTGACCTCATACCAGAGTTTGATGTCCTAGGCCTCTTGATTAGCGAGACTGAGAAATGCATGGCCATGTAATGTGAGTCAATATGTGATATTTAGCTTACATATATCTCAATCAGTGTGCTTTTGGTTCAAGAAGCAAGATTGAATATTGAAGAGGGTAACTTCTCCATGCCTTGTGTTCAATCTGGACATCAGTGACAAAGGAACTATACAAACACTACAAAACCACACATAGATTGTAGGTTGGAGTTGTTCTCCAACTTTCCATTTACTTGGGTAGTATTGATGTGCGAATAGGCAATGCTCATTGCTTGTGATGTCATAAGTTGTTAAGGACACTCAATGCCAATGTAATATGGGATCCATAGGGTCACATACATAGGTCTTGACATAGAAGAGGAGTTTTATCTTGAATGACAATTGAATTGATTACTAAAGCATTCAGGTAACTGATTCACACAACAAGTAGCTTGATTGCACTGCTAGAAGCCCATCTTAAGGCATGAGATGGCCGTCTGGAGTGCGAAAGGCCATCTCAAGGGTTGAGATGGGCGTTTGGAGTGTCCGAATGATTCAACTTGAAATTGGCTATGGATTGAACCGACTGACCCAACTCGACTTACTAGACAACTTTCTGGGTGAGCGAGATGGTCATCTCACATGGGAAAGACTGTCTGGTTTAGCCAGAGGAAGGTTCTCAATACTTTCCCATATTCGTTTGTATTGCACATTACTTTTTGTGTAGGGAATTGATTCTTATAATTAATGAGAAATGAGTTGCCAATTTTGTGTGTGATTGGAAAACTACAAAATGGCCATCTCGTAGCACTAGACAACCATCTCACATGCCAGACGATCATTTGTGTGCCAGACAGCCATTTGTCTAGTCATAGGTTGCGAAATTTTGAGATCTTTTGGTCCCTTCCACTCCCGCATTGACTGAGAACCTGGACCTAAACCCCACCTATAAATTGAAGGGTAATGGGGGCTTCCCAGGGCGCATCACAGACAATTAAGAATCAACTTCTCTGACAAACATTATTCTCTCTGGTTGTGATAACCACAAGATCCCAAGGAAGTCCTACACAACTAGGGAGGGATAGCAAGGGAGAGAACAACTGAGATCATTGTTGTGGGAGACCAAGTTGGTGACTAGTATGCCAACGGAAGGGATGACTCGTTCCTGTATGTTCTAGCTGGATGACAAGAGTTCTAGGCAGTCCATGTGGACTTTTATAGAGGTGGGAGGTCGTTGTCTGCCGCTAGGAGGGCATTGTCAACCAGTAGTTCGTAACGAGAGGAGATGTTGTAGAAGACAATATTTGGGTCTATTTTCTATAGAGGAGCAGTCAGATGAGTCCCAATGCAACCAGAAATCAGTGTTGCACAACTATAATGAAGAGGATTGTCGCTGGACTTGCTACATGACTTGGTATATATATATATATATATATATATATATATATATATATATATATAGAGAGAGAGAGAGAGAGAGAGAGAGAGATTCAGGCTACATACAAATTTTGAGCCCATTTGGATGAGTGTAAGTCACTCATCCAAGGGAAACAAAATTGACGTGCGAAACTAATTTGAATTGCATAATTTTTGTGGTCTTCATAACATGAGCTAAACATATCCAAATGTCCTCAAATTTTGTGTATGATTTGTTCACGAGATGTTTAAGAAGATTAATGGATTAGATTTTCAAAAAAAATATTGCATCATGAAAAACTACTTGAGTGTATTCCGCTCTAGATACACTCGAGTGTATTCTAGCCTGACTCTCTCTCTCTCTATATATATATATCCTCAAAACCATGATTTCCATCTTATTGTTATTAATGCGATCTATTACATATGGGAATATGGTAGATAATTTTTTTTCCCGCTACTTGCTCTATAGCCATATTTCCCAACAATACATTTGGAGATCATGTTTTGTTCGAGACTGTTTCCAACTAAACTATGATCACACTGATCTTGGGCATACATCATCAAATACATCCACCCACATGGAGCTTTCATCTTGTGGAGCTTGAAGTCTGTCAAGTTCTTGACAAATGGCCAACATTTGAAGAGATACTTAACAATGGAAGATTTGAGTGTTGAACAACCCCTCAAACTCTAAAAATCTACTTCCCTGCCAAACAACTAATTACAATATGTCAAGACAATGATGTTAAATATACGTGCTTGTCTGGAGGCAACCCAATCTTTACTGTAGTTTCTCTTTATGGATTTAGGTTAGAAAATCTTTCACCCAGTTGCTTATGCATTTCAATATGTAATATTAAGTCCAAACAATTTACATTTTTGAGATTTTGATGGAGGAAATGTAGGTGATAGGAACACAACTACATCTGGTGGTCCAACCAACACAATTTTCCCCTCCATCTCATATTTAGTGTTTGCTCGATATGACCAAATTTCTAAGTCCAGGGTGGAGAGTGGGTGGTACATATTCTACTTTCCATCCACACTTATTTGTCTGACTTTAGATTCCATCATTGTAATTTTGATCAAAATTTTCAAAAAATTTCATTCGCAAAGTAGAATTGTATAGAAACTTGATGAATTTCAATTAATGCCATTATCTATCCACCCTAGATTCTTTTTCATGCAATTTTGCATCGTTATACCCCTCTTATACAAAGAAAAGCCTCATGTGGGACAACTTTTGAAACTAACCAATCGATAGAAATCACTTAGTGAATATTATTAATCCTAACATCATGTTCCTCAGAAAAGATGGAAAGCATCTGCCGAATTGAGAGGGATCAAACACATAATGGTTCCTACTAACTAGAAGAACAATTGCATGGAATCACCATTTGATACCTATCAAGTCATTATTTAAGTATAGTGTGAAAAGGAGAACGACCCAATGCACTGAATGGTAAATCAAGTTACATCATGATTCAACTCTCTTCTACACCTCTTATATCATATTCATACCCCTTTATCCATAAAAAATCCACAAAAACAATGCCAAACCCTATGTTTGGGTGGACACCCCATCATCCACTTCTTCCATATCCTTCACTATATAATAGGGGTATACCACCAAAAGAAAAAGAAAAAGAAAAGATGCCAATGTGCACATAGGGAAAGCATGCAATCTTGAGTCAAATAGTGGAGAGGCTTGCATACAATTTTTTTACAATAAATACAATTTCCAATCTCAAGTCTAATAGAGGAGAGACATGTTACTTCCTTCCATACATCCTACCTTCTTTCCCTTTTCCACCTATAAGCACCATCAATGCCTTAATTTTAGCACTTTCTAAAAGAACACCAGTATCTGATCAAATGCACACTTATTATTCTACATGTTCCTTTAAACTCTCATGAAGCTCTTACACATTCCTAATGTTGGAAACAATGGGGAGGAAATGTATTTGAGAAATGACATTGGAAATGAAGATATTGTAAGATGTGTTTAGTGATCTCAGGAAGTTAAGAAGCTTATCTATACTAGACAACATATAAACTAACCTAATGTGAATATGTGGAAATCATAAAGGTTGAGAGTATCCCTTGGTGAATGTTTTAGATTTTGTGTTTCTTGATGACGAGAAAAGTTTAAGTTCGGGGTATTTTGATGAATGAACATTCATTTTAGTTTCAGTCCCATCTTTAGTCCATTTTTACACTTAGATCCCTTGAATTACCTTTGGTTTTGATCCTTTATAAATTTTCTTAGTTTTAGATAGATAATTGAAGTTTTGATCAAATCCATGGATGGTAATGACTGATTTAGCTTTGCAACAGGTGCACATGATGCTCAACCATCTAATGCAGAAGAATATGAAAAAAAAACAATTATTTTAAGTGTTTTCAGGAGAACCATTGACTTCCAACTCTTCAAGCTTGAAGCCGGTGGAGCCTAACTCACAATCTACCAAACCATCGAATTTCTCCCATTTGCAATGGAGCCATAGATTCTTGATGTCCCAACACGGGATCCTTTGGATTTCATCACTTGCAGACAATCCATCAATTGTTGAAACTAAAGGTCTTGCTAGCCCCACCTTCTAACAGGGGATGATGCTAAACAACTGGCTGATGGATGGTCTGCTGGCCTCATATATTGAAGGCTTGGTAGACCATCATTGTCTGATGGTTTGGAAGGAAGATGCCTACTGAAGGATCTGTAGCAATGACCTCCATAGTTATTGAGAACACACATCAATACACATACCCTGACTCTCTTGAGGTGCAAGAAAGATCTCCCACAAGCTCTTCATTATTATTTATAAATAGTCTACGACCTCCAACATTGAGGGGGTCACTCCAATCCATCCATACTGTCAAAATGTTGCCTTGCGCACATCCATTGACCTTCATTCCCTGCCATTGCTTCATTCTATTGGTATGTATGCCCAGAGAGCCAATCAAATTATGATTGTAATGGCATAATTTGTAAATGATTTGATTATTAATAAAAAGTAGGATTCTGATTTATTCTATTTTATTCAGTTATGACATTATGAAGTAACACAATAAATTTCTAGAGGATGATATTACTCGATAACATATGTCTTAAGTACGTGACTTGAAGAATGAGATCATACATATGTTAAGAGTATACATTCTCAATATATCCCTAATCAGATACTATTGTGGAAGGTTGATAGACAACAATAACACATAGGACTAGAGTGTGTGTTGGTTGATGATTGAATCTCATTAGTCATGATATGGTGGTATCAAACCAAGCATACAAATAGATGCTAGAGAAAGTGTATCAGACAGACCCACCATGAGAGTAACACATGGAAACCATTTTTATGGTGGTCATAGTTAGCTCTCATAGTGATGGTGGTGATTGTGATTCTTAGACCTAAAGTCACTACACTCATTACATGTCATTCAGTGTTCTTTGACATCATCAAGCGTAATCCCGAATAAGGATCATCATAAAGGTGATAATTGGGTGATTGTGACACATGGGGACTGACTGTGAGTGATGTAGATGGAATTTGTCTCTCCTATGAGAGTATGATATCCTAGGCCACTTGAGTTAGTGATATTGGAAAATTCATGGTTAAGTGCATGTGAGTCAATATATGATATTGAGATTACACATATCTCATACAATCTTCAATAGCAAGAAACATAGATTGAGTGTTGAAAAGAATGACAAATCCATGCCTTGAGTTCAATCAGGATATAAGAGAAAAAGGAATTATACAAACACTGCAACACTAAGCACAGATTGTAGGTTAAATTTGTCCCAACTTTCCATTTACTTGGCTAGCAATGATGTGTAACTAGGTAGCTCTCTTTTCTTGTGATGTCATAATTGGTTATGGACATTCACTGCCAACATAATATGGGACCTATAGGGTCACACACATAGGACATGACCTAGAAAAGGAGTTTGATCATGAATGATGATTGGATTGAATACGAAAGTGTTTAGATATTCAATTTAAGAAACAAATCAATTGATTGGACTCCCAACCGATTTACTCATGTGATTAAATAGCTAGTTGGAGTGTCAGGTTGATTGGAAATTATATTGGCTGTATTCTAAAAGAAGTGTGCACCAACCGACCAGTTCACTGAGTGAACTAATTGACTGGTGGTTGTGAGACGCCCGTCTCACTCCACGAGATGACCGATTTGAGATGTAATTCAATTGCATCAAGGATTAGTGTTGATGTCATGTTGAACATTAATTGGAATAGAATTTCCAAATACATATGTGATTGGGAAACATGTGAAATGACCAGTTCGTTAATAGAACCGACCAACTAGTGTGTGAACCTACCAGTTCAGTTGCCAACCATCCGATTCAAGACTTGTAGGTTGTGAAAATTCATGATCTTCTGGTCCTTCGACTCCCACATAGACTGGGAACTAAAACCCAAACCCCTCATATAAATAGAGGGGTATTGGGGGCTTCCCAACACACACAATTGAGAATCAATTGTGCTGACAATTGTTGTCCTCCATGGTTGTGATAACTAAGAGAGCCCAAGAAAGTCCTACCCAAATAGTGAGGGATAATGAGGGAGAGAACAATTAAGAATCATTGTGGGAGAGTAGGTTGGTGAATAGTACACCAACGGGAGGGACAACTCCTTCATGTCCATTCTGGAAGGATGACAAGAGTTCTAGGTGGTCCATGTGGACTTCTCTAGAGATGAGGTGACCTTCTCCTGTCACTAAAGAGGACAATGTCAACCAACAGTTTGTGGTGAGAGGAGCTGTTGTAGAATATGAAGTTCACATTTCCTATATGTGGAGGAGCCACAGATGAGTCCCAGTGCCACTAGAAGAGAGTTACACATCTACAATGATGAGTATGTCACGGGAGTTGCTCTATGACCTGGTATATCCCCAAAATCATCCTTTCCATTATATAGTTGTTGACGCGATCCACTAGTTTATGGGAAATATGGCAATAAAAGTTTTGTTTTCACTACCTGTTTTGTCACCCTATTTCCCTACAGTGGTATCACAGCAACATCAATATACTATATTTTAGGATCATCGATATGATTGGATTTTGGTTTGATTGTTTAATTATTGCATGTGATGCAAATGATTTCTTGTCTAATGATATATCTCAATAATCCCAAACTAATATATATATATATATATATATATATATATATATATATATATATATATATATATATATATATAGGGTAGCGATCCAGTGAGAAACATCCTAGGTGAGAGCATGAGAGGTATTTGAATAACTACAAATTAGGAGTTGTTTTTTAAAATCCAACCATATAGATGGAAAAAACATCATTTCGTTTACCTTCTCACAAAAAATCATTGCAATCAGACATTATTTACATGGCCATATCTACAATATACACTTTTTAAATCGAACGGTTAGCCTGAAATTCAATATAGAGCATCAAAAAGTATTTTGTTGTTGTGAATGATCTACAAATTCGATGGTGATAAAATTTTGTAGGAAAGTACATATTTATATATACTTGTAATATATATGGTTGTATTATGAAAAATTGATCTATATGGAGAGTTATTCAAATGGCTCTCATGCTCTCACAAGATATTTTTCTCACTGGATCGCTGCCCTATATATATACATATATATATATATATATATATAATCCAGCTAGAATACACTCGAGTGTATTCAGAGAAGAATACACTCAAGTAGTTTTTTATGATGTAATATTTTTTTCAAAAATCTAATCAATTGGTCTTCTTAAACATCTTGTGAGTAGCTCATATACAAAATTTGAGCACATTTGGACATTTGTAGGTCGTGTTACAAAGACCGCAAAAATAATGTATTTCAAATTAGTTTCACGTGTCGATTTTGTTGCCCTTGAATGAGTGACTTACGCTCATCCAAATGGGCTCAAAATTTGTATGTAGCCTAGTTATAGTATGACAGTGAAGATCAATGGGTTTACATTTTGCAAAAAAATAGTCTTGATATGCAAACACACTTGAGTGTATTCTAGCTCGACTCTCTCTCTCTCTCTGTATATATATATATATATATATATATATATATATATATATATATATATATATATATATATATATATATAGAGAGAGAGAGAGAGAGAGAGAGAGAGAGATAGAGAGAGAGAGAGAGAGAGAGAGAGTCAAGCTAGAATACTACACTCAAGTGTATTCGAAGCAGAATACACTCAAGTAGTTTTTCATGATGTAATATTTTTTTTTCAAAAATCTAATCCATTGATCTTCTTAATCATCTTGTGAATAACTCATATAAAAAATTTGAGCACATTTAGACATTTATAGGTCATGTTATAAAGACTACAAAAATTATGCATTTCAAATTAGTTTTGTGCGTCGATTTTGTTTCCTTCGGATGAGTGACTTATACTCATCCAAATGGGCTTAAAATTTGTATGTAGCCTAATTATAATATGACAATGAAGATCAATGGTTTACATCTTTCAAAAAATAGTCTTGATATGCAAACACACTTGAGTGTATCCGTGCGATCTATACACTCAAGTGTATTCTAGCCTGACTATATATATATATATATATATATATATATATATATATATATATATATATATATATATAGAGAGAGAGAGAGAGAGAGAGAGAGAGGCTAGAATACACTCGAGTGTATTCGTAGCAGAATACACTCAAGTATTTTTCATGATGCAATATTTTTTTCAAAAATATAATCTGTTGATCTTCTTAAACATCTTGTGAATAGCTCATATAAAAAATTTGAGCACATTTATAAATATATAGGTCATGTTATAAAGACCACAAAAATTATGCATTTCAAATTAGTTTCACGCGTTGATTTTGTTTCCCTTGTATGAGTGACTTACGCTCATCCAAATGGGCTCAAAATTTATATGTAGCCTTGTTATTGTATGACAGTGAAGATCAATGGTTTACATTTTATAAAAAATAATTTTGATATGCAAACACACTTGAGTGTATTCGTGCGATCTGTACAATCGAGTGTATTCTAGCCTCTATCTCTCTCTCTCTATATACACACACACACACACACACACACACACACATATATATATATATATATATATATATATATATATATATATATATATATATATATATATACAATCTACAAGCATCGCCCTAAAAGTGAGTTTCGATGGTGGATGTATAGCATGGTTATGGAAAATAACCCCTATTATCTATGAATGGTTGTGTGGTTTCTTAATCCTATTTTATCTTGATCTGCATATTGAGCCTCTATCTTATCTTCCCAATGAAAAGTTAATTCTTTCCTTCCTTTGCTCCCCTCGAATGTAACTCGAGGTTTCTCTATAATCATGTTATAGTAGGATACTTTAATTTTCTATTCATGACAAAGAAGAAAGACGTTCTAATGATGCCAATCGACCATCTCGAAGATGAGTCGACTAGATGGAGGACTGAGGAGGACTAGAAGGATGAACTGAAATGACCGACTGGTAGACCCAACCAATCAGATGAAGGAGCCATCATATGGTAGATCGAAGAACCAAACGATCGATGAGATGACCAAATGACCGGAACCAAACGATCGATGAGATGACCAAATGACCGGCCAGGTGGCGAGCTGATCGGTTCAAAGGTCTAACTGATCAACCTAGATTGGCAAGCACAGATCTTCATCAACAATAGTTTTCTACATGTGATGTAGACCTAGGTTGTAGTAATTCCTTGTGGCTCCAAGAAATTACATTAGGCTGGCCATAACCATCACTTTTTTATTGCATGTTTTCATTGTGGGATATACATATTGTATATGTGGTGATTGGATAAAATATATATATTTATAAATACAAAACCCCTCAAATAGAATATTAAGTTTAAGATGATTTCCATCAGCAACACACATGAAAAGTTTGATCAACCAAGCGTAGGTTATACCCTCTCATGGTGCACCGTCTATCTCATGGAAGTGTGTTGGTAGATATGTAGGTTCTTCCTCCACAGGGTGCATATCTATCGTGTTGGCTATATGGTCAGACTTGAATGGTGATTCTTAGAGCATATAAGCCTAGAGGCATACAGATCATATGACAAAGAGTTGTGCATATCATCTATCCAAGAGTGGCATAAGATGCAATTGACAAGATTTTCCTACCTTTATAATTGACTATGGATGCTGGCGTATTGGCTGGGTGATAGTTGAATTATATTGGATCTTGGCTCACTAGAAGGTTGTATGCTGCAATCTTCAAAATTGATATCTAAGGGTTATCAATTTGAACAAAATAGTGGGAGAGATAATAATTAAAGACCTAATTCATATTGTCATACTTTTTCAAATCAAATCAAAAGGTTTTTGACAAAATAAAAATTCACTCTTGTAGAATCAAATGGTGAATAAATCTATATTGTGATCAGTCCTTCGGCAGGACAAACATGATGGGACAAATTTCCACAACTAGTTTTGGACTTTGAGAAGGGTTCTCAATGAATAGTGCAAGCTCGATGTCCTTGACAAACCAGTGCTACAGATACCTGCTCTCGGTGCGCCTAGGGAAAAGGTAGATGCATACTGGAAGCATGCCAAAGATGCCTTGGAGATAAAGTACCTAAGTCTTAGCTGCATGAACTATGAGTTGCGTGAGTAGGGAAAGGACGTAAGTATTCTTGAGATGGTAACACATCTTAAGAAAATGAACCTAGGCTTTACAAAGAAAAAAAAGGATGATATCATAGAGATTCTACTTGAGTCTAAGATGACAGAAGGAACCAATATGATCGACATATGTATCATCTTGGAGAATTGATATTCACTCTGAGCCAAGAGTTGGACACAAATGTCATTCTAAAGCCATTGCCAGAATCATATAGTCACTTTATTGCGTGCTATCACATGAATAATATGGCCAAACCAATGTCATATTTTCTTGGTATGTTGATACAGCCAAAGAAAGAATGAAGAAGGACAAATCCATGATGATGATCATCAAATATGTGTCTAGGGATAAAATAAAGGCCATAAAGAATTCTGAGGCCAAGCCCAAAACCAAATCTTCAACACTCAAGATGATGAGAAAGAGAAGTACAAGAGTAACTTTTCCTTTGTACTTGAAGGAATCTAGGAAGAAGAAGATGGGGATCGTGATCTACAATTTAGGTATATACATAATTGAGATTAATCTATCTACTTATTCATCAAGGGTACTAGATACTGTATATGAATTTCACATATGTTTGAATATGCATGGTTTGAAAGAACGTAGGCCTTTGGAAAAGGTGAGATGGAACTACGTGTTGTAAATGACGCAAGAGTTGCGGCCACTGTAGTTGGATCCTATAGATTATATCTACCTACAACACTTGTAATAGAGTTTATGAACTACTATTATGTACCTACTATAAATAGAAACATCATTTCAGTATCTTGTATGGACAAGGATGCATTTGAATTCCATATTAAAAATGGTCACTGTTCTATTTCTAAAGATGGGATCTCTTATGACAGTCCCCCAATGTCTTATGGTCTTTATTTACTAGATCTAAAGATAGATGTATACAATGTAAATACAAAAATATTAAAACTCAATGACTCAAACAAAACATACCTTTGGCATTGTTGTCTATGGCACATTAATGAAAATCACATATCGAGACCCCATTAAGATGGGTGTCTCGACTCTTTTGACTTCGAATCAATAGAGACATGTGAATCTTGTTTTTGTCAAGATGGCAAAGACCCCTTTCACTGATAATAATGAAATGGCCAATGATCTATTAGGGATCATACATACTAATGTATGTGGACCTTTTAGAACAACAACTAGAGGTGGGCATCAATAATTCATTACCTTTACTGATGACTTCAATAGTTATAGCTATGTTTATTTAATGAAATATAAGTAAAAAACTCTTGACAGGTTCAAGGAGTTTATGAATGAAGTACAAAACCAACTTAGTAAATGTATTAAAGAACTTCACTCAGATCGAGGTGAAGAATATTTGATCCAAGAGTTTGAAGACCTTCTTAAAACCCATGGGATCGTATCCCAGTGCACTCCACCTAGAACACCTCAACATAATGGTGTATCAGAAAGAAGAAACCACACATTACTGGATATGGTGTGATCAATGATGAGTTTATCTGAGCTTCTAACTACCTTTTGGGGGTATGATATAGAAACTACCATGTATACACTAAACCGGTTACCATCCAAATCAGTTCAAAAGACACCATATGAGATATGGTTTGGGAAGTGTCCCAATGTGTCTTTTATGAGGATTTGGGGATGTGAAGCTTATGTTAGAAAAATGTTTTCTAAAAATCTTGGCCCTAAGTATGATAAATGTTACTTTGTTGTATATTGTAAGGAGACAAGAGGATATTACTTTTATTTGTATCTGATAGAAAAGTGTTTGTAGCTAGAGATGTTGCATTCCTTTGAAAGGAATTTATTTAGGAATGAATTAGTGGGAGGAATGTGGAAGTCAAAAAGGTTCAAGACCAACAAGAAAGAATTGAACCAATAGATGTACAAGAGGAAGAAAGAGAATCACAAAGTGTTGTGGAGACTCAAATTCCTTAAGTAACACAAGTACCTCATAGATCTAGTAGGACACACCTTGAATCTAAAAGATTTGGATATCTTGTGACTCAGGAATGTAGTGAATTGTTCATAGATGATGAGACAATAACCTATCTAGATGCTACTGAGAGACCAGAGTCTGAGAAGTGGCTTGAGGGCATGAGAACTAAGATGGAATCCATGTATGCCAATAAGGTATGGAACTTGGTGGAACCACCTGAAGGGGTAAAACCTATAGGGTGTAAGTGGGTCTTCAAGTAGAAGACTAACATGGATGGAAAAGTTCAAACCTATAAGGGCAGATTGGTTGAAAAGGGTTTTGTACAAGTTGAAGGTGTTGACTATGACAAAGCCTTTTTTCCAGTGGCCATGGTTAAGTCCATCAGGATCATGCTTGCCATTGTAGCTTATCATGACATTGAAATTTGGCAGATGCATGTTAAAATCACATTCCTTAAGGGGAATCTTCTTGAGGATGTGTATATGACACATCCTGAATGTTTTATAAATCCAAAGGATGCAAATAAAGTCTATAAACTACAAAGGTCAATCTATGGATGGAAGCAAGCATCTGGAGATGGAGTCTTCATTTTGACGAGACAGTCAAAGAGTTTGACTTTATTCAAAATGAAGATGAACCTTGTGTGTACAAGAAGGTTAATGGGAGCATATTGACAGTCCTTATATTGTATGTAGATGACATACTATTGATGGGGAATGACATCCCTACTTTACATAAGGTAAAGACATGGGTTGGAAATACATTTTTTTATGAAAACTTGGGAGAAGCATCCTACATCTTAAGAATTAAGATCTATAGAGATAGATCTAAAAGACTTCTTGGACTAAGTCAATGCACATACATTGGCAAAGTTTTGAAGTAGTTCAACATGGAGAGCTCAAAGGGAGGAAGCTTGCCCATGCTACATAGACTTACTATCTCTAAATATCAAAGTCCCAAGTCTTGTGAAGAAAGTGAGTACATGAGTTTGATTCCATATGCCACAACAATTGGATCAATCATGTATGCACTGTTGTGTACCCATCCCAATGTCTCTTATGCCTTGAACATGACGAGAAGATATCAGTTAGATCTAGGTGATACTCACTGGACAATCGTGAAGGACATCCTCAAGTACTTGAGAAGGACTAAGGATTAGTTATTGGTTTATGGTGGAGAGGATGAGTTAATGGTAAATGATTACACCGATGCAAGATTTCAAACTAATAAAGATCATTATAGATCACTATCAAGATTCGTGCTCTGTCTAAACAACAAAGATATAAGCTGGAAGAGTTCCAAGTAAGCAATAGTTACTGATTCTACAATAGAGGCCAAGTACATTGTTGCATCAAATGCAACAAAGGTGGTTGTATGGATCAAGAAGTTCATTTATGAACTTGGGTTTGTCCCAAGCATGAATGCCACAATTGATCTATATTGTGACAACAATGGAGATATTACACAAGCTAAGGAACCCAGATCACAACAGCGCTCAAAGCATATACAAAGGTAATTCCAACTCATACTAGAGATCATATAGCGAGCAGATGTAAAGCTTTATAGAGTACCAACTGAGAACAATATTGCTAATCCCCTTACAAAGGCACTTTCATAGTAGAACTATGATGGACATGTTAGATCACTTGGAATATAATTCGTAGGTTATTGGCTCAAAGTGTAAGTGGGATTTTGTTGGTATGTATGCCCAAAAAGCCAATCATATGATGATTGGAATGACATAATGTGTAAATGATTAGATAATTAATAAAAGGCAAACTTCCAATTTATTCTATTTTATTCAGTTATGAGATAATGAAGTAACATAATAAATATCTAGAGGATGTTATTAATCAATTATGTATGTCTTAAGTACATGACTTGAAGAATGAGATCATACAAATGTTAATAGTATACGTTCTCATTATGTCCCTAGTTGGATGTTAGTGCGGAAGGTTGATAGACAACAATAACACATATGACAAGAGTGTGTGTTTGTTGATGACTGAATCTCATTAGTCATGATATGGCGATATCAAATCAAGTACATAGATTCATGTTAGAGAATAGTGTATCAGACAGACCCACCATGAGATAACACATGAAAATCATTGTTATGGTGATCATAATTAGCTCTTATAGTGATGGTGGTGATTGTGATTCTTAGACATGAAGTCACTACACTCATCACATCTCATTCGGTATGCTTTGACATCATCAAATGTAATCCTGAATAAGGATTGTCATAAAGGTGATGATTGGGTGACTGTGACACATGGGGACTGACTATGAGTGATGTAGATGGAATTTGTCCCTCCTATGAGAGTATGATATCCTAGGACACTTGAGTTCGTGACACTGAGAAATGCATGGACATGTACATGTGAGTCAATATATGATATTGAGCTTACACATATCTCATACAATCTTCTATAGCTAGAAACATAGATTGAGTGTTGAAAAGGATAACAGATCCATGCCTTGAGTTCAATCTGGACATTATAGGCAAAGGAATCATACAAACCCATCAACACCAAGCACAAATTGTAGGTTGAAGTTGTTCCCCAACTTTCCATTTACTTGGTTAGCAATGATGTGTGACTAGACATCACTCTTTGCCTGTGATGTTGTATTTGATTATGGACATTCACTACCAACATAATATGGGACCTATAGCATCACACACATAGGACATGACCTAGTAGAGGAGTTTGATCTTAAATGATGATTTGATTGATTACTAAAGAGTTTAGGTATTCAACTCAAGCAACAAATAAACTGACTGGACTCCCAACCATTGACTCATGTGATGAAATGGCCAGTTGGAGTGTCACATTAATTGAATATTGTATTGGTTGAGTTATGCACAAACAATGTGCCAACTAACTGGTTACTGGGTGATCCAATCGGCTGGTAGTCATGAGACGATTGTCTTACTTTGGTAGATGACCAGTTTTAGATGTAATTCAATTTCATCAAGGATTAGTGCTGACGTCATGTTGGGCATTTATTGGAATAGAATTGCTAAATATATATGAGATTGGGAAACATGCAAAGTGACCGTTTGATAAGCGAAATGATCGTCAATCATGTGGACTGACCAGTTAAGTTGCCAACCGACCGGTTTGGGACTCATAAGTTGCAAAATTTCATGATCTTTTGGTCCTTTGAAATCCTGCATAGACTGGGAACACTGACCCAAACCCCTCCTATAAATAACGCGATACTGGGGGATTACCAACACACACAATTGAGAATCAGTTGCTCTGACACTTATTGTCCTCTCTAGTTTTAGTAGCATAGAGATATCAAGAAAATCCTACCTGACTAGGGAGGGATAGTGAGGGAGAGAACAACTGAGAATCATTGTGGGAGAGTAGGTTGATGGCTTGTACACCAACGTGAGGGATAACTCCTGCCTATCCATTCTAGTAGGATGACAAGAGTTCTAGATGGTCCTTGTGGACTTCTCTAAAGGCGAGGTGGCCTTTGCCCATCGCTAAGGAGGACGACATCAACCAACAGTCCATTGCGAGAGGAGCTAATGTAGATGATGATGTTGGAGTTTTCTATCTGTGGAGGAGCCATAGACAAGTCCCAGTGCAAGTAGAAGACAGTTGAACATCTACAATGACGAGGAGGATTCCTCTAGACTTGCTCCAGAACAATGTATATCCTCGAAACAATCCTTTCCATTATATATTTGTTGACGCATTCCACTAGTTTATGGGGAATATGAAAATAATTGTTTTGTTTCTGCTTCCTATTATTTTTCCCTATATGCTTACACATGCTACTTAGGATGATATCACATGAGCTTGGTTCCACTACTTTAGCCTCAGCACCACCTAGTAGTTTCTTTAGTGCACATATCTAGGAGGTGGCCATCAACCATCAATCGTCGATGCTTCTCCTATCTAGGCTTTGTGTCACTATCATTAGTACTCATCCTTCACCCACCCCTTCATCACCAAAGATCTAGACAAACAAGAAGTGGAAGGGCAATGTAGAAGAGCCATCAATAATAGTAAGGGTCCCCTCTCCATTGAGCAGTCACCCCATCCATCTGATAATGGCCATATATTTTTCTTCTTCTCTTTGTTTTGATCTTTCCTTAATGAGTGAGTAGTTCCTCTCGCTAGGGTGCAGGGACTAACCTATCCATCCGTTCTTGAATGTTAACTTCATAATGCTCCATGGTTTGTATATAAATCTTGAATTCAATGTTAATCATTTTATGCATGTTTTGTGGTTTGATCACCTACTCTACACGAACTATTATATTTCTATGTTGTGAGAACTTTAATACTCAAGATTTGAATATTGATTAACTTGATTGAGAGGACATAAACTTATGAAGGGATATTTCTGGTCCTGTAGGTACATGGCCCATGAGTGACTAAACATCAAACTCACGTGGATATCTATGTGATTTGTCACAGCTAAGGGTGGATCTTGTTTTAGCTCCATTGTAATGGTTTTATCAAGCATGGATATGTTATAGATGTGTAGAAGTGTGTAGTGGTGGTGAAATCTGATATCACCCCAATGACCTTCATCATTCGTCTAAGCATAGTTTTAAGTTTTCTCTTTTAATTTAATTGCAATTAGTTTAAGCAACCCAAATCGACTCTTGGTTCTACATATTTGTCTTGATTCAACTAGATTCAAATAGGAAGATTCTTAAAAAAATTATCTCTTGGGATAGATCCTAACTATACTATGACAAGATCCATCCACTTGCAGGTGGTATTATTGCACATTATTTTGGTAAAAACTTAGGAATTTCAACCCTTAGGTGAATTTATGAGTGCAATAGATTCTACATAAGTAAACTACTATTAAAAAAACTAAAATGAACATACATAGAAAGAGAAGAGATGATGACTAATTATCAAGAACTTTTTATAGAATAGTAATTTCCACAATTCTCAATGATTACAGACTCCTAATCTTAACATCTCTCACAAACCACAAATCATATCCACTTTTCACATTCACCTTTTCTGGCTAAGTCATGAGTTAGTGGGAGAATTAGACATGCTCTGGTTTCGTAATTGAATCAATGACGAGAGACACTTTTGTGACAAAAAAAACCTCTTTCAGCTCATCATAACATTAGTGGATTGAATGATTGGTCATATACATGTAGCAACCTAAGTCATAGGCTACCCTTACTATAGGGAAATCATTATTACCAATATTTTTGCCATTAATTCAGCTTTAGGAGGAAAAGCCATCACATACGCTTTCCACCCTCCACAAGCATTTCGCTACAAATAAGAATTGTACACAATGCATATACAGAGGGATGTTGATTTCTGTAACATCCCTAATTTTCATGAGTAATTTAAAACTTTGTATGTAGTTTTCCTTACATGAAAGTTGGTAAGGGACTTAATGCAAATAGATCAAAATAGTTTTACTTCTAGGATCACAATGCAAAGAGAAATAGGAAAATGACTCAAAATTACTTTTCTCTTTTTATTTAGATGTTGTAATTATTTAAATGAAAATGGTAATGCCATTTTCCCTATTGTTTTTATCAAAGAAGTTTAAAAGATATGAAAGTGAAAGAGAAAAAGGCAAGGAATTCAAAATTCAAATTACTTGGGCAATAAGTGTCCTTTTCTCTTATAGCTTTATAAATCAAGTCATGAATCTTCACCTTTCTCTCTCCTCTTAGATTTGTCAAAAAGGAATTATGATATGTCTCTTGTTCATCAATTTAAAAATATAAGGAAATATAATTATTTGGGCAACCTTAAGTCACTTTCCCTTTCTTTATATCTATATATAGGAACAAAGTACAATTACCTATTATTTTATCTCTCCTTCAAAGAAAGAACTTAAAAGGGGAAAGGAATAAATGTGACATGACTTTAAAAGAGACAAATATTGTTTATCTCAAATTTTGGAGTAAAAAGCCACAAAGGAAAGTTTACTCTTAAATATTGATATTAATTATGCATTTAAATCAAGATAAGTGACAAAAATAGAAAGCATAGACTAAACGTATAGGAAGCCTAAATCTAATTGTCTAGAAATATTCTAGACCATCCAATTGGGCAATGGTCCAAATTTGGACTCATTTAGAGTTTATTTGACCCTCCAATTATAATAGGAAAGATTTGTATAAAGTTTAATGAGATTTGCATTTAATGTTTTTGATTCTGTATAGTTCCGAGATTTATATCCCTATCACATGTTACCTATTATTTGTCTTATTTTCATGCACCTTTGTGACCATCAGATTTTTTATCCAACGGTGTGGATGTCATCCCCTACCTCCTTCCATTTTAGGTAAGAGGGGCATAGACCCAACCTTATGTTCCCTGACTTATATCTAGCTCGTTACTCACTCTCTCCTCATGATTTCTTCTCTCCTAAATTAGCCTCATCCTTCTGCATTCACTGATCCCTAAAACTCCCACTCTCATACCCATTTAAGAAAATGCCCATTAGGGCTTGTGCTCTCTTCTCTGTCGATTCACACAGCCGCCGCCATAGCCCTGATCATCATCTGTTCAAGCACCCATTAGCATCGACATACCCCACTTGTTCCTTCTCCACCTTCAATTTCTCCACTCGTATCCCCAAACACTAGGATCTACTCACATTTCATCTCCAATGATGGCAACTTCGCCCTGACAACCTCTACTGCCACTGCGGTAAGCATCACCAACCCCTATGGAATCTTTTTGGGTTGCTACTTTTACCTAGTTGTCTCTAGGTCGTTGTATCCTATAGGGGCCAGTAGAGATGCCCGCCAGTGCCAATCATTTCAAAATCTCAATGCTTCCCCAACTCTATATTCTCTTCGTGCATGCTCACCTGGACTCAAGGATTATGGATTGGTGATTGTTGGGTTCCTTTTTGGTCTCTAATTGTAGCTACACAATTTTTTGCATGCTCACTTATTCCTTGTATGTGCCCCTGCCCTATTAATCAATCTATTGTAATCACAAGGGAATTTAAGGGATTTTCATCTTCCATTCCTTCTTTGACCATGGTTCCTCAGTGGCAAGCCTTCTCACTAGTTGGATGACCCTTATTTGTCCAACTCAGAACCGGCCCACTGGGTTTGGGTATGTACACGTGGCTTTTTCTTGTTTTGTCATTGGTCTATTTTCAAATATTCATAGTAAATCGTAGGATGCTCAGAAAAATGAGAAAAAATATGTTTTGGAAATTTTTTTTGAGAAGAATCCAAATATCAATTTTTGAGCATCTATTTCTAAATCTCCAAACATTGATTTTATGAGAAATGGAAATTTGGGTTTAATTTGGTGAATAAAATGTATATTAATGTGAAACATGTTGTAAATAGGGTAATTAGGGTTACCAAGCCCCCAAGATTGTGATTAGGCTTTTACTCAACCTAGGAAGAGAGAGGATATACTCTCCAAGTGAAAAGGTAAGTGGTCCATGCAAATTGAACATAGTTAAATGGTTTGCTTTATATATATGCATGTATGAGAATTTCAATGAATGCCATATTTATACTATTTATTGTTTCAATTTCTAAAGTCAGTAAAATTAGGATGAATTGAGTTTTATGTTGTATGTTGTATCATATTCATGAGCAATAATGATAAAGTTACAAATAAATTCCAAAGCAATCTTAAGAAATTTATGAGAAAGAAAATGTTAAAAGTAGGCTTATATAAGTTCCTCATAAGAGAAGAGGCACGTCGGTGCATTAGAGAATAGGCACTTTGGTGCTTAAGAGAAGAGGCACTTCGGTTCCAAGAGAAGAGGCACTTATGTGCAACCCGAGGACACTTATATAGGTTAAGATAGAAGAAATTGAGCTAAAAGAAATTGCATGTCTTTTCAATGTTCATCGCTAAATGTCTATTTTCAGTTTTCAAGTTTTATTAAAATTATAACATGTTCAATTCCACTTACCTCTAATTTTATTGCATGGCTGGGGGCATGATGCCCATAGGTTGGAAGATAGGTCAGGAGGGAAGGACATCGAAGGTGGAAACCCTAGCTCAAGGATCTTCAAGGAGAAAAGCATCGGTGGGGTGCCGACCATACCTAGTTTATAGATCTTTTTCCTTTTACTAAGATTGTGTGCATGTAAACTTTGTTAAAATTTAATAATGAGAAATTGTGATTAATATCCTATTATGGTTGATTTAAACTCTAATTTTGTGCAATGAATATCATGGTTGTAACCCCCTTGATGTGAATGAATATATGCACTTCTTCTATGAATGGTACAAGTGGGGTGTTACAATTTCCTTCAAAAAATTAGGGACATGATTAGAATATAAGTTTGCACTACAGTGCAAAGCACTTGAAACGAGACCCCTATTTGGAAGAGGAAAGCTCCCATGTTTCCCATCTAGAACACAATTCCTCTAAAACAAACAAAATAGTTATAGAAAACTAATCTCAAGGTTCCACATTGACCTTGTTTGTCTGTCTTGTTGAAACCAGGGTTGAAAAAAATACCACATAACATAAACTTTGTAGTTCATTTAGATTTTCCAAACCGATCCTTCTTGCACAATTCTCATTGCTCTCACCTTGGTAGAAATTGGTTACATCGAAAAGATAGCTTGGATGTAACAATCAATTCCATTACAACTCAAGCTATTCATTATGACATCCCTAAGTCTAATGATATGGGGGTTAGACTTGGCTCAAGCCTACAATTCTCACTCTTATCTCGAACCTTGCGTTGAGAGTGGCAAATTGTTCACACCCCATTTTTTCTCTCTCAATATAATATCATCATTAAATGTTAATTCTATTTCTAATGGTGGAGTTCATCCCCTTTTCCACATTTTCCACATTTTCTCACATTTTCTGCCTAATTAAACCATCCATTTTCACCCACTATAATCTAGTTCGAGGCTTTCTACAAAGAAACCTTATTTCAGTCTGAAAGTGCATTTTCCATCAATTTTGTCTTAAATAAGATATTTTTCATACATCAGCCTGTTGAATTGTTTGGATTTAAATATTCTCTTTCCAACTGCCTTTTTTATGGATAATATGATAAATAAGTTTGACTAATCTTTTGGTGTGCAATTGTCCTTCAATTCAGCCTTAAATAAGCTATTCTTCACAAATTCCCAGTTGAATTGTCTTAAAAATAATATTTCCTTTTTTCAACTACTTGTCCTAAAAAAGTCTAAGAGATAGCTCCTACTTATCTTTCTGTGAAAATTTCAACCGATATTCACTTGAACATTTGTAATACTATCGAATTTTATGTAGATGAAATATATAAAAATAAGACTCAATTTGATAAACAATTTCCTTGATTATAATTAATGGGATAATAATATAATCCACTTCGTGGCATGGATGCACCCAATGACCAAGTGAGGCCCATGGGACTATAGGATTTGCAAATAGTTTGTTGAGGCACACATTAAAGAAATTAAAGGAATTCATGCATAACTAAAGGATATTGCCTTTATGGTCTGTACAAAATCGAACTGTGAAAAAATTGGCTAATTCCCAAAAGATTCTAAGATAATTGGTGGTTTAGATAATTAATGGAGTAATTATCAGGCCTTGAATTGCAAGCCAAGTCTTGAACATCAAATAAGGATAATTCAATCTGACTTTTGGAATACTTAAAGATAATGATGAAACAAAAAGAATTCTAGAATTTGAGATAAAAATAACTTTCCACTTGATGTGTGGAATTATAGTAAATAAATACCAAAGGAGAAACATTTAGCTATTAAAGTTGTCCGAGTAAATCCCATCAATTAGATAAGGTTGGGAAGGACATTAATTTTCCAAAATTTCATAGCAAAAGGATGATCCTAGAATCTTGTAGAAAATCATAAAGGATGAGAGATCTATTTTGAATAAGTAAATGTTGTTCCTTTATTTGAAGTGAGAGAAAAGGAGATCTAGAAACATCCCACACAAATCCAATCTTTCCCAATTTGAGATTAAACTATAGAACGTTCCTCAAAAATTTGGGGTCTATTGGAGAAGATGGGAGAGAGTTATGGATTTTATAAGCCTTCACTAAAGTAAATGATTAATGGATAATGTGTCACATTTAATGTGATAGGGACTTTAGGGAGATAAAATATCGACCTTTTTATGTGTTGTGGTAGGCATGACCATTGGATTTGCAATTTATAGTCCATAGGTTGTCTCCTACCTATGACCAAATAGGAAACACACTTCACCTTCCCTCTCTCTCCCCAACCCTTGGTCTCTCTGATCATGCTTTCTTTTTGAAAATGTCGTGATAACCCTCCTCTCATGAATTCAAACCCAACCATGGTTTATTTAGAGGGACTTGGTGGCTTGGGTACTAAGACATAACCACCCCAGAACCATGGTTGTCCACTGGTGTGAACCAAGGATCGAACCCATCAGCCAGATGCCTCAATCAATATAAAAGAAACTACCCTAGAGCTTGCTTATGCCCCAAAAAACCAACTAGCACTGTTTTTGCTTGGAATCAAGCCCTAAGGCCACCTCTTCTCCTCACCGTCTACTCATAGCAGAGGCCCTGCACTGCCACAAGGGAGCCTCACTCCTAGGGCATCCTAACAGCAAAAAATGACCCCCTCAACTATGTGAGACCAATCTGATGGAGATCGGTCAGTTCCTAAGCCACACCTACTCCTATGTCTCCTCTTTCTCTTCTGCTTTGACAAGATTTTCTACCATGGACCTCCGTTGTTGCCCATGCACGGAAGGAAGGTAGAAGCCATCTGATGAGCGATAGGGTCAACCAATCCATGAGATCCAAAGATACTAGGGTGGGTTTTCATGTTTGGACAGGAGACTGAGAACCTCCACCTGTGGTTAGCAGTAGTAGACAACCTTGAGATAGCTTCAGGCTTTGGACGCTTCTGCCTGGGCAAGTGAACAACCCTAGTCACAAAGGTGTGGGAAAATTAGTCACTGTGCTCCCGACTTAGGCTGCCATCGACATGGATTGGGCACTGAGGTAGTCATGGCCTATCAGCTTAGTCTGACCATGTGGAAAATAAGGTAAACAAAACCCCTTTTGCTGACATGTCCGTCACTGATTGGCCAATAAATGTTTCACCTTGTGAAAATTATAGAAATTAAATTGTAGATCCAATGGTAATTAAATTATATATGATTTTGATAAGGAAAACAAGAGGAACACAAATAAAATATTTTTGAAGCCTAATTCTGATCCGAATTCCAAAATTAGTGCTAATATGTGTTGAAGTGGTGACATATTCATGGAAACCCTAGTTTTAGATATCAAAGAGTAAAAAACAATAAAAACGTTTATTTTATGCTATTATTTGATCTCATTGAGTATAATGATAATCCAAGATGATCATGGTAATAATGATGAACAATTAGGATTTCTAATGTGGATAATAATATATATGAGTAGTTGGGATTTTGAAACTAAAAACCATAACTTGCCAAGTTATTAATACACATAATCTGATCTAAGTGTTCATAATCAAAGGGTATGATGGATAAAATAATTAGGGTTTTACATAATGTTTAATATGTGATATAATTAGGTATTGTACCCTTATTCCTCACCCAAACCTGAACATGACCCTAAACACTAGATTAGGAACCGAGTAGGGTATAATCTAAATACTATGATGGTGACACTTTAGGATTTACATACATGTCGATTATATGTTGAAATACATTTGCTTGATTATGGATGATATTCTTAAAGTACATGAATTGTGATTGCATGATCTACATGGTTCTACATAAGGTACATGGTTACACTTATGAATACTCAATCGACGAGGTTTGCTCATGATTTCTCAAAGATTGTTGAAATAATATGTTGGATGTTTATTTACATTCTATTCAACTATAATGCCACTATGAGTATCACATAAAGTAAGATATCATATTTTGAACCCTAGGTGACATGTATCAAGGGGTGATGCACGCGAACCATGGAAGGGACAATGATCATGCCCAAGATGACATATCAAGCATGGGTTAGAATATGTAAAGAAAATGTCAATTTTTATTTGCAAGTAATTGACTAATTATATGTTGTTATGCACTTACACACTTTTACATGCACCCGACATACATAATATAGTAATATATTGATCCAAATTTTGTTTGTCGACATTTTAGGTAAATGCAAGACATGAAGATATCCAGATATGATACATCAGGTGAAACCCACTAAAGATATTAAAGCTAAATAAAGGAGGATCATATGAAATACTTTTTCTCATAGTAATCAATTCTCAATAAAGTTTATGTAAATTCTTAGAGGATCATCATTACTCATTGTGCAAGCAATATTTGAAATTAATGGAAATTAATTTTTGTTATTTATTATTTGCTAAATTTGGATCAAAATGAATTTTAGGTAATGGATCTCATCTTGAAGGTCCTTCCTTAATTGGGGAATGCTGAAAGTGAGGTCGTTACAACATTCCTAATAGAAGACTGCCTTTTTCCATTGGAGACCCCAGCCTAATTGCATCCATTCATTGTATGACATGCAATAGATCGTCTTGATATTCTTGCCTTATGCAGGGCACATTGTGGTGATCCATCAACCGCCTCTTCCATAGGTACTACCCAAAATCTTGAATCCTAAAATCCACCTATAAATAGACCCTCACACCTACATATTCCAACTCCCTCTATTCTCTCCTGAAGCTAGAGAAACAATAACTCTCCCTTTTTTATGTATGTGATCAGAGGATCTTTCCTCTGATACCAACAACTTCTGCTAATGCTAGTAGGTTCTGCAACAACAACTGATGTTTTTCTATCATATCAATATTACTAGTTACTGCTTACTCTATTCTGTTCATAATTGTTCATATATGGATTTTCTCTCTTAGAAATCTAATCATTCTCTACAGATTCTCTCTCTCTTGCCTCTATCTCTTCTTATGCATCAGTCCCAACTTCCAATGAGGGATCTCTAATGTGGGAGGTCCATAGGCGATTTTGACCAAACATACCTGTATAATAGGACCTTTAGGGAAGTGATGGAAAATCCACAACCATCTCCAACCCCAAAGGTCCACCAACAAAAAAATTCCTTTTTCAATCAACATTTTACTATCGTTTCCTCGAACGACAACCTTTATCACCACTATTGTTATCTAAGATGACTAAAAAGGTTTCAATACCATTCAATGGGTGAGATGGGGTGGCAACACCTACCTCCTTGTAACAGGATCTAAATCTGATCTATGAATTAACACATACCTTTCTTATTTGCCCAAGGGTGGAGTTAAAATCAAGTTTCTAGGTGTTTGCCCAGTGATCTAAATGCCTATATGTTTTTTTCCTTATGTCACATATAAAAATGGGTGATGACTTTGAATTTTATCGATTTATCATTTTCTCATTACTTTTCTGTTGCTCCCACGATCGTAGGATCCACTGAATTTTTTGGGCCGAATATAATAATAACATTTATTTTTAGAAGTTCAACACAACATAATGGAGATTTCCATAAACAAACCATCAATGTAATATCATGATTCATAGAATGACCTCAACTGGGAATGGTACATTGCACGTGCGGCAACTTTGGGGTCATTTGGGCCATCTCTTTGACTTTGTGATATTTCCCCCTCTTTCGTGGAAAGGGACCTTCTGTCATATATAATCAAACACAAAATCCCACATTTTCCCACAGAAAATAGGTTTATGCATCCATCCCGTGGTGAGTCTCAGAGTAATAAGAAAATCAGAAATGAGTTCTAATTGTTGATCTGATGAGATTCCAAAGCCGAGTAGATTGGACAATTCAGATCTACACTAAACATTTATAAACTACTGAATAAGTAATCTAATCATATTTGTTCTTGATTCTCCTGCATATGATGTTCTTTATGTTTCTGAGGATCTCTGTCTGATATGTTAATATAAACCATGTGGTCTAAAATTAAGCTGGTGTCACCCTATCTGTGACATTGCTTACACCAGGGCATCCCATAAAGGGAAGATGTCAAAACATTTTGGAATGTGAATATCACTATTTTGTATTACTACTTACAAAAGTGATTGTTCTTTTAGTAAGGAGAAAACAACAACATCTCTAGAAATGGGTTGCCAGTGCCTTCTCTTGTTCACATATCAAGTTGTGTGATTATTCTTGTTTGTATGTTTATATATAGTTTCAATTTATTTTTGTCAGTACCATCCATATATCATCACTATCTCTCCCCAACAAAACCTTGTGCTAGTCCCCCAACATCCAATTTATTCTCTACATGATTTTTTTCATAGGACATGTTTGGTTTTATGCATTTTTTATTGTACTAAAATGTATTATGGGACACATTTATAAATATTTCACATTTAGTTTGTGGGACACAAAATATGGGAATAATTTATAAAAGTTTTAGATATGATGCTATACCACACTAGTATAGCTTAAAATTGTGATGGATGCCAAAATCCTACTTACTTGCCTCAATACCAACAAAAAATATCCATAACTTCTAAATTAAGCAAACAAAAACATAAAAGTAAAAGGAGCATGTGTTTTTAGAGATCTGAACATTTGACTCATGTAGAATGGGATAAATGCACAATCTCTCTTATAACCAAACATAGCCGTTGTTATTTAATTACATGACAATATTAACATGCAGAAAAGTATGTTTTCAAATGCTATGACAATCGTAATAATTGTTATATTGGATACAACAAGATGAATAAATTCATCTTGTCAGTTGAAATTTGAAGAACTACAACAAAATAAGAATGATAACAATGATCACTAGGCACCGAATGTTACAACAACAATATCACCCCCATCTTATGCAAACAATAGTTTTGAAAAAATATCATAGTCACCTTCAAACCCCCACGTATGCGAACATTGAGTCATATTGTACTTCTAAGTGAAGTCTTTTTAGTTTTACAAAGGAGTTGACTAGTGATAAGGGTTAATTATTCTCTCTGGTATTCCTTAAACCTAGTTGTCATAGTCTTCCCTAAAATCCTCTTCTCATACCTTGTTGAGAGGGTGCCTTACACTGCTACTCTTGTGTCTCTTGTTGAAGCATCCACTCCAGTTAGAGTTCCAACCATTCCACTCAGTTGTGATGCCTTCATTCTCTATGACTGCACACACTTTGGTGCATTTCAATTATGATATTTCATGCTTGTTTGTCTGTATAAACAATTCAAATGTGTATAGTAGGAGCAATTGATGTTATTCAAGTTGGAAAATGCAATCAACCTTCATACCCTAAAAGGGTGATATTTTTTTCTAAACAATATCTCTTTACTGGACAACCAGATCAGTAGTCTGACAATATTTTTATCCGATTCACCCTGGTTTATGTTCTTTATTTTTCCCATGGACTTGTAATTCTGGTATGCTAATGTTAGACCATGCCTTTGAAAGTATGTATGTTGCCCTATCTACAACATTGATTACATCAAGACATCTCATAAAAGGAAGATGTATGCATCATTTCAGAATGAAAACATCATGATTTTGCATATAAAACTTACACAAGCAAATTGTTTGTCTATAAACGAGCATACAACAATAGCTATAGGAATGGGTTGCTCGTGTCTTTTCTTATTCACATACAGCAGACTTTCTTTATTATTCATACTATTGATATATCATGAAAATGTTTCCCCAATATGATATTTCTTTCTCTACCATGGAATCTGATATATGCTCTACAAGACACTATTCATAAGGTGTGTTTGGTTTGCGACATCTTGCCATATCGAATTGTATTTTGAAACACATATGTACAAATTTTGAGTTTGGTTTGCGAGATTCGGATTACAAAGCTAATCCATAGATTCTCACACCTATCTCAAAATTATAATGGATGGCGAGTTAACCTCATTGTTATCAAATCCAACAAACCAAACATAAAATTTCTTTTCACATGTGTTTTCTTTAGAAGATTTAACATATGACTCATGAATAATGGGCTGTATGAAGGATTTAGTGGACGTTATTGATGCATAATTACATGATAATATTGACAAGTGGCACAATATGCTTTTTGGATACAATATCAGGATCACAATTGATTTATATAATGACGAAGTATTAGATGGAAAATATCTTCTTGTTAGTTGAAGTTTGATACACATATACACAAATTTTAATGATCCCATCTTCTAAATATTCAGATTTTGTCTTTAGGTCATTAGGATTTGTTATCCAAGAAGATTTGGCCGTTCAATTTTTAGTTCTTACCTCTCCGAAAGTATATTTTCAGCGTGTTATTTAAGAAATTTTGACTATATATATGTTACTTTATTAAAATGAAAACACAAAATGCCAAAGTTTGATCAGCAAGCAACATTCTATATAAGTTCGAAAGAAATGCAATCAAATAAGAATAAGAATATAAGATATCGGGAGTGTCCAGCCAGCCTTCTCTTGTATTGTCGAAGTACAACGAGCTAGCATATGTGGATAACCGCAAGCTGCACTGTGCACTAGTACCCCTTATGGGTCTAGGTGGCCACATCATTACCATAGTGGACATGGGCCTCCTCCTAGCCGAGCAAGGCATTGCCGTGACGGTCTACACCACCCAGGCCACAGCGGACCGTATCCAGCCCGTAGTATCCCGTGCCCGTTCCTTAGCCCTGATGTTCGACGTCGAGGTTCTTCCTTTCGAAACTGGCCACTCTGAGAGTGCCGAAGACACCAAGTCCTTCGCTGATTTCGAAACAATGTTCGCCTCTCTCCACAACTTGGCCCAGCCTCTCTACGACCGCGTCGCACGTCGGACGTCAGCCGGCAACGAGACCACGTTTCTGCTGGTCGACTTCTGCCACCACGGGTCTATCTCCTTAGCTCGCGACCTCGGCGTTCCTCTGCACGTGTTCTACAACATACTTACATACCTTGCTTCGTCAACCTCTGCCACCGCCTGCTGCTCCAACTACTAAAAACCATAGTATATGTGACAGTCATGTAAAATGTTACACACTTTAGGTGACATATTTACACATCACTTATAATTTGTATTGACGTGTGTTAAATAGATGACATACATTTTAGTATATTTAAAAGGGTTACATACTTTCGGTGACATGTATGTACATCACTTATAGTAGGTATAAATCTTCATAACACAGATGACAGTCATTATATCATACATGAAAAGGTTACACCCTATAAGTGACATATATTTGAATCACCTATGTTCTGATGGAGGTTTACCATTTAAGTGACATGTATATGAGTCACATGTGATCTACAAGGGTGTATATTATTTAGGTGACATGCATGCTCATCACTACACTTTTAGATGACATGCATGCATGTCATCTAACCTTTAGGTGATACACATGCCAATCATCCAACATCTCCCAATTAATAATAAGCATCAAGAATTTGCTTAATGCAACTTTGTGGAATCTATCAATACATTTGTTCGAAAATTCTTGAAGGATACATGTGGAGAATTTTCTGTTGAGAGTTATTCTAAGTCATTTTGAGAGTCATTCATAAACATTCACATAATGATCATCCCCACACTCATACACATCTCTTTGTGATCATTCTAAGGCTAATATGCCTTTGTTGAGACAAACTACTCCTTGGTAGCGGCTTGTGAGACCACTCATCCTCACCAACAATTATTGCAGACGGGCAGTACCGACTGAGTGTGCTCCAATCATCCCCAAAGTCGTACATGTCTCCTTTATGAATAGTTGAGAGGACAAAATATTTGTATATGTATCTATTCAAAGTATTTTAGGTACTTTTTGTGAGAGGACATTGTCATGATATAGACCGTAAATCCTCCTACAAGTATTTTTGTGGACCGGTTGTGAGAGGACAGTGTCATGATATGGACATGGTTACTTGCAAATTCATTTTAGGAGACTTGTTTTGGGAGGTCATTCTCACAATATGGGCACGAACTCCTTACATATTTATTTTTAGATACTTGCTTTGACAGGGCATTGTCATGATACGAGCCCCAATTCCTCACAAATGTATTTCAATAGACTTGTTATGAGAGGGCATTGTCATGATATGGGTCATAGTTCCTCTGAAATGCATTTTCACAGGAATGTCTCAATAAAATTATTTCAAAACTCATGAAGGAGATATGTGATACAACATTATTGGTGAGAGTCATTCTAAGTCATCTTGATATTTTTTTATAAAGGGATATTGCCATGATGATCTTCTCCAAACTCCTACACATCTCTTTTGTGATCATTCTAAGATTAATGTGCCTCATCTTATGAGGCAAACTACTCCTTGCCAGAGGCTTGTGTAGACCACCCACCCAAGCATCAATTGTTATAAACGAGCGATGGGTGCCACAAGCACCCGACTGACCATGCTCTTATCATCCTCAAACTCATACATGTCACCTTTATGAACATTTAAGAGAACAATATATTTATACACATATCTATTCAAAGTATTTTTAGGGACTTGATGTGAGAGGACACAATCATGACATGTGTCTTAGATCCTCCCAGAAACATTTTTGTTGGCTTTATATGAGAGGAACTTGTCATGGTATGGGCTACGGTTTGTTACAAATGCATTTCGGAAAATTTACTATGAAAGGGAATTCACATCATATGGTCCCCTACTCACAAATGCATTTTCATGTACTTGTTGTGAGAGTACAATGTCATGATATGAGCCCCAATTCCTCACAAATGCATTTTAAGGAATTTTCTGATGAAAGGGCATGACATGGGCAATGGCTCCTTCGAAATGCATTTTTGGGGCATTCTGTCATAGGACACTCTCATAACATGGGTCATAGATCCTCCCATATGCACTAGGGACTTGTTGTGATATTCTTCCCAAATGCATTTGTCAGAACTTAATGTGAGAGGACATTGTCATAATATGGGCATAGCACCAGACACATGCATTTCTAAGGACCCTAAATTTTTCCAAAGGTTGTTTGACTTACTATTAGATAGAACCTTTTGTGTCCATCCTTTACTTTCAATCCCTAACCCCCGAATTTACAAGAGTGACTTAATATGTCATAATTTCATAGATACTAGAAGCATACAATTATTCTTCAACTATTCAGTTAATTAAATATAAAAAATATTGAAATACCCTCTCACCTTGAAAAGAATTCACATGTAACAACAACATTTCACCCCCTCCCACTTAATCTTGTCGCTTCCAAAAATACCCATGATGCAAAGACTGGTCAGCGCCAAATCTATCCCAACTGCACCCCTAGTACTGGGTACACTCTGCACCTGTCTCTCCCTACCATCTCTCGATCCCCAGTTTCACTTTCCAGAGCTTGCTACCAAAACCCTAATTCCAAGCGCAACATGGAATCATGATACTTCAAACTCCAATGGTTCCATTTTCTTTGCTTTGCTCTAAATTCATGGTGCATCAGAGTCTGACTTCCTTTCTGATCGAGTTGCATGTCTTCTGGCGAGTGTAGGTACTATTGGCAACAATGGGGAATCTTCACACAAGAAGCAAGTGATCTTGTCAGTCCCAATTCCTCACAAATATATTTAAGGGGCTTGTTGTGTGAGGTCACTGTCATGATATGGATCTTGGCTCCTCCAAAAATCATTTAGAGACTTGTTGTGATATGAAATTGTCACTATATGGGCCACATCATCTCCCAAATGCATTTTTATGGACTTGATGTACAAAGAAATGTTAAGTTATGGGCCCTGGCTCCCCCTAGTGCATTTGCATGGTCTTGTTGTGAGAGAACATTGTCATAATGTCGCTCATGGATCCTCCCAAATGTATTTTGAGAGACGTGTTATGAGATAACATTTTTCATGGTATGGGCTCTGGCACCTCCCAAATACATTTTCAAGAACTTGTTGTGAGAGGACATTGTCACAATAGGGGAAATAGATCTTCTAAAAGTATTTTGGGGGACTTGTTGTTAGAGGACACCATCATGATATGGGCTCTAGATACTCCAAAATTTGTTTTTTGGGACTTTTGTGAGAGGACATTGTCATGGTATGAGTTGTGGCCCCATTCAAACATATTTCTAGGGACTTGTTGTGAGACAGTATTGTCATGATATGGGACGAGCCTTCTCACAAATACATTTAGAGGACTTTCTATCAGAGAACATCATCATTGATGTAGAACGATGCTCCTCACAAATTCATTCTCAAGGACTTGTTGTGAGAGGGAAATGTCATGATATGGGTCGTGGCCCCACAGACCACCACTTACCTTAACTGCGCACTTTGTCCTCACTCAAGCGCAAGCCAAGATAAACTTCTTGACTGATCCCCCATTCAGTGTAGACTCAAAATATCCCATGGACACCCAACTCCCATCTACAATTACCAATGCAAGGGTAGATCCATCTCGTCTCAGTGACTATCTGATAAGTGCATACTCATCATGATTTTCAATTACCTTTTTGGAACAATTTAATATCTATTCCACGTCTTTTCACCCTAATATGAATCATAATGCACAAAACTACTCAGTGATTCAATAATTAAGGTTTTAACTAAATATCTTTCATTTTATGCAGGTGTAGCAGGCAACTCCATGCAAACGGTCTCAAGACCGTTTGGATCCATGCGGTCTCAAGACCGTTTGCTGGAATACACAAAGAACAAGATGAAACCAGTTGCCCAAGAAGTCCACGCGGTCTCAAGACCATTTGGTCCCATGCGGTCCCATGCGGTCCCAAGACCGTTTGGTCCCATGCGGTCCCAAGACCGTTTGGTCCCATGCGGTCCCAAGACCGTTTGGTCCCATGCGGTCCCAAGGCCGTTTGGTCCCAAACGGTCCCAAGACCATTTGGTCCCATGCGGTCTCAAGACCGTTTGGTCCCATGCGGTCCCAAGGCCGTTTGGTCCCAAACGGTCCCAAGACCGTTTGGTCCCGCGCGGTCCCAAGACCGTTCGATGCAAGCACAAGGATCGATTGAAGAACTAAAGCCGCGCGACCATGCCAAAGCCAGGACCGATCAAAGCAAGACCGTTTGGCGCTCAAACGACCTCCAAACCATTTGATGCCCAAACGGTCTCAAGACCGTTTGGTGCCCAAGCGGTCTCAAGACCGTTTGGCGCCCAAACGGTCTCAAGACCGTTTGGCGCCCAAACGGTCTCCAAACCGTTTGGAGAAGATATTTCCAGCAACTTATCCAAACCGTTTGGGATCAGATCTGAAACTATAAATAGACCCCCAGGGTCCCCATTTCGAGGCATGGGTTCCGGACGCCGAAAGGCTGCCAGAGCACCACACCGATCAAGTTCCACTCCATCTACCACTGGTGTTGCATCCAAGGAGGCCAAGAAGAGGAAGAAGACGGAGCAAGGAGCGCATCTTCTTCGCCGGGTTGCGTCCACCCTCTGCACCGAGCTTATGGCGGATCTATCTTCTTCTTCTATCTTTCTTGTACCTCGCATCATGAGCGAGTAGTCCTCTTTCGCTGGGGTGCGGGGACTAGCCCCGCTGCCCATGCAAACCATGTTCTCTTGTTAAACTTTCCTTGGCAATGTATATAGCTCTTCATGTTGTTGTTTATCGTTAAGCTTGTAGGTTGGTTATATGCTTGCTTTCATCTTTGTGCTCCCTATGTTGCGATAACTTCAATGCATGGGTTCCTATGTTGCGATAACTTCAAGACATGGGTTGGAACGTCGTTTGACGAGTTTGACTTCCCGACTAGAAATAGGAGGGGATTCCTTGAGGTAGTAAGTGTATGATCCGCGAGGGGACGAGCCATCTAGCCTCCGGTGACACTTCTGTGCGCCTGACGCCCGTATGGGGGGTTCACAACCTCAGTTGGATTTTGTATCATCTCGCTAAACGTCGGTGTTTGCTCGCATATCATCTTCTTGCTTGTTTATGGGTTAACGCAGTTGACGCCCAAACTAGAAATAGGATGGGTTTTCATCGAGGTCGTAAGTGTATGATCCGCGAGGGGACGAGCCATCTAACCTTCGGTGACACTTCTGTGCGCCTGACGCCCGTATGGGGGGTTCACAACTTCCGTGGATTTCTGTATCTTCAGAGCCATAAGACGTATGATCCGGATGGCGATGAGAAATCGGCTGCCTATGGTGACGCTTACGCGGACCTGACGCCCGTATGGGGGGTTCCGCAGCAGCTCTACTTGGAGTGTTATATCGTGCCTGGTTTGTTTGCAATAGAGTATGTTTGTGTGTGTAGCGGTGGTCAAACCCGGTACCATCCCAGCGATTTCATACCATTGATCTAAACCCATCTTTTATTCCGCATTTACTTTCTTGCAATTAGTTTAATCAAACCCAAATCAACCTATCGTTCTAAATATTAGTCTTACTTGAGCTAGATCTAACTGACAAAGATTCTTAAAAACGTTGTCATTTGGGTTCGATCCTTAACTATACTGCGATAAGATCCGTCCGCTTGCGGGTGGTATTGTTGCACTTGGTTTTGGTAAAAGATCGGGGATATAAACTCCGAGTGAATTTGTAGTGCATTCAAAAGCAACATCAAATTCTGGCGCTGTTGCCGGGGACAACGGAATCAGTCAGTCAAACCTAGTTATTTTAAGACTAATCTAGGATTTTGTTTTCTTTTTGAAACTATCGCTCATCTATTTGATCTTTATTCTACTTCAAGGATATCACTTTCAAACCTTTTCAAATTTCAGGTGCTCTTTGACGATTAGTGCATGCACCGTTCGGATAGTCTCGGACTGACTGCGAGCTTTGATCCCAAAATCGATAGAACCTTCCATCGTCAGATCTGAGAGAATCAAGCCAAAATGGTGCAAGAAGAAGAAGTAGCCCGTAGGGTGGCTCAAGCCATCAATGCGCAGAGAGAAAGGTTCATGCAAGAAGCTAGAGCTGCGGTTCAACAAGAGATCTTAGCAGCACAGGCAGCAGCGCAAGCAGCGGAACTTCAGAAAGATCTTAGAGAGTTCTCTATCCCAAAGGCCGCGAATGTCTATCATCCGGTGCAGCCTCCTCCCATCGAAGCTGCCAACTTTGAGATTAGAGCACATTGGATAACCTTGCTTCAAAACAACCCCTTCTACGGTAAAGAAGCCGAAGACAGCCAAGGTCATCTTCTCAGATTTATTGACATGTGTGCTATGACGAAGCAAAATGGAGTCTCTAATGATGCTATTCGACTCCGTCTCTTCAAGTACTCTCTGGCTGATAGAGCCATTAGTTGGTACAACTCACTACAGAGTGATGTACCCATCACCACCTGGGAGCAGCTTCAAAACGCCTTTCTGGAAAAGTTCTACCCCCCATCTCTTACATATGAGATCAGGGGACGAATCACAAATTTCACTCAAGTCCCAGGAGAAACTCTTTCCGAAGCTTGGGATAGATACAAGGAGCTCCTAAGCAAATGCCCACACCATGGAATTCCTAAGAATCAGCTGATAGAAATATTCTACAGGGGTGTGGAGGATGATGTTAAGATGTTCCTTGACTCCTCGTCTGGAGGGAACTTCATGCGGCAGAGTTACGACAGCGCATGGAGAGTAGTCACCCTGGGAGCAGAAAATCAAGCCAACTGGGGTAGATCTGTTGGTAAAGGAGTCTTAAAGGTAGCTATGGCTGACGCTATCCCAGAATACAAATCTATAGCTGAAACTTTGAAAGTCTTGGTTGCAAAGCAAGATCACATAGAATCATCCCTTGCTGCGATTGGAAGAGGACATTCTCCAACTAGGCAACCAGAACAAGTCAAGACCACTTCTTTGTTTTGTGAAGCGTGCAAAGGCACTGACCATTCCACACTATCATGCAATGTTCTCTATGATGTTGTTTTAAGCAATGCCTGTGGACAAGGAGATAATTGCCAGATGGAAAATCTTAATGCTATTAACACCAACCCTGGGTAGAACTATTACAATCCGAATCAAAATAGGAATCACCTAGGCTTCCAGTACGGAAATCCTTCAGGAGCTATGAACTCGCATCAATTTGTTCCGAATAATCAACCAAGAGGCCCATCTGGGTATCAGTTTAACCAGCAACAGAACTTTGGGAATCAAGGAAACTTCAAGGGAAACTTTCAGAACAGAAACTATAATAATTATCAGAATAACTCTCAGTATCAAAGCTTGAACCAACAACAGGGTCAAACAGGATCCATCCCTTCTGATGACAAGCTATCTACCATTGAAAAGTTATTGCAAACACAACAAACGATGATAGCCAATCAACAGGCCCAGCAGAAGGCTATTGAAACTCAACTAGCTCAACTTGCTGCTAGTATTAAGCCACAAGCTGGAGTCTTCGCCGGACAACCTGAGAACAATCCGAAACATCTGGAGCAGCTGAAGGTTATCGCTACAAGGTCAGGGAAAAGTTATTTGGATCCCCCAACAAAGACAACTGTGGTTATTTCTGACGAGAGTGAACCTATGACAGACCAAAACTTGACAGCACCGGAATTGCAATCAAAGGAAAGCAAGACTAATAAGGGAAGTTCTGAAAAAGTTGTCGATGAAGGAGTAGAGACACCTGAACCAGATATTCCTGTATATAAGCCTCGTGTTCCTTTCCCATCCCGACTGAGGGAAACCAAGCTTGACACTAGATTCATCAAATTTAAAGAGGCTATGAAGAAACTCCATGTTGATATACCATTCCTAGATGCTCTTAATGAGATACCAGCCTGGACCAAGTATCTAAAGTTGCTCCTCACCAAGAAGTACATCACTGAAGAATATGAAACTGTAAAATTGGCTGCTACCACATCAGATATCATACTAAGCAAGATGCCAAAAAAACAAAAAGATCCAGGATCCTTCGGAATCTCATGTCACATTGGTGATTCATCATGCAAGAAAGGATTGGCAGATCTTGGCGCAAGTATTTCTATTATGCCGTTGAGTCTATGCAAGAGATTAGGGTTTGAAGAATTGCTTCCAACTGCTATGACAATTCAACTTGCGGACAATTCAGTAAAAAGACCGTTAGGTATTCTCGAAGATATCCCGGTCAAGGTAGGCAAGGACGCATATGTCCCATGTGATTTCGTCATCATGGACATAAAAGAAGACACCAAATACCCTCTCATCTTCGGTCGCCCTTTCCTCGCCACTGCTAGAGCCCTTATCGATGTTGAAGCTGGAACATTACTGCTCAGGTTAGGTAAAGAAACTCTTGAGTTCAAGGTTTTTGAAAGCATGAGAAGACCAAGTATACAGGAGGAGGTCTATCTAATAGATTGTGTTGAGCAGATGTCACAGCTTACTCAAGAATATCACGAATCATGCGATCCCTTGGAAACTTCTCTATACGACCTTTTTAATGACGAACCTATTGACCAACAAGATAAGGACTGTACCGAACCTCCCGACTCTACTAAAGGAAATCCTGAAGCTACCTATGAAGAATTAAAGGTTACCGAAACCCCAGAAGAAATCAGTGAAAAACCAGAACCTCCTGAAATGAAGCCCCTACCTGAAGGGCTGAAGTATATGTTTTTAGATGATCTCAAAGTTTGTCCTGTCATTATAAACTCTAGTTTAACGACCAAACAAGAAGAGCAACTTCTGGAAGTATTAAAGGATAGCAAGAAAGCCATAGGCTACAAAATGAGTGACCTCACAGGAGTCAGCCAAGCGTTGTGCATGCACAGAATCCCCATGATGGAAGACCATAAGCCAACGATCGAGCATCAACGAAAGTTGAACCCGAATATGAAGGAAGTGGTCCATCGTGAGATCATCAAACTCCTTACAGCTGGAATAATATACCCGATATCGGACTCACCATGGGTGAGCCCAGTTCATGTGGTACCCAAGAAAGGAGGTACTACTGTTTTAAGAAATGAAAACAATGAGCTCATCCCCACTCGAACGATCACTGGGTGGCAGATGTGTATTGATTATAGAAAATTAAACAAAGCCACTCGAAAGGATCATTTTCCTATGCCCTTTCTCGATCAAGTCTTAGAAAGATTGGCCCATCAAGAATATTTCTGTTACTTAGATGGTTACTCTGGATTCTATCAAATTCCCATACATCCAGATGATCAAGAAAAAACAACTTTCACCTGTCCCTTCGGGACATATGCTTTTAAAAGGATGCCATTTGGCTTGTGTAATGCCCCCGCAACTTTTCAACGCTGCATGACTGCCATCTTTGCAGGGCTTACTGAAACTGTTATGGAGGTCTTCATGGACGATTTTTCTGTATACGGGGACTCCTTTGATTCCTGTCTTAAGCATCTCTCCATGGTACTCAAACGTTGTGAAGAAGCACATCTGGTGCTAAATTGGGAGAAATGCCACTTTATGGTAAAGGAAGGCATCGTCTTGGGCCACAAGGTTAGCAACAAAGGAATTGAAGTTGATAAAGCCAAGATAGAAGTCATATCTAAATTGGAAATTCCCACAAATGTGAAAGAAGTTCGCGCTTTCCTTGGTCACGCTGGTTTCTATAGAAGGTTTATACGTGATTTTTCCAAGATAACAAAGCCGATGACCAATCTACTTTTAAAAGATGCTGATTTCAATTTCAATAAAGAATGCGTCAAAAGTTTCGATACGCTGAAGGAAGCCCTTACAACTACCCCCATCATTAGAGCTCCCGATTGGGACCACCCCTTTGAAATTATGTGTGATGCCAGTGATTACGCGGTGGGTGCGGTCTTAGGACAATATATAGAGAAGAAACATTATGTGATCTATTATGCGTCGAAAACCCTCGACGAAGCTCAAAGAAATTACGCTACTACTGAAAAGGAACTTTTGGCAGTCATCTATGCCTTCGATAAATTCAGATCCTACCTTACTGGTTCGAAGGTAATCGTTTACACAGACCATGCTGCTATCCGTTACCTTATGGTGAAGAAGGATGCTAAGCCAAGGCTGATCAGATGGATACTCCTTCTACAAGAATTTGACCTAGAAATAAGAGATAAAAAAAGGGACGGAAAATGTTGTTGCAGATCACCTCAGTCGCATCCACACTCTGGATGCTGACGGGATCCCGATAAATGACTCCCTACCGGATGATCAACTCATGAGCGTCTCGGAAGCAGTACCATGGTATTCTGACTATGTAAATTACCTTGCTGTGGGAGTCATCCATCCCCAGTACACCGGGAACACTCTGAAGAAGTTTATGCACGATGTGAAGCATTACCATTGGGATGAACCATATCTTTTTAAACTTTGTGCTGATGGTCTGTATAGACGTTGTATCGCCGAAGAAGAAGCTCGATCTATTCTGGAACAATGCCACTCGGGACCTGTGGGTGGACATATGAGCTCCAAAAAGACTGCCTTAAAAGTTTTGCAATGTGGATTTTTCTGGCCAACTTTATCCAAGGACTCTTACAATTTTATTCTATCCTGTGATAGCTGTCAAAGATCTGGCAACATAACCAAAAGAGACGAGATGCCACTGAATCTATGGCAAGAAGTCGAGATATTTGACGTCTGGGGAGTGGACTATATGGGGCCATTCCCATCTTCTAATGGATTCTCTTACATCCTAATGGCGGTAGACTACGTCTCCAAATGGGTTGAAGCCATACCAACCATCACTAGCGATTCCAAACCAGTCATCAAACTATTCAAAGATGTCATCTTCCCACGGTTTGGAGTACCGCGAATCGTGATATCTGACGGCGGCTCCCACTTTATTGAAAGAAGCTTTGAAGCTTTACTGAGAAAATATGGTGTCTCACACAAGGTAGCTTCACCTTACCATCCACAAACTAGTGGACAGGTAGAGGTCTCTAACTGACAACTAAAAGCTATCCTTGAGAAAACCGTTGGACGTAATCGAAAAGACTGGTCAACAAAAATCAACGACGCCTTATGGGCTTATCGCACTGCTTATAAAACTCCCCTTGGGACTACTCCTTTTCGATTGATATATGGAAAAGATTGCCACCTTCCAGTCGAACTAGAACACAAGGCATGGTGGGCAATTAAACAATTGAATTTTGATATGAAAAAAGCAGGGCAAGCCAGAATTCTGCAACTCAACGAGTTGGATGAACTTAGAATGACAGCTTATGAGAATGCACGAATCTACAAAGAACGTACTAAACTATGGCACGATGGACATCTGAAAAGAAAAGACATACAAGTGGGAGATCAAGTTCTGGTTTTCAACTCAAGATTACGGCTATTCCCAGGAAAACTCCGTTCCCGCTGGTCCGGACCCTTCATCGTCAAAAACATCTCACCACACGGTGTCTTCTCTATATGGAGTGAAGCGACAAGGGAATTCATAACAAACGGCCACCGATTGAAGAGATATTTTACCTCGACTGACATTGGCGCTGATACAACGATAGAACTGGCAAATCCAAAAGACCCACCATGATGCTAAAAGACTCTGTCGAGCCAACGACATAAAACAAAGGCGCTTTTCGGGAGGCAACCCGACCAATAAATCTGTTTTACTTCTCCTTTTCAAAATTCCGTTTCTTACCTCATAGTTAAAATTTCCTTAAATAAAATTTGCCTTACAAGATAGTTCTTTTTCAGGATACGAGATCGGAGTGGCGCTGATCAGAACGAAATCATTCTCGGCAGTCATACCTGGTGTCTCCTTTCCCCTCCATCTTGAATTTAGGGTTTGCTCGAGGACGAGCAAATCTCTAAGTTCGGGGTGGAGGGTGGGTGGTACGTATTCCACTTCCACATACACACCCTCTTTTCATACTCAATATGTCTCTATCATAAAATTTTTCAAAATTTTGAACAGATACCTGATGAAATTTTGACTTTTTTTGATAAAAATATAATTTTTTGCTTGCATCTTCTATCATAACATCCTCCTTATCCGAAGTGAATCCTCAAGAGGACTGACTTTTGAAACTTGCCTCTTTCCTGAAACCATCCTGTAAAACTTATGATTCCTAACATCATAATACTTTTTACAAAATGATAAGTATCTGTCAAACTGATAGGGATAAAAAACGTCGTGCTTCCTAACTGGCTAGTGGAACAATGGCTCGGAAACCTCACTGGATCCGCATCAAGTCATTATTTGAGCAGAGTATGACGAAGAGAATAACCCGGTTTTGAATTGTAAATCAAATTGCATTCCGATCTGAACTCTCTTCTACACTTCTTCTATCATTTTCGTATCCCTCCATCCATCAATACCACCAAAATAGCCAAACTTGTGCCAAACCCTAAGTTCGGGGTGGCACGCCACTTTCCCCGTATCTGCTTCTTCCATACCCCTTCCAATAAATAGGGGCGTACCACCAAAAATGCAATCTCGAGTCGAATAGAGGAGAGATCTGCAACAAAAAGATGCCAAAGTGCACATAAAAAGAAAATGCAATCTCGAGTCGAATAGAGGAGAGATCTGCAATAAAAGATGCCATAGTGCACACAAAAAAATGCAATAAATGAAATTGCAAAACAAATAAAAATCTCGAGTCGAATAGAGGAGAGATTTACTTCTTCTTTCCATACCACCTTTCACTCCTTTTTCTACCTAAGGGCACAATACATCCCCTACCATCCTGAACTACACCAGTGTCAGATCAAATGCATACTTGTCGATTCTACGGGTATCTCTGAACTCCTACAAAACTCTTCGACATGCTTGGTGTTGGAAAAGGCGGGGAGGAAGCGTTGTTGGGAAACGAACTCAGGAACGAAGCCATGGAAAGACGTGTTTCGTGGTCCCAGGAAGTTGAGGTACTCACTCATACTGAGCAAAAAGAAAACATTTGTGATGTGAAGATGAAGAAATCACACGGATCGAAAGTATTCCATCAGGCAACAATTTCAAATTTTATGTTACTCGAGGACGAGCAACGATTTAAGTTTGGGGTGTTTTGATGAGTGCATACTCATCATGATTTTCAATTACCTTTTTGGAACAATTTAATATCTATTCCACGTCTTTTCACCCTAATATGAATCATAATACACAAAACTACTCAGTGATTCAATAATCAAGGTTTTAACTAAATATCTTTCATTTTATGCAGGTGTAGCAGGAAACTCCATGCAAACGGTCTCAAGACCGTTTGGATCCATGCGGTCTCAAGACCGTTTGCTGGAATACACAAAGAACAAGACGAAACTAGTTGCCCAAGAAGTCCACGCGGTCTCAAGACCGTTTGGTCCCATGCGGTCCCAAGACCGTTTGGTCCCATGCGGTCCCAAGACCGTTTGGTCCCATGCGGTCCCAAGACCGTTTGGTCCCATGCGGTCTCAAGACCGTTTGGTCCCATGCGGTCCCAAGACCGTTTGGTCCCAAGCGGTCTCAATACCGTTTGGTCCCATGCGGTCCCAAGACCGTTTGGTCCCATGCGGTCCCAAGGCCGTTTGGACCCAAATGGTCCCAAGACCGTTTGGTCCCATGCGGTCTCAAGACGGTTTGGTCCCATGCGGTCCCAAGGCCGTTTGGTCCCAAACGGTCCCAAGACCGTTTGGTCCCGCGCGGTCCCAAGACCGTTCGATGCAAGCGCAAGGATCGATTGAAGAACTAAAGCCGCGCGACCACGCCAAAGCCAGGAGCGATCAAAGCAAGACTGTTTGGCGCTCAAACGACCTCCAAACCGTTTGATGCCCAAACGGTCTCAAGACCGTTTGGTGCCCAAGCGGTCTCAAGACCGTTTGGCGCCCAAACGGTCTCAAGACCGTTTGGCGCCCAAACGGTCTCCAAACCGTTTGGAGAAGATATTTCCAACAACTTATCCAAACCGTTTGGGATCAGATCTGAAACTATAAATAGACCCCCAGGGTCCCCATTTCGAGGCATGGGTTCCGGACGCCGAAAGGCTGCCAGAGCACCACACCGATTAAGTTCCACTCCATCTACCACTGGTGTTGCGTCCAAGGAGGCCAAGAAGAGGAAGAAGACGGAGCAAGGAGTGCATCTTCTTCGCCGGGTTGCGTCCACCCTCTGCACCGAGCTTATGGCGGATCTATCTTCTTCTTCTATCTTTCTTGTACCTCGCATCATGAGCGAGTAGTCCTCTTTCGCTGGGGTGCGGGGACTAGCCCCGCTGCCCATGCAAACCATGTTCTCTTGTTAAACTTTCCTTGGCAATGTATATAGCTCTTCATGTTGTTGTTTATCGTTAAGCTTGTAGGTTGGTTATATGCTTGCTTTCATCTTTGTGCTCCCTATGTTGCGATAACTTCAATGCATGGGTTCCTATGTTGCGATAACTTCAAGACATGGGTTGGAACGTCGTTTGACGAGTTTGACTTCCCGACTAGAAATAGGAGGGGATTCCTTGAGGTAGTAAGTGTATGATCCGCGAGGGGACGAGCCATCTAGCCTCCGGTGACACTTCTGTGCGCCTGACGCCCGTATGGGGGGTTCACAACCTCAGTTGGATTTTGTATCATCTCGCTAAATGTCGGTGTTTGCTCGCATATCATCTTCTTGCTTGTTTATGGGTTAACGCAGTTGACGCCCAAACTAGAAATAGGATGGGTTTTCATTGAGGTCGTAAGTGTATGATCCGCGAGGGGACGAGCCATCTAACCTTCGGTGACACTTCTGTGCGCCTGACGCCCGTATGGGGGGTTCACAACTTCCGTGGATTTCTGTATCTTCAGAGCCGTAAGACGTATGATCCGGATGGCGATGAAAAATCGGCTGCCTATGGTGACGCTTACGCGGACCTGACGCCCGTATGGGGGGTTCCGCAGCAGCTCTACTTGGAGTGTTATATCGTGTCTGGTTTGTTTGCAATAGAGTATGTTTGTTTGTGTAGCGGTGGTCAAACCCGGTACCATCCCAGCGATTCCATACCGTTGATCTAAACCCATCTTTTATTCCGCATTTACTTTCTTGTAATTAGTTTAATCAAACCCAAATCAACCTATCATTCTAAATATTAGTCTTACTTGAGCTAGATCTAACTGACAAAGATTCTTAAAAACGTTGTCCTTTGGGTTCGATCCTTAACTATACTACGATAAGATCCGTCCGCTTGCGGGTGGTATTGTTGCACTTGGTTTTGGTAAAAGCTCGGGGATATAAACTCCGAGTGAATTTGTAGTGCATTCAAAAGCAACATCACTATCCCTTTCCAAATTTACCTGGACCGCAAGACTTAAGACCGACATGCGACATGCCCATATGGACCCCACTACTAGAGAGGAATTGTTTTTTTACCATTTGTAACAATTGATCCCACTTCCTAAGGCTCTAGTAAATTTTCAGGAATGATGACTAGCCCTACAGATGACCACTAGCCTTAATTGTGTATTTTGTCCTCACTCACACGTAATCTAGGATAAACTTCTTGACTGGTCACCCATTCTAGTACTATTTTGGGTTGAGCATGCTTAACCATAGAGTTATTTAGTATGGGCTCCCTAAAAAGGAGGTGCACCTTGATGATATGGGTAGTCCAATCATTCCTTCATAAGATCATTTTATTTGAGGCTCGAATCTTGGGAGCTCGATATCGAAGGTGTCTAGCTTGTTACAAACGTGGGTATGCCCTCATAGAGGTTGAAGACTTTTTCTCGAAGGATAGGTAAGATATTGTAAGGTTTATTGGTGCCTTTTGATCCTTAAAAAGGAAGGCTAGGTATCCTTTCCCTACAAATGGAAAGTCTTATTATATCTCTTATAATGGAATATAGGAAATTTGCAATGGTTGTTAAATCCTAGAGGACGACCTCTCTATGTAGTGAATGTACACTCTCTTAGTTTGGAGATTGGAACCAATATACATAGATTGTTCTTGACCTCATTCCATATCTCTTATCCTTGCTATGTATATTTAGTTGTACACAAATTCCATATTTTCAATCTTATCTCTTCAAATAATTTGAAGGTCTTATCATTTTTAGTTTAAGTGTTTTATATCTATTCAACCCCCCTATAAAGCCCATTGATCCAATAATATTGCTCCATGACAACAGTTTGCGCAGAGCAACAATTGCTACAAAGGGACGATGGTAGTCACAAGCACCTGACTGACCATGTGCCCGATCATCCTTAAAACTCATACATATCTCCTTTATGAACGTTTAAGAGGACAACATATTTATATACGTCTCTAATCAAAGTATTTCTAAGGACTCTCTGTGAGAGGTCATTATCATTACATGGGTCCTAGATCCTCCCAGAAGTATTTTTATGAATGTGCTATGAGACGTCACTGGCATGATATGGGCTCTACCTCTTCACAATGCATTTTGGGGGATTTATTATGAAAGGACATTCTCATAATATAGGCCATGACTCCTCACAAATACATTTTTGGAACTTACTTTGAGAGGACATTGTCATGATATGGGTCACACCTCCTCATACATACATTTCAAGGGACTTACTATGGGAGGAAACTATCATGATATGGGTCATGGCTCCTTCCAAATTTACTTTTGGAGACTTGTTGTAAGAGGACACTCTCATGATATGGGAAAAATTAGAAATAATAAAAATGGCCAAATCAAGCAGTGACTAAATAAAAAAGTAGATTAATATCTCCTCCCATATGTATTTCCAAGGACTTACTATGAAAGGACACTATCATGAAATTGCTCCCAAATACATTTTTAAGGACATAATATGAGAGGAAACTATCATGATATGGGCCATGGCACGTGACAAATGCATTTTTAGGTACTTCCTATGAGAAGACAATGTCAGGATATGGGTCATGGCTCCTAACAAATGCATTTCTAGGGAGCTAATGTGAGAGGACACTCTCATAATATGGGCCCCAAATTCTCTCAATTACATTTTTAAGGAGTTGATGTGAGATGACAATCTCATAATATGGGTTGTGGCAAGTGCTACAAGCCAAGCAAACAAGAGTTGCAAGCCCCAGTCGACCCAAAAGAAATGTGCAACAAAATTCTTGCCACTTTTTTATAAATGAATTGTATGATACCATTTTTCCTATCTAAATTAACATTTCTCTCACTACTAAAGCCATGCATTATCATGCACATATATGGAAACCTAAAGAAATCAATTATTCAAGCGTGTCTTCACTCAATTTAGATAAACTCACCTACCACAAACTGATCATTTCATTTTAGAAAATATATTTACCATTTTTTACTTCATATATATGTAGTATCATTTCCTAAATACATATTTTTCATGTAAATTGTAATTTTATAAAAGTAAAACAATTGTATCTTACACACGCACACATAAAAAATCATATAACCAACATACTAAAATGTCTTTTTGTGACATGCATGGTATGTGCGATGCTAATATACAAAAAACAAGACAAGAATGTCAATATCAACATAAAAGGAGGCATACAAGATATGGGATATTAATGTGGTACAATTTCAAACATATTGAATTAATGAGCCCACTAAAAATTAGTAAATGTATAAGAAGGAGAGATCAATAGAGGTTTCCTTTTTAATTGATAAGAAAATGTATTAGAAGATGTGACCAAGAACAATTTCAAAATTTTAATTGAAGAGAGAATGTATTGGCTCGTAAGTTAGGTCAATGAAAATTTGAAAATTTGATTGGTTGGAGAACGAAAGAGAAGAAAAGATAATGTTATTTCAAATTCACAAGAAGGATTGACATGATATAGTTTGTAGACATAGTTGATTAATGTTGACTATTCTTGTTACCAAATATAATAGAAAAATACAAAAATGTATGGCAGGAGAAAGAAATAAGAAGAATGCACCATTTTTTAGATGTATTATTGTGACCATGGGAATACATAATGTAAGTACGGGACATGTTCACAAAAGGAAAATAGTTAATGTGATTTCATTTACATTGATGTATATATATGTATATAAATCATGAATATTTTTTTTCTAGATTTTGTTTGGTTGGAGAAAGAAAAAAAAGGAGTTGATGAGATTGTAAGAAGTGAGAGTACAGATTAATGAGTTACCATCAATGGGATGCGGATGAAAATTCAAAAACATTGGTGATGTGGTACAGTAATGGACTGAGTGTGGGAAGGAGAGATCAGCCACACTATCTTCATCAGATTTTGATTGGATGAAAAAAGAGACAAGAAACATTAATGTGATTGCAAAAAGAGAGGAAACAATTTTTTTTTACAAAAATAGTGTTTTTGAATGGAAGGTCAAAATTAGCTTTGGATTATACTGATTAGAGAAATAGGTAAAAAAATAGTTGTAGTGATTGTAAACTAGAATAAATATGACAATTAACATTTAATACAATTATAGAAGGTTTTATTTGAGTATTCTTTTTGCAAAAAATAGAAAAAAAGATTAACAATATAATTAGATAATAGATTTAGGAAAACTACCCTTTTTAATTTGTAATTTTTATTCAAAAAGTGAGAGACATAAGAAAAATATGAGATCAATGGGGTGTGGTATTAAAGAAATAGAGTAATATGATTTCATTCACAAATCAATGAGAAAGTTCATTGAAAATGGTCCAACATGATAATTACTATGCATCTGGAATGGTTGTAGAGAGAGTTAATATAATTCCAAAAAGAGAATCGAGAACTTGATGTTATGTCGTATATGGTGAGATTTCAAATGGAGCCAGTTAGTGGTAATTCAATTCTAATGAGAAAATGTAAGATGAATGAAAATTTTAGATTTTAGTTGGTTAGAGACGGAAAGATAAAATGAGTTAATGTGATTGAAATTTTAAAGGAAATGACATGATGTAGTTAACATACATAGACAGAGAAAGTCAGACTTTTATTTTTTCTCTTGAAAATAATCAAAAATAGTGAAAAGAATGCAAGGAAAGGGAAAGATAAAGAAGAAAATATTCTTCAATAATTTGTTTGAATTAGTTAAAAAATTTAGGAAAAAAAGATCTATATGTAATAGCATGCAGAGCTTTCATCAAATTAATTTTAAATGTTTAAATTTTGATTTTGATGTGTATGATCGTATAATTAGTTTTGTATATTAAACAATTCTAGTATGAAATTAATTGCAGCAAAAAAATTGATAGTCAACATAATTTCTTTTTCGCACATGCTCCAAGAATGTATAATTTTTTGAATTATAATTTTTTTAAATTTCATTTTGATGTGTATGGTAGTATATTTGGTATTAAATACTAATCAATTCTAGTACAAATTTAATTTCAACCAAAAAAATTGATAGTAAACATATAATATATATGTTTCCTTTTTCACACATGCTCCGATCATGTATCATTTTTTCTAAATTTTAGGTGTTTAAATTTAACTTTTATGTGTATGTCAGAATATTTAGTATTATATACTAATCAATTCTAATATGAATTTAATTCCAACAAAAAAAATCGATAGTCAACATAATACATCCATGTTTCCTTTTTTACACAAGCTCCTGTCATGTATCAATTTTTTAAATTTCAAATGTTTGAATTTAATTTTGATGTGTAAGTCTATATATTTACTATTATATACTACTAAATTTTTGTACAAATTTAATTCCAACCAAAAATTGATAGTCAACATATCATAGTCATATTTCCTTTTTCGCACATGCTCATGTCATGTATCAGCTTTTTAAATACTCAAGCGATTAAATGCTGAATTTTGTAACTGCTTTTTCTAGGACTTAATTTTTTCACTTAGGCTCCGATTGGTTTGTCGTAACTGGTCCGGAAAACTTATGAATTGCAGTTCTTTAAGTAGTTTTTCATGATTTATTTATAAGTGTTGGAACTTGAGTTCCGTAACTTTCCGTGAGTTATAGACTTACATACAAAACACAGTTCCTGATTTTCCTCTTAGGTTCCTATTGGTTTCATGTAAGTGATGAGTTCTGTGGAACTCAAGTTCAGTTTTTGGAACTTAAGTTCCATTCACTTCCATGTGATTGGTTTGTTGTAAGTGTAAATATGGAAACCACTAAAAATATTATTAATTTTTGTTGTATAATACAAATAAGTGAGCATGACAAAGATATAAAAAAGAGATCATATCCGTAAAAAAATCATAATATTCTTAAATCATAATAACCATAACAAGAAGTTATGGTGCTGATGTTGCTCCTTTAAAAATATTTTATTATAGTACAATTATAATCTTAATAAAAATATTATGATTAAAATCACATCACAATATTTTTATTTTACTTTGTATATACAAAGTATTGTAATAATATCCACATTTCATGTGCTTGTAATTATAAATTTTGATTAATCATTGTTTAACACAATGTAGAATATTAAATTTTAAAAAAATATAACTATACGGAAATTTTACTATATTATTTGTGCATGGTTATAATTAATTATCATTTTACACATCATATTGTTTAAACATAAAGAATAAAAATATATTACGTAAATCACATTGTTTTCATATGGTGTGGTGTTTTTTCATAATATTTGTATTTTTTATTTTATAGATTGTACTGATAATGGTGGTTATAGTGTTAAATATTTTACATAGTGCAATTATAGTGTATGATATTTTGTCATATTATGTTGTGATTTTAGCAACGAACTATATCATAACCATTAATATTTCTAGTCATAAATATGTTTACATGTGTCACTTGTAATGAATGAAGAATATAATTATATAAGAAATGTTGTTAGTTGTCCCGAAACTCATTTTCCGTTCTTTTTAAGAGGGAACTCAGGAACTGTATTTTGTATATAAGTATGTAACTCTCCGGAAGTCACGGAACTCAAGTTCCAACACTTACTTTCCAGTTCATGTATTTTCCGAACCAGTTACGACAAACCAATCGGAGCCTTAAAAAGAAACAAGTTCTGGAACAACTAACAACATTTCTTATACAATTATATTCTTCATTCGTCATAAGTGACACATGTAAAATATTTATGACTAGAAATATTAGCGATGTGGATATAGTTCATTAATAAACCATAAAATAATATGATAAAATATTATACATTATAATTGCACTGTGTAAAATATTTTACACTATAACCATCATTGTTAGTGCAATTTACAAAATAAAAAGTATAAACATCATAAAAAGAAATACAACACACTATGTGAAAAATAATGTGGTTTATCTAACATACTTTTATTCTTCATTCTTAAATAATATGATGTGAAAAATGATAATTAACTATAACCATGCAAGAATAATATAGTAAAAATTCGCTACAAAAATAATACAAAATTAATATTGTACATTGTGTTAAACAGTGATGAACCAACATTTATATTTATAAGCACACGAAATGCATATATTATTACAATACTTTGTATACACAAAGTGAAATAAAAATATTGTGATGTGATTTAATCATAATATTTTTTATTAGGATTATAATTTACCACAATAGAATATTTTAAAAAGAGCAACATCTGCACCATAACCACTTGTTGACGTTATTGTGATTTAAGAATATTACGGTTTTTCACAGGATATGATTCTTTTTTTCTGTCTTTGTCATCTTAATTTATTTATATTACGCAGCAAAAATTAACAATATTTTTAATGATTTTCAAATTTACACTTACAACAAACCAATCACAGAGAATTGAATGGAACTTAAGTTTTTGAAACTGAACTAGAGTTCCCAGAAAATGAGTTCCATATAACGCATGACTTATACCAAACCAATAGAAGCCTTAATCTCATGACTGAAACAATGTGCCGTTATGTCTATCGCTGCCAAAATATCCCAATTGTGCAACTATTTTTCCCGTCATTTAATCCCCCACTTCCTAAAACACCCGCACCTGTGACCGGTCAGTGCGAAAAGAATGACCTCAACTGTGTTCCACGTGCCTGCACCCACACACGCGCCTGCGCTCGCACTCGATCCAGTGTTGTGTTGGGTATATCCTCCGTGCTCTCTCTCATCCTCAATCTCGATTTCTTCTCCATGATCAAGTATATAAGATGATCTTTCTGATCTTGTCGTCAGTTGCAAATCCATAAATTGGTGGATGCTCTAGCTTGGAATTGGGAACAACAACAGTCCATCCCCTTTGTTCTATCTCTTAATTTTTGTTTTTTCTTTACAGTATTGAAATTATTTAACTTCCGATGCCTTCTTTTCTAATTGGGCCCCTTTCTTCTCATCCTCATTTTGTTGCTTCGAATTTTTAGCTACAAGTGTTCTAGACGACCACCAAAGCACATCCACATGTACTGGATTAGGTGATCTTCGAAGGGTATATATGAAGGTTGAATCATCAACATCCAGTCTACATGTACCCCCGTCATCTATTCTCATCTATTTCATGTATTTCTTTCACCTCTTGGGTGTAAATCGGGTGCATCTTCATCATGGGTGCCCTGCCGTCTCTGTAATGGTTGTGGGAGCCATTTGCTTGGGCCTGAAGGGTGGTCTATGGTGGGTAACATTGTTGTTGTGTCGCCTACTCACAAGGTGTTTACAAAAATGATGAGTGATTGAGGCTCTATTCCATCAAGCTTCAATCATGGTAATAAAACCCAGATGCTTTCTGGGAAGAACATGTACTGCTATGAACATCTCATATCCTAAATATATACATTTTTCCATTGTACTAAATATGTTAGTCTTCGATCTTGTCTGATATTGTTCTGCTCATTTCTTAGTCTCTCCTATCCTCAGGCTACACCTTATAGGTGAGGGTTTTCTCTATTGTGGATCCCTCTCATATGATAAGGGAAAAGGGATCAATAAAGATGCTACTCTTTCTTATTGATAACTTAGATCTCTTAGAATCCATGGTCCATCCTGTTGCCTTCATGGATTTCTTAGATCTTCTAGGATCCTATTACAATTGTGTCAATATTCCCTCTGCTATACTGACTTCTCCTCTTTCTCATCTTCAAGTTGAATTCTTAGTGCTTTTATTTCTATCATAATATAATAAACATAATACCATTTATGCCTTACATACAATACACACATAGATTAACTTAATAGCTTATGCCCATGAATATTACATCCTTATTTCAAGGTCGCGCACATGATTTTAGCTCCCTTACTTATGTGTGTCAGTCAAATGTGTATGTTTCTTTATAGTTTTGTGATTTTACATTTTAACAAGCTTCATCATTCAATTGGATTTTATTCGTGAGGATACCTTATGGCATCGTTCAGAATGATATGTACCCTGACCATACATAAATGTTTTTGAAAGATACCTTCTTTATCTAATAAATTTTTGTTGAATATGAGGAAGGGGGACTCAATGTATCATATCTTCAACTTACAGAGATGACTTCTCTGATTAAGGTGGATTGGGAAGTGTTACTTGGAATTCAATTTGGACAACCCTTTGTAGGTACAAGTAAGAAAGGAACTATGTGGATGATGAATACATGTTATACCATAAAACTGAGTAGGTGGACTTCACCACACTAGAGAAAGGTTTATGAAATAATCCCATATGTATCTCCATATAGAAGATGGTATATGGGATAGGAGACAAATTTTTGTAATAAAATAGTTGGTGGGATGAATGAAAACAATCTGTGTCTTTTTAAAAAAAAGCTGAGGAGATTAACAACCAACCTATTTTTATGATTTTTTTGTTTACATAATTTATTTTTATTTCTATCTTAATTTCCAAAGACAAACCAACAATATTGTTGTTATATGTTAATTTGAATATGCTATAGTAGAATATGGCAGGTTCTTCATTAGCATTACATATTGTCCAAACAATAAGTTTCTTTTTATTTTTGATCTGGTCGTAGTAAAATTCTAAGCAATTTAAAAAGTTGAATAAATTTTGATGCTTGTGCAATCCTCAGAATATTAGTATGCCATCTGTATAGGTTGGTCAAATTCAAGTTCAACTTTAGAGTACGAAATTCAATATGAATATGCCATCTTTTCAATACCTAACCTACTTTAGCTAAAAATATATTTATTGAGTATAAATACATTATGACCGATTTGATGTTTTAGGACATTGTTTAACAAATTTGTAGTATTATATGTTCTAATTGAGGTGTGGTTTGGATATGATTGACCTGACCAGACTAGACTCCTACTTATTTATTTTATAATTGAGGGTTGGGTCTAATTAGATCTGATTGGCCTGACTAGGCTAGCGTAGGTCTCATTTTGGCAACATTAACTAGGTGTTTAGGTAGTACCCTCCCACCCAAGGAGACCTAATTTGTCCAATCCCCACGTAAATTGGCCTATAATTAAGACCTAATCATGCATAACATGACCAAATTATATCTTAGGGACTAGGCACCCAGTTTGAGGTTCCTTGACCAAAGTTAATGGGGTCCTAAGCGGGCTTAAAAATCAGACGTGTTTCCCCAAATCAATTTTGTATCCTCAAATTAGATCTAACATGTGTTCTATGAGATCTCGCCCAAGTGGTGCCTAGGCGGCCCAGGCGTCAACCTAGGGTCCAAATCCTAGGTGCCCAACCTAGTTAGGCCTCTAGGCTGCCTATGCGACACCTAGGCACGTCTTGGCTACTGTTGGACTTTTTTTGTATTTTTGCTCTATCAAACTGATATTTGACTAGATTACTATTGCAATGTTGATCCCCATAATAACTAATTTACTGCTGCTATTCTATTACTCATCTACTACATGCTCCACCAACTTTTACCTCCACCAAGAAACAACTTTGCTAATTGACCAATTTATTATTATTCTCTCTTATAATTTACTGAAACTCTTCTATTACTAATTTACTGCTGATCCACTAAGCTAAAAAATAAAATGTCCACATTTTATCATCTGTGTAGACTTGCTGTAGTTTTATTTTTATTATTTTCTCTTTCCCTCCCACTTTTCTATATTTGTCTTCTTTTTCCTTCATCAAGCAGCAATGTGGTTGCTATGCATTTTTTTCTTTATGTTGCTGCTATGCAATTATTTTTTCTTTCTTTTTGTTCTTAATTATCCCTATCACAATTTGTGGTTGTGTTTTCTTATTTCTCCACCAAGCAGAAAATTGGTTGCTACACTCTTCTTTTTCATCCTAATGTTCCTTCTATTCCCTATTTTTATTTCATCCATCTCCTCCCTCCCATACTAATGCTCCTCCCCAGCTCCTCTTGATATTTCCTACTGATTCATATATTGTTTATATGTTATTATATAACTATTTGTGCATATAATTATATTATATTACATATAATTATATTATATTACATATATTATATAGTATATATATGTTATAAAATAAACACCTTGAAACGCCAAGGCCTCTGCCTAGATTGTCTGGGCATCCCCAGGAAATGCTTGGCCGCCTAGCCTCCTATACAACCATAGATCTAGCACCCCATAAAGGACAAACGATCTCATATTAGCATTTCCACTAGATTCTTGCTAGCAAATGATGTCAACTTTTTAGTGCTTGGTTCTTATAGTGAACATAGAATTAGTGTCCATGTGAATATTGAAAACTAAGTGAGAATTTAACATTCCATACATTCTTGCACTTCTACTTTTGTATAGCACTTAAAATGCTAGATTATTTTCCAGTTGAGGCCAATGTTTGATTTTGGTATATTTAAGGCCGATTTGGCAATATTATCTAGGCGTTTAGGCAGTTGTACCATACCAAATGTCCTAAATTTCTCCTAGGATCAAGGTCTGAGCCTCAATTACCAAGGAATGAACAACCCAATGCCGTCATTTTTTCAAATCTAACAGCTATTGTAACATTTAGATATGATGATCTGTACATATAGTGTTGTTGATGTCTAACTAGAATTCAAATTCAGACCTAAACTCATCAAACCAGAATTATTTGCCTGAAATTGAGTCCAACTTTAAAAGACAAGTATCCAATATTATACAAAGCAATCTAACCAATACATTTGAGTGCCCGATTCTTTTAATACAAAATGCATTACATGAAAGAAGACTCAATTTCAAAACGATGTAAAAGGAATTAAAATTGAGATCTATAACGTTCTGCATTTCTTTGAATTATTGTTCAAATGAAACTGAAATTGGTGCATGCTCATGTCTTTGTTATTTCTTAGTATATTGCAATGGGTTTTGTATATTACTAACTTAAATTGTATAGTGATTCTCACCCTTATTGGAACCAGATCGTCTAAATACTTCAACCCATTGTTCTAATTCAAACAACAACTTTATTTATAACACAAACAATACTAAGGTCAACATAATTCAAACTTGAACTAAGTTGTTCACATGTGAGAGTGTGTTGTACTCACAAGGCAAACATAATTTTGACATGACTAATACCTAGGCATGCTAATGGTGAGTTAATTTCAACTCAAACCCAACTTTAGAGTTGTCAAGCCCAAAGATTGGGACTGAGAACAATCTAGGAAAATTCTATTTCCTCTCTTGTAGTTAAATGGTGCAAAGCTAGTCCAACTACATGTGATGTTGTTTCTACTTAGAAATCTATAGTTGGAGCTCTTGAGGTTGACAATGCTTGTTTCTGTAGTCAGAATACTACAAAAGCTTGTCCGGATCTCAAACTGATTTTGCATTATGTGACCAAATTAGATTTTTTTGTCTTAGGTAAATCCTACCCAAAATAGTTAAATTTGATTGCTAATTTGTCCTTCAAGAACAACTTTGAGGTCAGGTAAGAAACAAGATAGTATTAGACATAGTATATCTATGCAAACACCTTGATAACTAGGGTATATTGTGTTAAGAAACATCATAATATTTTTAGGTTTTGAAACAATTCTATTTTCATGTTTAGAAGCAATAATTGTTGTACATTAATGACAAATAAGGAAATTGCACGATCATTTTTCAAGGAGCCATGGATAAAAGTTGGATGAGTAGAAGAAGATCAAAACATGAACAATGCCAAGAGGAATTCATGCAAGGATTTAATTCCTTTTTAAATTTTGCATTTAGGAATAATATTGAGGTCAAGTGTCCATGTGTGGAATGTGAGAACAAATTTTTCTATAATAGGAATATAATTAAATGGCACGTTATTAAATCTAGATTCCTATCGACCTACACTAATTGGATATATCATGGTCATATTGACAAACAAGATCATATTGTCAATCAACATGTGGATAACTCTTTTGATGATATGGAGGTGTTAATTAATGATGCATGTCATGATGATGTAGAAATGAACATAGACTTTTCTGGTAGTGGTAATGAACATTCTCTTAATGATGATGGTGGTAGTTATCATAGAAATTTTGCTCATGATGATAAAAAATTTGAGGATCTATTGTAAGATGCTTGTGAACAATTTTATACAGGTTGTGATAACTACTCAAAGCTTTCCTTTGCTGTTCATCTATTTAGGGACAAATGCTTGAATCAGATAAGCAACAAGGTGATGTTGGATGTCTGTACCTTCTATCTATGGTGTTGCCTAAGGGACACACGTTGCCAACAAGTTGGTATGAATGTAGAAAACTTATGTCTTCTCTTGGATTGGATTATCAAACCATCCATGCATGCCACAATGATTGTATACTTTATAGAGGTGAATTCATGAATTTAAACAAATGTCCAAAGTGTTCTACCTCAAGGTGGATTGAAACACACTAGAGAAGACAGATAAAGATCAACAAAAAGACACCACAAAAAGTTCTTCTGTACTTTCCCTTTATTACTAGATTGAAAAGATTATTTAGTTCAACAAAGACAACCCCTTGGATGGTTTGGCATTCCACAAGTACGAATGGCACAATGGGTAAAATGTAACATCCAAGGGATTCTGAGGCTTGGAATGATTTTGATACTAACCATGCATCATTCTACAATGAGCCATGAAATGTTAGATTTGTCTTATCAAACTATAGATTTTTACCTTTTAATATTTCCAGGGGAGCAGTAGAAGTATTTAGCCCGCCATCTTAATTTGTTACAATCTTCCTCCATGGCTTGTTATGCATCAATCTTTATTAATGATGTCACCTCTTATTGGCAGTCTGAAGTCACCTGGAAATGATATTGGTGTTTACCTACAACCATTGATTGATGAATTGAAGATGTTGTGGATTGGTGTGAATACTTTTGATGCAAACTTGGGGGAGGTATTTAGCATTAGAGCAATGCTTCTATGGACCATTAACAACTTTCCTACATATAGTATGTTGTCTGGTTGGAGTACAAAAGGCTACAAGGCATTTCTCCATTGTCATGTTGATCATTGTTCTATTTACCTTCCATATAGTCCAAAATGTGTCTATCTGAGGCGTCGTCATTTTCTACCAATTAACCACCCATGGCATACAGACAAAAAAAACTTCAATGGAAATGAGGAAATAGAACCCACACCTCAATTTTTACATGGAAAAATTGAACATTTGTGGGAAGATTACGATAATGCTGTCCTAGAAAAGGCTTCAAGTAATAATGTACAAGACCAACATCAACTACTAGAGGGGTGGAAAAAGAGAAGTATTTTCTTTGAGCTCCCTTATTGGAGCTCATTGCTAGTTTGCCACAATTTGGATGTTATGCGTATAGAAAAAATGTAAGTGAAAACATTTTTGCATGGTTACTTCATAAGGATGGTACAAGCAAGGACAATATTAAAACTCAACTTGATTTGCAACACTTGAAGATTCATAAATCATTGTGGTCTAAGGTTTCAAGATATAATAATATTAGGGAGCTTCCTCATGCAATATATAATATGACAAAAGAGGAGAAGGAAATCTTTTTGTCTGTATTGAAGGACATTCAACTCCCCGAAGGATTTTCATCATACTTCTCTGGCATGGTTCAAGTACAAGATAGGAAGTTAATGGGCATGAAGAGTCATGATTACCACATATTGCTACAATATCTCCTTCCAATAGCTATGATAAATGCATTAACAAAGCCCGCCAAAAAAGTTCTAATTGAATTCTGTGTTTTTTTAAAGAACTAAGTGCAAGGGTCATTACTATTGAAAAGATGTAAGAGTTGGAATGGAAAATTCCTATGATAATATGCAATTTAGAAAGGATTTTCCCTCCTGCATTCTTTGATGTCATGACCCATTTAGCTGTGCACCTAGCGACTGAAGCAAAACTTGCTGGACTAGTTCAATTTCGGTGGATGTATCCCATTGAGAGATATCTTTACACACTGAAGAACTACATTTGTAATAAGAGTAGACTAGAAGGGTGTATTGCTTAAGGGTACTTAATGGAGGAAGCAAGCATATTCTATGATAGGTATTTACATGATGTGGAAACCAATCTAAATAGACCTATAAGGTACCCCAATGGTGCACTTGGTTCTTATTCTATAGTGAGTGTATCAGTTGAAGAACTACATCAAGATGAACGTTTCATATTGCTTAATATGGAGGAAGTTCAGCCTTATGTCAAGTAAGTACATGTTTTTCATTCTGGTACATTTATGAAAAATACCCAACAAATGTTAGCTAACATATATAAATACAGGAAGCATAAGGCTATATTGAGATGTCAACACCCTAGTAGGGATGATTTCACGTTGCAGTTGCATCACCATAATTCATTTGTAGAATGGTTTGAAGATCATGTAAGACATACCATAATTTGATTTAGCATATTGTATTAATCTGTTCTATGTCTTAGTTTGTTTTGTATGTGTGTTCTTCCTAGGTTGCTTCCAAACAAAATTCTGATAAACTTCATAAGCATATCCCATATTTTTCTCAAGGTCCTAAGATAGGAATATATTCTTATAAAGCTTATTTTGTGAATGGATACAAATTTGAGTGTCAAGATGTTGATAAAGATCAAGTAACACAAAATAGTGGCATTGCTACATTAGGTCCTAATGGTGAAGTCTATTATGGACTTTTTGATGACATCTTCGAGATCCACTATCATGGAATGGATCCTTATTTTCTTTTAAAATGCACCTGGTTCAGTGTTGACGAGGAAGGGTTATCGATTGATGATCTTAACATTGCAAATGTTAACACGTGTAAGCAAAGCTTTGAAGATGAACCATTTATTTACCCAGAATAAGATGAACAAGTCTTGTACTCGGTGGATCCTATAGATGGAAAATGGAGTATTGTATGTCAATGGAAACCTAAAAACATATATTTTGATCAGGAGACTGTTGAACAAAAACATGAGTACTTAGTGAAAATTCATGAGCCACATATCAATTGTGGGTTGGATGATGGCCATAATGTTAGATGGACAAGGTGTGACATACCTAGGGCATTACAAGTTCCTCAAAGTTTAATAAAAGATATTTTACAACTTAAAAAGAGGAAGAGAGTGGACGTATAGTCAATAAGATGTTTCAGAAACCACCTTCTTGTTATTTCTAACATTATTATTGGAACTTTTTATTGTACCACAAATTATGTCAGCATTTTCATTGTACTTGATAGTTTCAGAACTAGAGGTGGCTAATAGAGAGAAGAGAAAAGCACTAATCGAGACTTACATCAGGTCAATCCTAGGTATAAATGAAATTTTTGGATACAAGTATTAAATCTAAATATTTTTTGGTAATTATGAGGATATGCTTCGAATCTGATCATGGAAATCAAGGTGGAAAATCAGCTGAATGGTTGGTCAATAATGGATCAAAATCAGGTCAATATCATGTTTTCTTAAGCGATGACTATATGACTTATATTCTATGCATACTTTTTGCCCACTATTAGCAACTAATATAGATTAATTATAAATTCTATTTGTGACAGTGAGGCACAATTCATATGTAATAGCAAATGCCAAAGGAAACTTTGTGCCCATCCACAAGGAACTACTTAAAGAAAAACTTGAGCGGGATAATGTCAAGTAAGTTTGAAGAAATTTCATTAGTGCATATATACTCCCAAGTGTTAACCTTGAATCTTGTCTTTCTTAGAGCGGGATAATGTCAAGTAAATTTGAAGAAATTTCATTACTGCATATATGCTCCCAAGTCTTAACCTTGAATCTTGTCTTTTCTTAGACACATCACGTAAATAAAATCTAGCAAACTTAAATAATTTGAATGAGGGCACTCCAATTGCTGATGCATTTAAAAAATTCCAAATCTGTGGTATGCAATATTGTACCGATTTGCTACATTAATATCACAATTTTTGTATTTTTACACCATATCCTCTATTAATGTGTAATGATTGATTTTTTATAGGGAACTCTATTAATAGAAAAGGTGAATCACTTCCAATTAAGAAAAATATGCATCCAAGCTTAAAGGGGAAGTTCGATCACTCTGTTTCTATTGCTTTAAACAATACTAAATCTTTGAGGAATGAACTCTTAGTTAATTGCATTATTTTTTGTTTCTTTTTTACACCACCTCCTCATATTTACATACATAATATTTAGAGATTATGTTTTACAATATCGAATTATGATATTCTAATCCATTAAGGTGTTGAGAATGTTAAAATCCAAGGAATTTTTGAAACACTTGGTCCAGGTAATACCTTTAGTCAATTGTTTTCAATTATTATAATATTTTTTCACAATCCATTGATTAAATTTTGATATTACATTAGTAGGAGATAAAGATCAACATAAGGAACCACTCAAGAAGATAAAGTCAAGTAAGTCTAAACAAATTTAAGTGCCTACATATATACTCCTAGGTCCTAATATTGTATGCTATATTTCTTAGATCTATCGACAACTAAAAGGGTTGGAAATGTAGATATTTTGGATGAAGACGTTCCAATCGCCAATGCATTTAAAAATTAGAATTTTTTTGTAATGACCCCTCCTCCCGGTAACCCCCAATTAAGGGAGACCCAAAACTCAAGACCGTTATTCCATTAATAGGATTAAAGGTTAAACAAATAATCAATAATAATTATGAAATTCTACTAACTAACTGGAATTTGGTATAAAATTTAAAACTTTACTTACCGTTGCAAACTTTGGAAATCTATCTATCCAGAGCTTGAATTATTCTATCTAATCCTCCTTGCACTTTATTTCTTATTTCCACAATATGTCACTTTACTGTTTGTTCTTTCAATTGTTGTTTCTAAAACGCTGACAAACAAAACGTCGGTCAGTATATCGAAATATACTGGTATGTGGGGACAACCAAAATTTTGCAAATATGGCTAACAATTTAATAATCACAATCAAATTATTTAACAAGCCACTTTACATTTTCAATGTGTCATTCTCCACCGCTTTTGCCCTAACCCTGGCATACCCCTCTACGGTTTCTCTTTTGCCATTGACTTAAGGCCACCTTCTTAATCTCGAGCTTGGTGCCTGGGAGTCACCTCTCACGGTGCTCCATAGTCATGCATCATAGACCACCTTCTCATTCTCGAGCTTGGTATCTGGGGTCATCTCTCCTGGTGCCCATTGGTCTACTCTCCTGGGCCTGACCTTCATGGCATCTTCCATCAGGGTGGCATGTAGGTGCAAGAATTCACATGTATATATAACTGTGATAGCCTTAGTGACTTTATAATTGCAGTGTGAACATCCAAACTGTTTCGATTGCATTCAATGAGAGTAAGCATTCAAAAAACCCTCGAGAAACTAATGTGATTAATCATAATTAACCACATACCTATCAAGATGATGTGAGACAGAAATAATCCAATCAACAATAGGCAAGCAAGCATTCAATAAGATATTAAAACAATTATACAATTCTCTTTTATTACTCATGTCATCCAGATCTATTAAATCTAGCTCACTTCCTAGGGTTTCTAGTCCACCTTTAGGGTTTCCATTGCAATTAGGGTTTCCCTTCATCTTTTACTATTTTAAACCCTAATTTAACACAATTGATCACAAACCCTAAGTATCTCAACATCTAATCCTCAGTTTCAGATTAAAGGCATAATTATCCATTAATTAAGCCTCTTAAACCTCTTTTACATTAAAGATACTATTTTTATCCTCAAGATCATTATGCTCATTTATCATCAATTCAAAGTTCATTATAGTCTAATTCGCATATGAACTAGATTTACCATCAATTCTATCTTTTATTCATCAGAAAACCCTAATTATCACATTCAGAGTATTTATCCATAGTTAGGAACTTTAATGATCTAAATAGCTTAGTATCATTATATCTTAGATTTATTCATGATTTTTGAATAATTAAAGCCATTAAGAGTCGAACTTGCCAACATTAGGGTTTTAAGGCCCATTAAAGTATATACATGCGTATGAAACTCTAAATTAACTAATTATATGCAAAGTTCGTCCTTTTTGTCCCTAATGTTCCTTTTTATCATTAACATGCTAATACCAACTTTAATCATTCATTAAACCCTATTAAATAAATTAATCAACTCAAAATAGGGTTCTTTAAGTATTAATACATTAAAGTTGATAAATTACACTACGTTTTGAATTCCAAGAGGAATCAGGTTTCATTTATATTTTTAATGGATTGCCATCTCTTTTTTGAGCAACTTTCATATTTTATGCGTGCTAATCTGAGCTACGAATCATTAGTTATGAATATAGAAAAAACACTTACTTTGGGCCAATGGGGGGCTGCCACGTGTTCATGCCCATGCAACTTTGGCACGGCTTGGTTTGGGAGACATTTCAAAATGTCAGATTTACCCTTGGTAAGTTGGGCGTGTCTTTAGCCCGCAGAGGGGCAGAACGGTCCAATGCGACCTTCTCCATTTTTCTACCTCTCACAGCCCTACGCGGCCGCTGCAGCTGCGAAGACCGCGCCTCCTCCCTCCCTCACCGACTCCATTGGCCACCAGGGAGGAGTCCCCTGTCCCCGTCGTGCCCCCGCGCAGGCGATGCTACCATGGGCACTGCCGTAATGGCTGGGATCAGGTTTTACAACTCCATAGCTCACTGCCATGATGCAGCCGTGCTGCAGGTGTGCCGCAGGCACTACGTGATGTTGTATGCTCGAGGGTATTATCCGATCATGCACAGGTCTTCGAGGAACATCAGACCTTCCTCCAGATGGCTCCGCACCACCCCATTGCTCTGGAGAACGCACCACTCAAAGTTAGGGTTTTGAACACAAGAACGACAAAGAAGGAAAGAGAAAGGGTTCTTGGAATTAATTTTCACTCAGCCAAGGCTCTACCCCTTATATAGGGGAGAGTAGTAATGCCCTAGGACGTTCATCCAAAAGAAATCAGGTTCTCTCCCATAAGGAATCCTATTACTTCCATGAGAAGTAATCTTATCTCTCCTACTTTTATCCATATGCTTGGTTATTAGGAAATTCGAGAATTATATCTTTTAATATCCTTGCTCTTGGCTTTTAATTCATTGGCCTCAAAATTATATATCTCCTTAAGTAGGAGATACTTCCTTTTCATCAATATTACATGATCCATTAATTATGTATTCCCATTATCTCCTTATTTTCTATTATTGGTATTTTTTTCTTTCTTTTCTTCATTGGGACTCCTTGGATCCCAAGAAACTCAAATAATTCGAAATTCCTTTTTAAGGAATACCCATTATCCTTCTACATGCATCAAAATGCATTATTTCACATTATCTTGTTTATTTCTCATTAACATATCTCTTTTTGAGGATTTCTCTTTATTTCTCTTTTATTTTCCTCATTGGTATGCCTTTTATCATTATGGATCCTTGGGATACGAAAATCCACCAAGGATAACTCAATTATACATCTTTTCCACATTTTATCATTATTTTCAATTTCTTTCTTAACAAGGAAATACTTAATTGGTCTTTTCTTTTCTTATTGCATTCTCTATGCAACTTTGGACTCCTTGGTACCCAAGGTACCCAAGAGGCACGAAATCCTCTTTGGATGTGCCCTCCAAAGGTTTCCACAATTTTCTTTTCCTCAAAACTCAATTATATATTTACTAATTGAATTCCTTGTTTTTGGGCCCAATAGCCAATAAAGCCCACAACACAATCATCAAGGCTATTGTAAACAAAATCCATTTATTCAAAATTATATCATTTATTTGTCCAAATATCTTTAATGTGAGAAATTACATTTCTCACCCAAATAAACCCAACAAATTGGGGTTGTAACAATTTTGGTATCAGTATTGTACTAATTTCTACATGTAAAGATCTTGACATCATCTCCCTTGATCTATATGAAATGTTTATATTTGATTAGGTAAGTCTATGAATGGAAAAAGTGATGGGGATTCTCTCAAGAAAAGTGTGCATCCAGTGCACTCGAAATATGATGCATCAAATAAAAAAAATCTCTAGGGACTGAACACTTAGGTAATTAAAGTAAATAATTTCTTTTGTGACATTGTGTCCTCTTATTGATGTGTATTTATTGATTGGGTTTAGGTGAATTTGTAAAAAGGAGAGGATAATCAAATACTGTTAATAAAAATTTGCATCCATTAATGAAGGAAAAACCTATAGTCTCTGGTTCGAACACCTCAAACCATACTTCATGTCTAAGGACTAAAATCCTAGGTAAACCTATATATAAGATATGCTATTTTACAATTTTTTCCTATAACATTACTATACCAATAGGAAATGGAGAAGGAAACTAGAGGATATCTATTTCACAAGATGATACTAAAATATATGATGATATGTGTGGGTCACCCCTAATGATAGAAGTGATGATGATGCATCACATTTGAATGAATTTAATAACTAGGAAGATTTAGGTGAGTTATTTGTTTATTTGTACCTAATATTCACATTGTCATTTGTCTTGCTAAATCTGATATGACATTAAGATTTTGAGGGTGAGAAACACATTCAAACAATTTCAAATATCCTTGGTTCAGGTGCTTTTAGTTAAACTATTTTGATTAGTATAATTATTCTCTATAATTCATTGATGTATGTAAATATTACGACATTAAGCAATGGAGATAATGACAATGATTTCAATTTTGATGAAACTTCAACTTCCTATCTATTAGGTGACCCGCTAAATAATTTCATTATTAGATCATACTACCTGCTAATACACACAGTGCATACTACTTTTATAAATTAAAATTCTATCTTATGACATAAGACAATGATCATATTGAAGAAATGTGGGATGAAATGAAGAGATTCAACAAGAACCAAGATGTGAAGGTAATGCTTGTCATTGTATTCTTTTTATTGCACTATTCTTGTGAGTTATTTAAAATATTTAATAGTTCCAAATAAAGTTAAGAAGAATACAAGAGGGTGCATTACTTAAAAAGCAGTCACCCCAAAATTTGGGAAAAAATAGGTATGCATAGTTGATGAGGAATAGGGAGTATTCGTTGATAAAGAAGCTTTGAAGCAAGCCAAATCGTTGGGCTTATATGCTCGACATGTGGAATATTTCCCTATAGGTGAAAGTTGGGGACAACAACATGAGTGGAGTTTTGAGAATGTGATGCATAAGTTGAAGGTATGCAACACTATATTATTGAGTATACGCATGGGTAAATTAGCAGATGTAACTATTGATGACATTTAAATCTTGTAGGATGATTTTGAATTTGTTATGGAAGATGGAGAAACCCATGCTCCATTAGATGGTGTGCTCACTTATTGCAAAAGAACAATTCAACAAGGGTTAAGAACTTGGAGATATAACTTAAAGCACAAAAATTACGATGGTGAATAGTCTCTGGAGGAACAAGCCCCAAATTGTAAAGATAAAAGGAGTTCTGACAAGCAGCAGACATAATTGTTGCAATACTAGAACCAAAACAAAATTAAGGTGATTCTATGTTTTTAAATATTCTCACTTCATTCTGACATGAAATACATTAATTATTTCCTTTATTTCACCTTGTATCCTGTAGAAATAAGGCTTTTAGAAGCATGATAGGACCCACATATAATCATTGACTGGCACACCATCGATATAAAGAAGTAAGTATATGTTGGTAACATAATTTATATTAATGCTTTTCTCTTGCAAGAGGTTCCTATTTTTCTTATTGATAGTTTAATATTCTGATCAAATAATAGAAAAAGGAACTTCCAGCATTGAAGGTGTATGTATGAGGCCATTTAAATAAGGATTTGGAATTCCCCGAAAAGGGAACTGAAGATATTATTGCAAGTAGCTATTGACTCTAGTTATATAAGATTTATACACATTTCTTAAGTATAATGACTTTTAAATGAATACCAAGGAAATGTTATAGATGCATGAATAAAACGTGGATTCAAGACACTCGAGAACCATTAGAGTTTACATCACTTTTAAATGAATCGTGTGGAAAACACGATGGAGTTATTGAAAGGGGTTTCGGTGGTAAAGTATCTCGTCGAGACATGCGCAATCGCAATGCAAAAAAAACACTTCATCATATTATTACATATTGCCAACAAAAGCTGAAAGATAAAAGTGAAGAGCTAGAGGTTACAAAAAGAGAACTCACAACAGCTAAATCAACAATAGCTAAACTGTATGTCATTACACTATAATCATTAATTTATTTTTAACCAAATTTTATTTTATTTTTTATATAACACTAGGAGGGCAGCCACAGGAGAAGAAAAACGTTTGAAGGAAGGCATGCTCTTTGTCAGAATATTCTTCATAATTCGGTACTCTAAAGAAATTTCTGGTTCTACTATCAAATTATATTCAAGAGTAAGCTCTAATATCAAAGATTGTACAATTAGAGCTTATATCTTTTCTGTATTTTGTAGGACCGATCTTTATCCATGTTGCATCAATTCACTCCAACTGAAAATGCAGACTCACCTTAGTTCTTGAAAATTAATAGTCTACTTTGGATTAGAGTTTAGGATTAGTTAAAAAGTTATTTAGGCATACATTTTCATATTTGAACTTTGATTTGTATTTTTTGCACAATTCTTATTTATTTCGTACTATTTAGATGATGTATATATATATTTTATATATGTTCACGTTTCCATTGATTCTATTTATCCCATCTCCAGACGTCTCAATGCGGATCTTTCAAACAACCAAAAATCTATAGCCCCTAGGAATGCGTTAAATGGTCTACATAATATCTCGTGACTAATGCAAATTTGATGTTGATGTTCTATGTATGTGTGTTTGTTTTCCTAAAATTATGACATTTAGCATGAGAACAATGCTCTTATGGACAATAAGCAAGTAAAGGGAAATAACCCTTTATGAACTATAGCTTCTCACAAAACCTACAACAACATGATTCTTGAAAGTCATGGAATTTGAACAGCAGGAGTCTGGTTCTCCAATTCAGTGCATAATTAATTTGTGCTCCACTCTTAATGGATGAACCTATGACCTTAGGTCATGTGAGGGGGCCTGGTATCCCCTATAGCAGCCCCAGATAGGTGGGTTGTTATTCCCCTCATAATACATTTGATTAGATATGAATGGTGACATTTTTAACTACTATTTTAGTTTGGTGCTATGTAATTACTAAATTTTCTATATATTATATATTTGCCTTCATGAGTCTGTTGATTGTTTGATTGTTTGCAAAGTAGCTCCCAACTATGGTAGAGAAATTCTACTGCATTGCAAACTAGGCCGATACTTTTGAACTTCTTACTACTTGTCTCACCACTTTCCAAAGTTCTCATTCTTTGATGAAAGTTAGGGTATTCTCTGAAATAATTCTGTTGATGTTTATCAATGACAACACTTGAATGAGAATAACAACCTGAATGCAATTAAGATTGAAAAATGTGGATGGCTTCTACCTAATAACATTGGCCATCCATCTTGTGATGGAAGGAAGATAACCATTTCTTGTCTCTTGCACTCCAAAAGTATGTATGGATTTATTGCACAGATATGAATTGCAAATCAGATGTTGTGGGTGGACGTAGCAACATTGTGGAATGCATGTGGCAATTCTATTAGAGGTAAACGACTAAATTTTATTTTCATACTGATGAGCTTCATTTGAGAATGTATCCCTCTACCATATGCAGTGGTTTATTTAGACACATTATGAACTTAGGAATTCTTGGCAGAGAGAACATTCTATTATTAGTATGGTGTATTCTCACATAAAGAACATTGAGAAAATTACAAGGTAGACAAACTTTGAAAGTGTTGTTGTTATAGTTGCATGCCACATGGCCAAGGAGACTTGGATAAAGCCTTGTGCTAACATCATAGATATTGGAATCAATCTAGTTGATGTAAGAATTATTTCATTTTATTGAACTACTAATTTATATTATGTTCTATTTAGATTTTGTGTAGTATCAACTTGAAAATTGGAATTTTAGAAAACTATTTCAATTTCAGTTCATTCCTACTTTATTGAGTGGAGCAGTGGATACCACAATATTGGTGGTGGTGGCAAGGTGTGGGTGTTGGCCACTGCTAGCTACTGAAAACAATTGAGCTTCCAGAAGAAGCAGCCACCTCTAACGATCCAGTGACCTCTAGGCTATCGGTGGTCCCTTAGGTGGTCTAGTGTTGAGGCTCCACTAGGCACCCATATTAGACCAACAAATCCAACCATATTAATGCCAACCCTGTTCTGAAATGTCTTAATTTAATTCTTATTTTACTCACAACTGGTTGTTGTTGTTGGACTGCCCCTTCCTTATTTTTACTAATCCCACCAATGTCTCTCTGTTCAACTTCTAAATATTTACTACTCATGTACTATTCACGGCTGTAGTAGTGTTTAATTGGGAACATGATGTCGTTGGTTGGTATATGATTGGTAAAAAAACCATTTAAATCTTTTTGTTTGGTGAATGAGATCCTCGTTCATGAGTTGTGACACTAGTAATGTTCTTGGAGGAAAAAGTCAAAGTAAAAAAAACAATAAAAAGATTATCCAGTAGTCTTTTTCATTCTTCCTTGATTGACACTTCTTAATTAGACAGATTGTGCATCAATAGTTGGATCAACAATGTACATTGTGCAGTCTAATTGTTCATATCCATTTAGTTCTATTTAAAAATTGGAGCTAAGTGTTATAAAGATCTCATGGATTTCTATCTTCTTTTGCTCAGCAATTTTCAGAATCCAAGGAAAACCATTTTAACTAAAGATTCCACCCAGACATTGGAATCCAAGACATTCATCTCCAGGGAGGAGAAACTGGTGACATGCTGCTCAGATTACACTTTGAAGACTCAGAGGGAGTCAATGATGCTCAAGGTTGGCAATCATCACAGTGATACCATCTTACCCCCATGGAAGCAACCTTAGGTGCACAACTCCTCCCAATCAGAGGTGAGAAGCAAGCTAATGGAACTAGTTTTAACTTTCAACATAGTCTGTATGACATTGATGCTTACTAAATATACAACTAATTGATATTCAGGATGTCTTCGTCATTAGATGTGTGTTTTGTGCTGGATGTATGTGAGGATAGACCACACCCAATGTCAAGCCACCACTGCGAGCTCGTGTTGTTCATTGTTGTACGGAGTTAAAGCATCTTCCAGTGACCAATAAAAACTAGTCCTCATCAGGCAGGAAGTAGAAGTTTGAAGGCTTCAGAATGTTTAGATTACTCTTGGATGCATTATTGCACTATGAGAAGAGGTCGTTCGTCTACTCTTCCATTGGCCACAAGCAGTCACTTCTTTGCTGATGTAGGTCTATCGGTAGGCTGCATGTGCTGAGAACTAAGAACTGTCCATTTTCTTTTAGTGTCCATGCCCATGCATTGTCAACATCAGTAGCTATTGGCCAGATGGTGGAAGAGATCCATGGCCAGGTGCTTACAACTAGGTGTTCATGAATGAACACCCATTCCCAGATCCCTTCAAGGTCCTTCATAGAATTGACATTGATTAGCTCAATCGGCGTGAGGAGGGCCTGGTTGTATTTCACTGGATATCACTTTAGAAATATTGTGTGGGAGGAGGCCCTACGAATGATGAAAAGAAAATTATGGCGGTGGATGGGTTCAAAATCTGGCAAGTCAGTGCACCTGTAATTGTAACCATGATCTTAACGTTTTCTTCATTTTGAATGGACAAACAAATTATAGACCACATGTAATATGAGATAGTATAGGATTCAATATAGATTGGTTCTTTTTGAGCAAGTACATCAACGTTCCATATAATATATGAGTTATGATTTACTTGATTTGATGTTATTGTTGTCGACTTCTATTATTTTTGTTGTGATGTGGTATGAGGAGGCACTACTGAAAATACATGTTTTTTTCCACGCCTATATGTATGGCTTATGCACGCTTAAAAGTGTGGAAATATTTTTTATCCACGCTGATCAGAAGCGTAGCAATAGGGTGGAAGAAAAATGAGTAAAAAAATTTCCACGCTTCTTCACGTGAAATAATTTCCACAATTGTTTGTGTGAATTTTTTTCCCACGTTGTTTAGAGTGGAAATTTTCCCACTCATTTTTGTGTGGAAAATAAAATTATCTACATTTTACTGGATGAACATTTTCTAATGTTATTCAATAATCCACGTACTTTGGTGTGTAAATTTTTCTACGCAGTATAATTTTTCATGCTTACTGATGTGATAAAATCATACTCCTAAATTGTTTTTAATTCAAAACATATATGAATCCACTCTAAAAAGTGTGGAAATTGTTATATAAAGAGTGGAGAAATGGGCATGATTTTTTTCTTCTGCATATCAACTTATAAACACCACACGTATGGTAAAAGGTTAACAACTGTTTTGCACGTCTGAAGATTCTCTCTTCTTTTCATATATTTTGGTCCAAAAAAGTATACAACATGGTCTATCTTTACATAAATTTGTAAGAAAGCTGTAGCACATGAACTGTAAAAAAAACAATAAGCATTAAGGTGCTAACAAGCATGCTTTGATAACTCAAAAGAAAGGAGTAGTCCACATCCTTTTAAAATTCAAGAGCCATTCACAAAAAAGAAGAAAACATATCCAAGAGCAAATGCAGGCTTAGAAATAGGATCATGGCCTTCTTAACTAGGAGCCTTGATGATGATCTTCAGACTGGGCACACATTCTTTTCTTCTTCCTTTCTATGTGCTATACTCTGAAATGGTATATCTTCTTATTACCTTTGACATAGGCTCTACACGAAAGTAACTGTCTTTACACAAAAGCACCTTCAGCTATCCTTGACCAGAAATTCTAATGCCTTCAAGAGTTCGCCATGTTCAGCGTGCCTACTTCTGCATCTCCTAAATCCTCTCTGGTGTTCGATGCCTCTTCAATAAGAATTGAGGGAGGAGAGATGTTCTGCCAGGCGGCCATTTGACTCTCCCATGTCTTCGGTTTCTCTGCCATGGACTGCTGAGTGACAGCGAGGATGGCTGGTCCGGGAAGTAATCGTGTTTTGGCTGGAGCTCCACGTTGTGCTCACTCCTCAAATGGCACTTCAGCACCGGATCGGATCATGTGGGAGATGTAGTATGCGGCTAATTTGGTACTATCGTTAGCCTAGATTTCTCGGAATGGTACTTAGAAACATAGTCACAAGTTCGGTATTCGGCAATCATTCGGCGAGGCTGAAAAATTCGGCATTCGGGAATTATGCGGAAAATTCGGATAAAATTCGGTAAAAGTTCGGTCAACTATTCGGGAAAAATTCGGAAAAAAATTGGATATATATACTAGCTATTAGTTGTATACTAGTTGTCGAACGTGTAGCTACTAGCTGTCGAACATCAAAAGAAGAACCAGGATCGAGTACTTGAGGACCCGGCACCAACGAGATATGAGAAACCAACCAGAATAAGCAAGTTCACCGCCCCACAGATCATTCAAAGGTTAAACCAATATGCTGCCTCAGGTCTCTGATGGAACGCCCGGTGTCTGCCGCTTGCAGCCTGCTCAAGTGCTCAATCGCTCACTGTCGCCTGCCGAGGCGCCGAGCTGCCGACCGTGCTTGCTCCACTGGAGATCCTTGCAGCGGCCGCCGACGTTGCTTGCTCCTGTCCCTACAGCGGTCGGCGTCGTTGCTGTAGGAGGCCGGGGCAGGCGTTGGCTTGGCCCTCCTCAGCGACACTACGTCGGGGAGACCGGAGACGGCCAAGCGGAATGGGAAGTCGAGCGGAAGCCGAAGCGGAAGCGAGGGTTCGTCCGTGTGAAAACTGAATATAGAGCCCTAAGTGGGCTGCCAACTATCGGGCCGTATTTTTTAGAAAAATTTGGAAATTGTTCACAAGATTACGTTAAATACGTGTTTTATACGGGTATGCCGAATTATACGTTAATTAAACGTATTATTCGGGAACGGTTCGGATTTCTTACGTAATTCGGCCGTTACATTCGTCCAGTGTTTAGTTCGCGTATTATTCGTGAATTATTCAATAATTCGGAGAATTCTGTGACTATGCTTAGAAACACGGTACTTAAAAATACGTTTATGAAGGGAGTAGTCCACATCCTTCAAAAATCCTAGAGCCATTCACAGAAAAAGAAAACATATGCAAGAGCAAATGCAGACTAGGGATGCGTTCTTCTCTTCCTTTCTTGTGCTATAGTATGACATGACATGTTATATCTTCTTATTACCTTAGACATATCCTCTACATGAAAATGACAATTATTTTATTAATTAAATAGTTACACGGATGAGCAATTAACCTTAGACCTGATAAATCAAAACAACATGGATATATTGGTTCAAAAGAAGTAAAGCAGCCAATATATAATGGGGCAGGTAGAAGCGACATAAACTGGATAGATATTCTTCTACTTTTAAGATCTACCAAAGCACATGCTAAAAAGAATTAAGAAAACACAGATATTATATGGTTCCTGCTTCTTGTCTCTATTGTAATATAAAATTGCCATGTCACACTGCAAAGAAGATTACCAAACTAGGTAGAGACAATGACTTGTGATTTCTTAACTAGAGAACAATGGTAGTGCTAAGCTGCTATAAAGCCTTGACATTTCTATAGAATATTTTATTTAGAACTCAATAAAATGTTGATTTATACAGCTTTTGAATAATGACAATTACCATTAGAAAAAACATCACCCAATTCAACGTGACTACAATCTAGATGAACTTCTAACTGAATTTGCACAAAGCTACCACTTGGCCAGCCTGCAGTCCATCCACAACATATCGGAGGCACCACGTTCTCTTAGAAAACTCTAATGGATAGGAAATAATAACCATCCCACCTCAAAATGGCCCGTTGGTTTCTCCATACAAAAATCATACATGATAAATATAAGTTTATAAGAAATATAGAAAGGAAGAACAACTTACAACATATAATAAGGGAGGGAATCGTTTACCCCCACCCCAATCTAAGTTCATAAAAAAAGTTTGAATGTATATAGTACCTTCAATGTATTGAGTGGTTTTGATGAGTTTGCGAGCTGAACTTGAGTATTTCCTTTAGTGAAACTGAATAAAAGTTGTCCTTGCCCCTCTTACATAGTGCAAACAACACGATTTAGTTCATATTACAGAAATAAACCAACAAAAATAATTGCATCACTATAAACAAGGAGCATATCAAATCATGTATATTAAGAAGAAAGAAATGGTGAATTTCTGCCAAATTGTATGTGTAAAAAATCTGGAGAATTTCATTCCATGTTGGGTTAACAACTGTTACCAGAGCGGAAATGCCATTTACAAGGGGTAAGACATGGATATCCTAAAGACAATATAGAGGCCACTTTCTTTGCAACAGGGGACCAAGCTACTAAGACATTCAGTCCCACATCAGTGATATTAAGGTGCAAATAATTGTAATAAGTCTGTGAGCGGTTGTAAATTAAAAATCAAATATTTTTAGGCCATGGAGTACTCAAGAGACCCAAGATAGAAACTTCATTGGGCATGATTGATTGAAATGCATACCAGTGCAGACTTGCTATCCATAGCGTTTGTCATGCTATAAAGCATCTTCTGAGTGGAACATATAAACTTGATCTCTTCAGTAGCCATGTCTCTGCCTAAGACCCCTTTCTTTGATAAAAGCCATGCCAAGAGCAATATGATCTTCTACTCTGTTCTTGGAAATTATTGGTTATTCTTAGAAGCTAGGGATCTCATGAAAGCATCAATGTCTTCTTCATTGTACATACTGTATTGTGCAACCTCCCTGGAACATGTTGATATGAAAATGGTACTATGTTAGAACTAGTTTTGAGGTATAATTGGGTTGAATGAAACATATAGAAAGGTTTTAGGGGATGTACAATGAGGTCAAGCTACATAGAAATACAATAGCTAAATGGAATTGCTTTAGGAAAGTGTTTAGGATGTAGACCGACATAATTTGCAATGCATTCAAGAAACCTTCAGTCCATAGACCGACAAAAAATTTGGAATCTTGTGCTCTTCTGGAAAAGGAAAGTAACAATAATAAAAGAGTTTATCCGAATAGGATTACAAGTCAAAACTTTAGATACATATATTGTTTCGCTTTCTAAACTGGAAAATCAATATCATCTTTAGAGGGAAAGCATCTCTATGATCAAGGATATGCATAGGTATTGGACTAGAGTCGACCCCCAAGGATTGCAATGAGGGATGGCTTGGTTATATCCTCCATTAGATGTTTCCCTATAGATGCCATTTACTGCATGTAGATAGTCAATAGTGAATGAAGACTATCCTCTCATTCATATCTCATAAATCGAGCCATCTGAGAATAAAATTAGAACCCCAAAACCCCAACATCAGCTTTGCATTCTCCACATTACTATTCACATCAAATCCTAACAACAATTGGCCAAGTAAGTAGAGTGATGCTAACCCAACATGAAAACACCTGATTCTAGAGAACTTCAACAAGTGTTGCATCTTTACTTGTTGTTTACATGCTCCAACAACTTCCAAAAGAAGATATGGGATATACATATCCCAACAGCTCCAAGGATAGGGAAGTATAAAAGACTTGAACACCAACCTCTAGTCATTTCTAAGGCATAAGAATCCAAGGAAAAAAATAGTCAAAGAGAGTTATGGCTTATAAGATATCCAATAACTTTCAAGATTTATAAAACTTAGTAGATTGTATGTGGGATTAAAATTAAAGACTGAAATAAGCTTAAAATAAATAGGATAGAGCGTATTCATGATCAGTTTCCTTCCAGGTCAAACTACGATATTTGTCTAGCACATAAAATGTAGTGAATAAAGGTTGTAAAAATAAGTTTCCTTGTGTATTTGTGATAGGTTTAGATGGCACACCATCTCCCATATCCCAAGAACCTCAACAAGGGATGCATTGGTTACATTCATCTCTGACTATTCCCTACAGCTGCATCCGTTGCAATGACACACTCAACAGTAAAGCAACAGTTGTCCTCATGTCACATTTAGAACATCAAGCTACCTAATATTAATTCAAAACCCACCACCCACTTCTCATACTCTGAATTCCTATCCACATCAAAGGCCAACAATAAATAGTCTAGTAGCTAGAGCTTTGTTGACCTAAGTTGACATCACCCTAGTTTGGAGAACTTCAACTTTCACATTTAGACTTGTTGGTCACCACACACCAGGAATTTCACATCATAAGCTACAACGAATAAATTTAGATTATAATCTCATCTTTCTCTCTAGCTCTTATCAATATAATATGTTCACACAAATTGTAATGCTTTCTGATAATCTATACCTATTTTTCTGTTCTTAGACCCCCTGATAGGTGGTGGATGGATTTTTCAGCTATATAGACTGGCAATTTCTTATTGGTTTCCTCAAACTGAGCAGAGCATGAGACCTACAATATTGTGAAGCAACATATGAAAAAGTTTTTTGGAATACATTGCACCTCAGTCAGGTGAAGTTTGTCATATAAGAAATATAATTTTGCAAATCTCAATGGATGGTCCAATAGCTAGAGAATCACTAACCCAAGATGGAAGAACCCCCATCTAGATAACTTCAACTGCGGCCAAATTTGGACTTGATGCTCACCATGCTCGAGGACGCACAAAACCTACAGCCGTTGGTCCTCCATTGCATATCATAAGCTACAATAAATAGAGCCAAACTTTAAGGTTATCTTTTTCTCCATATCATATCAATAAAATATGCTCAAAGATATTGTAATTCCTTCTGGAAATTAGTGCTTGGTTTTTTGTTGTTAGACACCTTTGAAGGTGGTGGTGGGGAGGGAAATTTCAGCAATGTAGATTGGCACATGCTCTATGTTTTTATCAAATTAAGAAGAGTCTGAGAACTGAAATATTATGAAGAAACCTGCAAAATAATTATTTATATTATAATGAACATTAGTCAGGTGAATGTTTTCTTATAAGAAGTATAATTTTGCAAAGCTTAGACAAGAATATGGTACCTTGGATATGTACAAAAAAAGCCACCCAACAATGCAAAATAAGAGGAGAATCACATTCACTAAAATATATAAAGATATCCAACGACTTTCAAAATCTATGAAACTCAATACATTATATGAAGGATTGAGAAAAGACTGAAATAAATTTGAAATAAAAAGGGTAGAACACATTTGTGATCAGTTACCTTTTAGCCCAAACTCTAATATTTATCCAACACATCAATTACAGTCAAATGAGGCTCTGATACTAAGATTTCTTCTATGTCTATGCCAGTTGCAGATGGTGCAACAACTCTCATTGACCAAGGATCTCAATGGTGAATACCTTGGTTATATTTGCCTCAAAATATTCCCTATAACATCCATCAACCTCAAAATATTCCCTATATGTATGCGTGTGTGTGTCATTTACTTCTATCATTAAAATAATATCAAGATAGCATTAGTATGCAAATAAATATCTAGATATATTCATGATCAGTGTTGCCATTCTAATAACTTAGGATTGCTTAAAAAACTATGATAAAAGTAATGATGGAGACACAACTAAAGAGAAACAACATAGGAAAAGTGTTTTGTGCTATACATAACAAGTAGTCATGTAAAAAAAAAAAAGTGGCCATGCATGGCTTCATCTACTCTAGAAAATGATAAAACAAAACATATGATATCCTGAAGAACTCAAATTTTATCTATTGCAATGCTGTCATTCCTTCCTTGATTTCCCTCATTGTTTCAAGCATCACCAACAACCTATAGCATACAAAAAAAATAATAAGAACATCAACAAGGTAAAGTTAAATTAAATCAATAAGATGAAACAAGCAAGTTAGCTACAGAAATGAGGTAATAGAAGCTTATTATTCCAAAGTAGATGTATTGCTTCCATCATAGTTACTTAATTCCAACATATCTTATAATTGCATAGGTCTATTGATTACCGATGTGGCTAATGTTTGTTAGTAAAACCTGATATAAGTACAACACATTGATATTTACATATAGAACTCCATGATTCAAAAATAGGAGCATGTTTATCTGTGCATTCAATGTTAAAAACCCTAAGTTATGATAACAAAAATTAGGTTCAAAATTCATGACTTCTATGGAGACATTTATTGAAATTTTGACTCCAATTGCTGACAATGAAGACAAAGTATTTGGCAACACCAAGAGTTGGGGTAAATGATGTATAGGAAGGTTATTCAGTGTATGTACCAAGAAATAAACTAGTATATATAAGAGGTGATATGTAAAACATGCTGCAAATGATGCCAACGAATATAGTCATGTACCCAGGATTGAGGCAAGATTATAAGGAGTCTGTGGATATCCATGTCATGGGCAACAGACACTCTAAACTACCCTATGGATAATTAAATATTTGTACAATGAAAGCTTATCCTTTCTTACCAATTATTCAAGGAAGAGGAGGTTCTAAAATATGAATAGAAAGGTCAATGAGGTGAATTTGAATGTGAGGTGTTTGTATTTATTTTTTCATCAACAAGTAGAGGTGCCATATACAACATGTGTGCTAGATTTTTGGAGTAAACATAATCCTAAAGGATACTAGCCATCAACCCTCCTTCCAATAGAGGCATATAAAATTAGAAGAAAAATGATCACCAACATGTTTTCAGTATAAGACTATATTAAAGGAATAAACTTTACTTACAAGCTAGAATCGAAACCTAAGAAGTGATACATAAAACATGTTGCAAATGATTCCAAATAATAGTCATGTAGCTACTCTATCAACCAACTAAGATTAAGAAAAAATTATCATTGCATCTCAGGATAAGAATATCCAGTCACGTATAGTAGACACTCTACCTTCCTTTTGGATGAAGCAAAGATAAGAGCTAATCTAAATGTGTGGTGTCTATTAATATTGTGCATCAACAAGTGAGGTTCCAAATAAAAAACATGTGCCATTATTTTGGAGTAAATAACAATGTTACAATTGAGTAAACAACAATCCTAAATCCATTTGAGCATGTAAAGTCAATAGAAAAACCTCAATAGTAAATTTAAAATTTAAAAAATCTAGAGGAAAAGCTTCAAAATAGCAACTAAGATATTCATATTGATGCTTCTAAGGTACTTACTTCTTCATTTTGCATGTTTTCTGGGTTTTCATCTCTTTCACCTTGATCCTTAATCACAATTCCACTTCGAGCAAGTGCAGAGCTCATACAATGAAGTTGGGCTTGAACATTTTCATATGCATTCTCCACAAAAGCCAGCTTTTGTCTTAAATCTATGGAGTGATCTACATAGTGACTCTTCCTCAAATCAGCTTTCAATAGTCTTAAGCAAATCAAACTCTTTTGTCTATTTTTATAGGAAACAAGGGAAAAAAGAGAACCTATCATCTTAGAAGCATGGAGGTTTACTCATAAAAGAAAAGATGGAAGCTATGTGGAAAATACAACTACCAAAGTATTTTTGGTTAGTCATGTCATTCATTTACTTTTAGTGTATTGCATATTGTGAAACTAAAAAATGTTTATTGATAAATGCAACATTTGATAGTAAAACACATATTGATGAATGTGATTTAGGAAACTACTAAAAAATGGTAGATGAGCATCTCATTGAGCAACTTGAAATGCATAAAGTGACAATAGAAGATGTAGTTTTTAAGGACTTGATGTATGATGCAGATAACCCTACTCAATGCCTAGTTGGTTATGGACATGGAGTGTCTTGAAATCAAGTTTTAATGTCATTGTGTGATGCAAATGTGACTAACATCACTTACAAACTCATATTTTTTTTGAGTAAAACTCTTTGAACTAATAGTATGATAATGAGCTTTCTGACCACGATATATCTTTCCTATTTTTGAGAGTTTTTAACAAAAACAATATATTCATTAACTATATAAATGTAATATTAAGAAACAAACACTTTTGGTCATAGGGTCAAGCTTACCTTTCCTATAAAAGAAAACCAATAGGACACTAGTCATAGCCATTGTTCTTTAATTAATTTGTCAGGAACTTTGCTTGCTGTTTGTCATTCTGTCTTACTAGGATCAAAGTAGATTTTTTTCAACTTATGTCTATAAGATTTCCATTTCCCATTCACATGTGATAGAATCATTTGATCGATCTCCAAGTCTGAGGGAATATGAAACTTTCTCTACACCACCATAAAAGCACATAAAATAAAAAGTTGTTCAATAGAATCATATTTTTACCAAAAAGATCTGATTCAACATCGATTGGAAGTCAAAAGTTATTACACAAATAATCTTGAAATTTACTTACCCTGGTTATCTTCACTATCTCTACTTTATTGAAATCATGCACATCGTGCCAACTATCTTCACCAATTGGGCATATGGCCCCCCATTTTTCCACCTAACCAAGAAATCTCACAACACCGTCCCCCTTTTCCAATGGGTTGTTTGAATTTGTTGAATTTCACAACAATTTTTAGACATATCTCCATAACCCAAACTTGAGATATAGGAACATGTCCTCTCTTCTTCACAATTTTCCCATAAGAATCTATGACAAAAGAAGCAACACATGTGTAATTATACAATTCAAGACTATGATTACTAAGAAAAAAAAGGAACACTAATCACCTATAGTTTCAATGGAATCATCCTCATGAATGGATATGTTGTGAGACCATGCAACACCTTGAGGGTCAATTAAAATTGGTTTTTGGTCTTCCAATCCATCTAAACATGTGCCTTTACTATTTTGGGCTCTTCCAACTACTGGTTCTTCAGACTGATCGTTAGTGTCATTTGCAGTTGGTTCACTAGAGATGTGAGTTGTTGTAGTTCACTTGCTTCGCCACATGTTTACCTTGTTAATGAAAGGACTACTGCAAATAACAAAATATAGTAGTATATGCTATTGGATTTAAGTAGACATCATAGTAGCATGGACCAATAAACTGTAGAAAGGTTGTAGTAATATAGAAAAAAGGAGGTACATCAAGATTGTTTTTCCAAATGTCATCTACATTTTGTCCCTAAAAATTCATGAAACAAGATATATATATATATATATATATATAATGGGATACAAGCACACAATCCATCCAGTCACATCCATTTCCATATAGTCTAAAATTCATTGGTCATTAAAATAAAACAAACCTAGAAACATATGAATTAGTGAACACAGAAGCAAGAATCTAGAAATTGACTCAATGATCATAAATGTAGAAAACATAGCAACCATTGTTTGGCTGATCAAGGAGTAGCAAATATCCCATCATATGGTGGATAGTTTTTTCCACAAACATACCAATTAAGAGACTACACCCATGTCAAATGCATCTCTTGTCTTATACTCAACTACATGGAACCATGATTTTTGTACTTCATCCTCCACATAAAAACTTGCTTAGCTTGAGATGAAAATATGAATGGATCATCTTTCAATAATCTTCTGGTGTGAATAAGCTTTGAGAAGTTCACACATGGTCAATTTTTCTCATCAATTTTGAAAACCATTGGTGAGGTTATATCTACCCAATCACATTTAAACAACACCATAATTGAGCTAAAAAATATCAATGAGTTTTCCATAATAGGAATTTCCATCAACTTCAACCATAACCCCATAATTTTTTGTCTTCTTATATCTTTCACGGTCCACTATATGAAACATATAACCATTTACTACAAAACCCTTGAGTCTCTTTACATATGAATTTAACCTGCAAGCTGGAGCCATTTTTAACTCTCCTTCTTTGCAGCTCACATCAATGCTAGGTGCCTATACAAGTAGAGTTAATATTAAGTCATCAATTTTCTCTAAAACAAAACTTTGAAAATCGATGACCATATTTCTGGTACCTGAGAAATTAACCATCTAGAGAAGTCTTCTAGCAACCAATTAGCTTCTAATGTTTGATCCACTCTTATTATTTTTAGAAGACACTTTTCTCTCTTCGAACATAATAATTCTCTACAAAAATATGTAGGTTAGCCCAAATTTTAATTTATTATATATGTGTGCCAACAAATTTAGTACATCTTATTCTTTAAGGTTCTTCATAATGTCTTCACATTGGAGGAGAACATAACGATGTGCTTGTTCCATGCTTTTTTCATCCAGACGCATGACTCTTACAAACCCAAGATGTCATCCACCAGAATTGAATAAGTATGTACCCTTATTTGGATTGTTGTCATCATTTCTTTTTGGTTTATTAAATATCATCTCTGTACCTTCCATATATCTAGAACAAAAACTAATAATCTCCTCTAAGATATAGCCCTCCACAATGGATCCCTATGGTTGAGCTCTATTCCTAACATAGCCTTTCAATCGAGCTAAGTACCTTTAAGAAAATTATCAACATTAATAGAGTCAGAATTTACTTCTGTAAGTTGTATTGAACTAAAAATATATTAAAGGACTACGAATAAAATGCAAACGTTTCAATGGGATACATCCAAGCATGTTGAACTGGTCCACTATATTCAACTTGATCAACCAAATGAACCAATAGGTGAACCATAATAGTAAAAAAAGAAGGTAGAAATTCCATCTCCAAACAACAAAGTGTTTCGACAATACTATTATATAAATCACCAAGCTCATCCAAATCAATATATGTAGAGCATAATGACTTAAAGAAATAAGAAAAATATGACAAGTGATGAATGCATATTCATCATGATTTTCAGTCGCCTTCTTGTGCTCTTTTTGAGTCAATACATCCAATTCCAGTTACTAAATATCAAAATGTGCAAAATTTCCTAATTGGTTCAATTATCAAGGTTCTTAACTGAGTTTATGTCGATTTTATGTAGGTCTTGATGAGGTTGAACAATTAGCTGGGAGCTACCTTTATCTGCCCTTGATCTACCCTCACTCACCCTCAGTCCTGACCATGCGGTCTTGACCATTTGGTCGCTCCCATGCGGTCTTGACCATTCGGTCTCGCCCATGTGGTCTTGACCATACGGTCTTGCCCTTACGATTTCATCCATACGGTCTCAAGAACATATGGACATACTCACTACGAGATCGTTTGGAGATATTAACTAAATATCGATTGAAGGAAAGATAACACAGACCGTTTGCTAATCACTCCAAATCGATAGCCGAGACCGATTGTAAAAGGCAGGTTGTGAGAGACTGTTTGGTAGCTATGTGCATGACGACCGCATGCAAAGCAAAATTGTATGATAAAGTGGAAGCAACCAAACCATTTGAGCAAGATTTCCAAACCGTTTGGAGCATTGGGCATGCTTCCCTTCCTCTTGCTTCTTCTTCCTCCCGCGAGAACCCAAGCTCCATCGCACCTGCAGCTACAGTGCCACCATCAACCTGCAAATCTTGGCACTGCTCCATCGCAACTACATATCCACCTTCACCTCCGCCTTCTTCTACCTCAAGCAACACCTGCAACCAGAGTCACTGAGCACCTCTTTCGCAAGTAGCAAAAACATCGATGCTCCTCCTGAGCCTGTTGTAGCACCGCCTGCAAGACGAAAGCACCTGCAACTGCGCCATCTTTGTCATTCACAATAGCGCCACCACCAACTGAACGGTCTCAAACCAAGGGAGTCCAAGACCGATCGTGCATGACCAACAAGACCGTTTGATCGGAGGTCCCAAACTATTTACCACATGAAGACCATTTGGACAAGAGAGTCAAGACTGTTTGGAGTCTTTTTCGTCGAGACTGTTTGATCCCTATCAGTTCCCAAACCATTAAGAGACAATAATACCTGCAAGACCGATTGGATTAGTATCGTTTCCCCAAACCAATAGAACTGAAACCGTATGGAGGCCAATACTCAAAATTGTTTGGAAAAGCAAAGGGGAGCAGACCGAATGAAGGAAATCAGTTTCCCACACCGTTTGATTAAGGATACTGAACATCATATGATCACTTATAAAGCAAACCATTTGGAGCTAATAAAAGCAAAACCGTTTGGATTTAACCACTCAAGACTGTTTGGAGATAAGAAAACTACCAAACCGTTTGGACTCACACAAAAATCATGAGGGCCAGGCCTATGCCTATAAATAGGACCAACATGGTCCTCATTTGGGGGGAGGATCCGGGACGCCGCTAGGCTACCTAAAATACTGGTCCAATCTTGCACTACCACTTCACCTACCATTCTTGCTACAACTCAAGGAGACCGAGAAGAGAAGGAAGGAGCAGTGAGAAAGACTTCCCGGCCTGTCTTGGCATCCCTCGTTCATCCATATCTGCTCTGACATGATGTAGAAGACCACATCATCTTCACCGAGCTACGGTTACCTTCTGCATCATGCTCATGGTAGAATCCTCTCTCTTTCTTATTATTCTTGTTTCTCGCATCATGAGTGAGTAGTTCCTTTTCGCTGGGGTGCGGGGACTAGCCCTGCTGCCCATGCATTCGTGTCTTTTCATTTAACATTCAGGGCAATGTATATAATTTTTCATTTTGTTGCTAGTTAATATGCTTGTAGTTGATTACCGGCTTGCTTTCATCTTGTTCTTATCTTCATAGTGTAGAATGGTGATTAATGAGGTAGACTCCTTGATGAGAAATCTGATGGGGTTCCTTGAGGTCGTAAGTGTATGATCCGTGAGGGGACGAGCTATATAACCTACAGTGACGCTTCTGTGGTCTAAACATCCCTCAGGGAGGACTACAACCTTAGTTTGATGTTGTATCTTCTTGTTAACCATTGATGCTTGCTTACAGACTAATCGCCTACATGCGTGTGATTAACATGGTTGACTCCTAGACTAGAAATAGAATGGGGTTCCTTGAGGTTGTAAGTGTATGATCCATGAGGGGACGTTCCATCTAGCCTATGGTGTCACTTCTGTGGTCTAAACATACCTCAGGGAGGACCACAACCTTAGTTAGATGTTGTATCTTCAGAACTATAAGTGCATGGTCCAGATGGCGATGAGAAATCTGATGCCTAAGGGGATGCTTACGCATGCCTAAACATCCCTCCGGGAGGGTCGCAGTAGTTCCATTTAGATAGTTAGATGCTTGCCTGGATGTTATGTAGATGTGTTTGTATGTGCAGTGGTGGTGAAACCCGATACCATCCCAGCGATTCCATATCATTTAATATAAAACAAACTTTTATTCTGCTCGTTTACTTTCTTGAAATTAGTTTAATTAACCTCAACCAAATCAATCATTCTAAATATTAGTCTCACTTGAGATAAATTCGACTGAAAAAGATTCTTAAAAACATTGTCCTTTGGGATTCGATCCTTAACTATACTACGATAAGACCCGTCCGCTTGCGGGTGGTATTATTGCACGAGGTTTTGGTAAAAGCTCAGGGGTTTTTACCCCGAGTGAATTTGTTAGTGCGATATTTGCCACATCAAATTCTAGCACCGTTGTCGTGGACAACGAAATCATTTAGTCAAATCTAGTCCTTTTAAGGCTAATTTAGGATTTTACTTTTTCTTTTTGAAACCATCGATCATCTACTTGAATTTCACTCTACTCCATAAATCTTACTACAAATCTTTTTATTTCAGTACTTCTAGAAGGACTAGTGCATGCACCATTTGAATAGTCACAGACTCACTGCCAGCTTTGATTCCAAGATTGACAGAACCTTTGATGGAGCTTCCACTTACGCGGAAGTGCGTGCACCAACTAAAAATCCTAAAGATAGTAATTTGTTAGGTTTAGCCTTGCATATACTAGATAGAGAACTCCACCCACGTATGCTGGGATATGTGGAAGTCTTATCGTAGTATAGTTAATGGTCGAATCCTCAGGACAACGGTCTTGTTGAAAGCAACAAGATGGAAAATGTTGGAATTTCACTTAGTTACTTAATAGCAGGCACTTAAATCAAAAGTTTGGTTTTGTTGTTTTAAACTAAGAACATGCCAAGTAAAGAAAGCAAGTAAATCTAAGGATTTAAACTATGATAAAAGTCACTAGGGTGTGATCGGTTTTTCACCGCCACTACACACAGATCAAAACATGCAAAGAAAAACATAACCTGCAAAAAGAGTCTAGTCAGTTAGTATCTTTGTAGACTTAGCATCCTTTTGGAGAGCTAACTACGAGAAGTGCGGGAACGTTGCAACGCCATTCATTCCTGAACAAATGGTCACTTACTTTGCATCATTCCCCTCGCGAAGTGTGTTCCTCGACTTACCAAGGTTGCACTTCCATACATAAACTGATTCCATTTCATAGTATGAAAGTGCAACAAATGATAGTGAGTTTACTCCACTCCTTGAGATACACTTCTAGATACCGAAACAGATGCATGGTGGATACATGCACCAAGAACCAACATACAAATGACTTTCAAATCTAATAGTACAAACGTAGACAATTCATACTAAAAGATAAAAGATAACACAAGTTGGTGATCAAGCAACAAGCATTCATTAAACGTTTGATGTTGAACTGAGAAGATAAAAACTCTATATTGCAAACTATGGATTACATTTACATGATATGAAAGCATGGGTAGCGGGGCTACTCCCCGCACCCTAGTGAGAGAGACTACTCGCTCATGACTAGGACAAAGAAGGAGGCAAGAAGAGAGAGAGAGAGAGAGCATCATCCCCACTAAGGAAAGAGGAAAGTCAACCCCTTAGAGAGAGAGAAACGATCCACCAACTTCACAGGTTGCTTGATGACGAGATCTCCCTCTTCCCACCTTCTTTGGCGGAGAGAGAGAAAGAAGCTTCGAGATGTAGTGCGAGCCTCAGACCGGCAGCCCCTGGGCGGAAGATGGAAGTTGGATTTGCTCTGGAGTGATTGAGGCAGCCTTTGGACGTCTGAAACTTCCTGATTGGTTGAAGACCCTTGGGGTCTTATTTATAGGCCTTGAGTGAAGTCCAAATGGTTTGGAGACCGTTTGGACCTCAGGACCGTTTGGATTCATGCGATCTTGAGACTGGTTGGCTTCATGCGGTCTTGAGACCGTGTGACTTCAAACGGTCTCGGGACCGTTTGACTCCATGCGGTCTCGGGACCGATTGGCTTCATGTGGTCTTGGGACCGTTTGGACCTCAGGACCATTTGGATTCATGTGGTCTTGAGACCGTGTGACTCCATGTGGTCTCGGGACCGGTTGTCTTCATGCGGTCTTGAGACCGTGTGACTTCAAACGGTCTCGGGACCGTTTGACTCAATGCGGTCTCTGGACCGATTGGCTTCATGCGGTCTTGGGACCGTTTGACTCCATGCGGTCTCGGGACCGATTGGCTTCATGCGGTCTTGGGACCGTTTGACTCCATGCGGTCTTGAGGCTGAGTTAGTCTTTTATGATATTTTTTTGTGTTTTTCTACATATATAAACGGGAAAAGTTATTCTGATAGTATATTTATAATAAGAGGGGAAATTTAGGGATTATGTATATATTTATATTAAAAAGAGTACGGAAAATTAAAGAAAAAGACTAAGATAATCATCAAAGTTGGAGGGTATCACCCCCCTAACTTAGAGTCTAGCTTGTCCTCAAGTTAGATAGAGCTGAGACATGTCATGGCGAGGCGATTTTATTTAGTTAGAATTTCCATACTCTTCCTTCAACCCTTAACCTGAGTTCACCTAAGGTCATATCAGGTCTTATTGCTTGCCTTGACTCTTTCAGGTTTCGAGAGTTGCTTGGGTCTCAGGTTCCTTCCGTATCTCGTAGCTCGCATCGGGACCACCTTTATTTTGTGCATGTTGTTGACTCCAATCAGCTTTATACCTCTCTGAAAGACCTATTGGAAGCTAGAGAGGGTATGAGGGTTGGCTAAAGGCTTGAAGTGTAACTCCCCCTTCAAGTGGGAGAGGGGTTGTCTATGCTTTTAGGATCTCACTACCGGGCACGACACATCTGCCTTTGTGAGGGGAGTTGAATGTACCGACCGGGTGAGTCCTTTATAAGCCTTTCATATATTTGGATACCTTAGGGTTTCACTACTGCGCATGACACATCTGCCTTTGTGAGGGCAGCTGACTGTGCCGGCCGGGTGAGACCTTCATCGGTTCTTTATATAGATCCTTATTTAAGGCACAACTTTCATTATTTTATTCGACTCTCTGGCTTTTATTCAAAGACTCGTAGGCTTAGGTTTTGGGGTTTTGTTTGGGAATTTATTTTGGGCGGCCAAGCCTCTTTTATTTTGAAGAGAGGAAAGCTGTTCTTAGAGTTTTTCAATCATGCATTTATTTGGTTTGTGGTCCACTTGAAGAGCTTCTTGATTTGGAAGTTGCCTGATGCCCCTCTCACCCTTGAGAGCCTGGCTTATTTCTGCCTTGATATTGACCTGTGGAAAGTCATATGAAGAAGTGAAGCAAAAGCATGAAAATCAATAGTGGAGGGATATTATTAAATCGCCATAAAATGTCTAAGTGCTATTTACTTTTGGGGACTAACAAGATTCTAAAGTTGAGAGGGTTATTTTAAAAAGAACGTTAAAGAAGAAAGGAAAATATGTACAAATAGAGAAGGGGGAAAAAGGGGATGGAGAAAATGGTACCTCGCCCTTGTCTAATGTACCCCCCTAACTTATCACTCACTTTGTCCCCAGAGTGTCAAAGTGATGGGTTGAGAAGTAATTAGGACAAGGACTGCAGGCTAAGTTAATTCTTCATTTGCCCCCGGGGAATGAAGTAGATTTGCTACGAACTGTCCTCGTAGCGCATGGTAATCCATGTCAGTAATTTCTTCTACTGGTCTTTGGAGAACAATGATGGTGTACATCCAGTAGAGGACGTGGAAGCCACAGTCATTTGATTCCCAGATTTTCTGGGGGCATTTGTGGCAGAAGGAAGGGCGGTGAAAATGCTCTTTGTCGTACGCCCTTGTATGCTGACTCAGAAAATCGATTAACTTGTCGACGCACTCCTTTGCCACTACCTCTGTTGGTGTCCTTGGTGTCACGACATAGTTCTTCTGTCATGGATTGTACTGGCTATCAGAACTGTTATATATTGTAGTTGTTCCTTCTGGGAGATTTGTGGCCAGGAGCATCCAATGCTCATGATAGAGGAAGGGTAACATGATGAACGTCAGCGTTGTGTGTTGTAGATAGGAGATCAGCGTGTCAGTTGTGTCGAAGTTCTTGAGCTTTAGAAGATCATCCTTCATGTATGGGGACGCCATATATGTAGTAGGGTTATTTTGGCCGAGTAGGAACTGGTAAGTGGCCATAAGGCTTACAGAGAGGGATCCTTTAACCTGTAAAGTCTCTCAGAGCGTGTCTGTCATAATTAAAATGTCTCTAGACATGAATACAAGTTCATCCTTCTCGGCTGAGAGCCGCGACATAATGAGACGTAGTTCGATGTCGGAGAGACCTTTGCAATCACTGTGATCGAAGTCAGGAAAAGTTGGTTCTATGGCAGACAAAGGATCGATGTCTCCTTTACTTTGCTCGGTAGCTACGATTGGCACTGTGGATTTCACCAACTCCTTCAGAGTTTGTCGGAAGGGTCACCGCTGCGGTCGCTGGATAACTGAGAATAGGTAGCAAGGGACGTCATCTGGTGCCATAGTCGGGTCCTTGAAGAAACGTCTATCACAGATGAGCTCCATGGCATAACGCCCGCGCAAGGAATGAAAATCTTCAGCAACCAGATCAGTAAATGGGATTTCCTGGTTCAGCGCTTGGATGTGACGTATGGTGCATAAAGCGCAATCCCCAGATCCCTCGGCGGCTTGAACTTGAGGGTTTATGATTTTGAACCAAGGCTGGCTCCAATCTTGGTGGAGAGATGGGCGTGCATCCCAAATTAACTTAAGCAGCTTGAAGGGTATACACCTTGCTTCTCCTGCTGCTTCACCAACGAAGTTTATTATGCCAGCTGGTAGCTCGGTGCCGCAGAAATTATGCACCTTGGCATCCCAGCCTCGGTATCCATGATCATAAAAAGCCAGTGGTCCGAAACTTGGAAGGGCACGGTAAGAAAACGTGTCCGACGTGCTAAACCAGTACGCAGCCTCTCGATCGACTTTGCTCGTATATCTTTGTATAAAAGGCCAACAGACAGAGCAGGCGAGGCGTTGAAAACCGGTTGTTGCCTCTTATGACTTTTATATATTTCGATGCTATTGGCAAGAAGGATACGAAAGATCGCCATAGGTATCGTGGACCGAGGTCGCAAGATGGTACAGAAATCTTCTCGTGTCATCTTGCGTCTAGTTTTGGTGTTATTATAGATGATGTCTTCCCCTGACTTGACAAAAACCCTAGGTCAAATGGTTTAGCGACCGTTTGGATTCCCAAATGGTTTCGAGATCATTTGGTCCCAAACGGTTTGAAGACCGTTTGGTCCCAAACGGTTTCAGGACCGTTTGGTCCCAAACGGTTTCAGGACCGTTTGGTCCCAAACGGTTTCAGAACCGTTTGATAGGGCAAGGGTATATTGTTTTATGTTTGTTTTAGTTATGTGAAAATTTTTTTGTATATTTTCATTTTGCAATTTTTATATTTTTTTTGGTTGTAAATTTTTTTTTGTATTTTTATAAGATAAACCTAAAGTAAAGAAAACGGGAAATAAAGAAAGGAACTAAAATCTTGGGTTGCCTCCCAAGTAGCGCCTGGGTTTTATGTCACTGGCTCGACGAAGCTGAGACGTTGTTATGCTGACGGCGTGGCGTCTTTGATTTCTATGGTTTGTCTTGGCATTTTGTCTGTTGGAGAGTAGTATCTTTTCAAACGATGACCATTGACTATCCTTTCTCCTCTGTTATTGTCGATAATTATCACATCTCCAGTTGGATAAATATGTTTTATGGTGAAGGGTCCGGACCATTTTGTTCGAAGTTTTCCGGGGAACAACTTGAGATTGGAGTTGAAAAGGAGTACGTTGTTTCCGACGGCGATGTCTTTCCTTTTGAGATGACCGTCGTGCCACATTTTTGTCTGCTCCTTATATATTCTGGCATTCTGATAGGCGGTCATTCGGAGCTCTTCTAGCTCCTGCAATTGGAGCCGTATATTCTCTCCTGCACTTTTGAGATTGAAATTTAATTGTTTGATGGCCCACCAGGCTTTGAATTCCAGCTCTACTAAAAGATGACATGACTTCCCGTACACCAAACGGAACGGGGTCATTCCGATTGGTGTTTTATATGCATTTCGGTATGCCCAAAGGGCATCAGGAGGTTTGGTGGACCAATCAGTGTGGTTTCTATTCACTGTTTTTTCAAGAATTGCCTTTAATTGTCTATTTGATATCTCAACCTGTCCACTAGTCTGTGGATGGTAAGGCGTGGTGACTTTGTGATTGACTCCGTACTTTTTCAATAAGGCTTCAAAACGTCATTGCATGAAATGGGTCCCGCCATCTGATATGACAGTTCTTGGAACTCCAAATCTTGGGAAAATAATATCTTTGAACAATTTAATAACAGGCTTGGAATCGCCAGACACAGTGGGTATAGCTTCGACCCACTTTGAGACGTAGTCCACTGCGACCAAGATGTAAGAGAAGCCATAGGATGAAGGGAAAGGGCCCATGTAGTCTACCCCCCACACATCGAAAAGTTCAATTTCCTGCCACATAGTGAGGGGCATTTCATCTCTTTTAGATATGTTACCAGAAAATTGGCATTTGTTACAAGCTTTCAAAAAATCGTATGAATCCTTTGATATGGTGGGCCAGAATAAACCAGATTGTAAGACTTTTATAGCTATTTTCTTAGCACTCATGTGCCCCCCCCCCGTGGGTCCTGAATGGCAATGCTCCAGGACCAGGGTTATTTCTTCTTCTGGCAAACAACGACGGAAAAATCCGTCAGCACAAAGGTGAAACAGGTAGGGTTCATCCCAATAATATTGTTTTATGTCATGAAGGAACTTCCTTTTGTCATGATAGGAAGCAGAGGGGTGGATAATCCATGTGGCTAGATAATTGACGATATCCGCGTACCAAGGGAATCCATGGGTGGCCTTCATAAGCTGGTCATCTAGAAGAGAATCCCGGATAGGGATTTTGTCTTCTTCTTCAACCTCAATACGGCTGAGATGGTCAGCTACAACGTTCTCCACTCCACTTTTATCCTTAATTTCCAGGTTGAATTCCTGAAGCATCAGCACCCAGCGGATGAGCCTGGGTTTGGCATCTTGCTTTTGAATCAGATATCGAATGGCGGAGTGGTCGGTGTAAACAATGACCTTAGAACTAATCAGATATGAGCGAAATTTTTCGAACGCATAGATGACAGCCAAAACTTCTTTCTCCGTGGTAGTATAATTTTTCTGTGCTTCATCTAGAATTTTGGATGCGTAGTATATGACGTAAGGTTTCTTACCAATTCACTGTCCTAAAACAGCCCCTATAGCGTAATCACTTGCGTCGCACATGATTTCAAAAGGTTGCGACCAATCTGGGGCTCTTAGAATAGGCGCGGAGATTAAAGCATTCTTGAGGGTGGAGATGCTTTGCATACATTCTTGATTGAATATGAAGTCAGTATCTTTAGTTAGAAGTTGGGTCATGGGCTTTGCTATCTTCGAAAAATCTTTGATGAATCTTCTGTAGAACCCCGCATGACCCAAGAAAGCTCTTACTCCCTTTATATCTTTCGGTGGCGATAGTTTTGAAATAACATCAGTTTTTGCTTTATCCACCTCGATCCCCCTATCGCTCACCCTGTGCCCGAGGACGACACCTTCCGTTACCATGAAATGGCATTTCTCCCAATTCAGGATAAGGTTCGTTTCCTCACAGCGTTGCAGAACTTGTCCAAGATTGATTAAACAGTTATCGAAGGAATCTCCGTAGACTGAGAAATCGTCCATAAACACTTCCATGATGGATTCAGTTAAACCGGCAAAGATGGCAGACATACAGCGTTGGAAAGTGGCGGGTGCGTTACACAACCCGAACGACATTCTTCTAAAGGCATATGTCCCAAAAGGACAGGTGAAGGTAGTTTTTTCCTGGTCTTCTGGGTGTATGGGTATTTGGTAGAACCCGGAATAACCATCAAGATAGAAAAAATATTTCTGATGAGCTAGGTGGTCTAGGACTTCATCAAGGAAGGGTAGAGGGTAGTTGTCTTTCCTCGTGGCTTTGTTCAGCTTCCTATAGTCAATACACATCTGCCACCCTGTTACATTCCTGGGGGGCACTAACTCATTTTTGTCATTAAGCACTACGGTAGTACCTCCTTTTTTTGGAACAACCTGGACAGGGCTGACCCACTGGGAGTCAGAGATAGGGTAGATTATGCGAGCTTTGAGTAATTTGAGGACCTCCAGGCGAACCACCTCCTTGAGATTAGGATTCAGTTTTCTTTGATGTTCACGGGATGGCTTGAATTCTTCAACCATTGGAAGTATGTGCATACATAGGGCTAGATTTATGCCTGTTAGGTCAGTTATCTTATATCCAATGACCTTTTTATGCTTCTTCAGCTCATCCAGAAGCTTTTCTTCCTGATTTTCTATAAGGGTAGAGCTGATGATGATCGGGCATAGTTTTTCCTTATCTAAGAAAACATGTTTAAGTCTTGTGGGTAAAGTCTTCATTTCAGGCGCTTTTGGTGGCTCAGCTACTTCTATAATGGTAACAACTTTAAGTTCTTCAAAATTGGTCGTTGATGCTTCTTCGGCCTTTTCTAAATGTTGCAGACACTGTTGAACTAGTTCGTTCGTAGAGAATTCAACATCCGGATTGATTAGGACATTTTCAAGTTCGTCAGCAGGCTCAGATATTTCTAACTGAGACATTTGTTGTATTGCGTCAAGAAGAAAAACCTCCTCTTGGATACTAGGGCCTTTCATGCTATTACGGACTCGGAATTGAATTGCTTCTTTTCTGAGCCTAAGAATGATGGTGCCAGCTTCGACGTCGATCAGCACCCTGGCGGTAGCGAGGAAAGGTCTGCCGAAAATGATCGGGTATCTCAAGTCTTCTTTAATATCCATGATAACGAAATCGCATGGAACGTAGGCATCCTTGCCTATCCTTACTGGAATGTCTTCAATGATTCCCAGAGGTGCGGTTATGGTGGATTCATCTAGTTGAATAGTCATTGCCGTAGGCAGTAATTTGGTGAAACCCAGACGTTTACACATTGAGTAAGGCATAATGGATATGATGGCCCCAAGGTCAGCTAATCCTTTCTTTGTAGATGCATTTCCAATGCAACATTGGATTCCGAAGGAACCTGGGTCCTTCTTCTTTTTTGGCATTTTGTTTAGGATGATGTCAGAAGTGGTTTGAGCAAGCTTGACAGTTTCTTGCTCCTCGGTGATATACTTTCTTGATAGCAAGGTTTTGATATATTTTGCCCATGCTGGAACCTCGGAAAGAGCATCAAGGAGCGAAATATCGATGTATAGTTTCTTCATCACCTCTTTGAACTTTTGAAACATGGTGTCCATCTTTGTTTCTCGCAGTCTGCCTGGATATGGGATTCTTAGTTTATATTGCAAAACTTCAGGTTCTGCGGACACTTGGTCTTTATCTTTGCCCTTTGTGCCCTCTGTGGGCTTCTCTATTCCTTGTTGCGGGCTCTCATTTGTCATACAAGCGGGGGTATCATCATTATCCAGGATGATCTTGGTAGTCTCATGAAGAGTGCGTCCCGATCTCGTGGTGACAACATTCAATTGTTCATGTCTGTTCTGTCCATGCTTAGGATTCGATTCGGGCTGCCCTGCAAATGTGCCTGCCGGAGGCTTCAATTGTGTAGCAATCTGGGCAAGCTGGGCTTCTACTGCTTTTTGTTGTGCTTGCTGGTTAGCGAGCATAGTCTGTTGAGATTGCAGCATCTGCCTTATCAAGGATATTTCATCTTCTGGTTGAGAAGTGTTTTTCAGAGGGTTTTGTTGTTGGGCTTGTTGAGATTGTTGTGGTGGCAACGCCAGCTGAGGTTGTTGAGTATGTAGCTGTGGATGGAGCGGGGGATGAGTGTACTGATAGTAGGCCGATTGGTTCCTAGGGAAGTTAGCCCTAGGGAAGTTATTCCTAGAATTCCCTTGATTTTGGTTGAAATTGTTTGAGAATCCAGGTGGTAACCTACTAGAGGATCCTCCCTGCGTTTGATGTTGTGGATTAGCGGTCCCAGCAGGGTTTCCATACTGAAGTCCAGGATGATTCCTTGGCTGATTAGGGTTGTAATAGGCTTGTCCAGGGATAGAGTGGATAGAGTTGACTTGTTCCGGTAGTTGTTCTTCCGTATGGTCAGTGATAGGTTCATATGGTTGTGGTGGTGGATGCAGATCCATCATCACATTATACATCATACCGCAGGAAAGGGTTGGATGGTCAGAAGCATGACATGCCTCATAGGTCCATGTGGTGGCCTTCACTTGTTGAACTATAGGATTTTTCTTCTTATCAAATTCTCTGAGAGAAGTCTCGAGAGCTTGTTGTTTATGAACTATGGCTTTCAGGGCTTCAACTATGTCCTTCATCTCCATTGATTCTTCAGCTTTGTAGACCTTGAGGACACCTTTACCGGTTGACCGTCCCCAGTTAGACTGGTTTTCCACTCCGAGCGTAACAATTTTCCAGGCGTCTTCATAATTCTTTCTCATGAAGTTTCCTCCAGATGAAGAATCCAAAAACTGTTTGATATCATCACTCACTACCCAATAGAAGGTTCCTATCAATTGGTTTTGGGAGATTCCATGATGCGGGCACTTGCGCAAAAGTTCTTTAAACCTTTCCCATGCTTCAGTAAGGGATTCCCCAGGTAGCTGAGAGAAGTGATTGATCTGCCCCCTGATCTCATAAGTCAGTGAAGGGGGAATGAACTTCTCTAAGAACTTTTCCTCTAGGGGAGCCCAAGTGGTTATTATAGGTTCCCTATCAAGTGAGTTATACCAACTCAGAGCTCTCCCAGACAGGGTGAAGTGAAACAGATGAAGCATTATTGCATCATAAGAGACTCCGGCTTGCGGGACCAGGCGGCAAAGTGCCTTAAACCTCTTCAGATGATCCATGCAGTCATCTCTAGAGCCTCCAGAGAATGAGATGCCCTGCATGATCTGGATCCATTGGGTCCAAATCTCAAAGTTGGGGATGTTGATGATCGGAGGTCGGACCGGATGGTGGTCCTCGTAGTTCTTTGGGACAGCGTAGTCCCTCAGCTGCTTGTTCCTTAATTCCAACTAAGCAGCTTGGGTTGCTGCTTCATTTTCAGCTCTAATGCGGGCCTGTTCTTTCGCACGAATCTCCGCTTGAATCTGGGCACAAATAGCAGCGATGAGTTGTGCCCTTTGAGCGGCGATGGCGGCGTTGACCCTCTCCATCACCAAAGCAGCCTGGCGTTGATCTTCAGCCATTTTCCTGGCCCTTTGGCGATTGAGTCAAATGCGACGGTGGAAGCTTCTCTCTACCTCAGAGTCGTACTCTGGATCAGGGGAGAATCCGAGGTTATGCACTGGTTGCATACACGTTTTCTACCTGAGTAGAGAGACGAAAACACCTTTTTAGATGATGGCAGAGATATAATGAATTTAAGAAGATATGGTTTAATGATTAAAAGAAAGTGTAAAATCCTAACCAACTAGCAAGATACTAAATGAAATTAAAACGTTACGTTGTTCCCGGCAACGGCGCCAATTTTTTATGGAGCTTCCACTTACGTGGAAGTGCGTGCACCAACTAAAAATCCTAAAGATAGTAAGTCTTTAGGTTTAGCCTTGCATATACGAGATAGAGAACTCCACCCACGTATGCTGGGATACGTGGAAGTCTTATCGTAGTATAGTTAAGGGTCGAATCCTCAAGACAACGGTCTTGTTGAAAGCAACAAGATGGAAAACATTTGAATTTCACTTAGTTACTTAATAGCAGGCACTTAAATCGAAAGTTTGGTTTTGTTGTTTTAAACTAAGAACATGCAAAGTAAAGAAATCAAGTAAATCTAAGGATTTAAACTATGATAAAAGTCACTGGGGTGTGATCGGTTTTTCACCGCCACTACACACGGATCAAAACATGCAAAGCAATACATAACCTGCAAAAAGAGTCTAGTCAGTTAGTATCTTTGTAGACTTAGCTTCCTTTCGGAGAGCTAACTACGAGAAGTGTGGGAATGTTGCAACGCCAGCCATTCCCGAACAAATGGTCACTTACTTTGCATCATTCCCCTCACGAAGTGTGTTCCTCGACTTACCAAGGTTGCGCTTCCATACGTCAACTGATTCCATTTCATAGTATGAAAGTGCAACAAATGATAGTGAGTTTACTCCACTCCTTGAGAAACACTTCTAGATACCAAAATAGATGCATGGTGGATACATGCACCAAGAACCAACATACAAATGAGTTTCAAATCTAATAGTACAAACGTAGACAATTCATACTAAAAGATAAAAGATAACACAAGTTGGTGATCAAGCAACAAGCATTCATTAAATGTTTGATGTTGAACTGAGAAGATAAAAACTCTATATTGAAAACTATGGATTACATTTACATGATATGAAAGCATGGGTAGCGGGGCTACTCCCCGCACCCTAGTGAGAGAGACTACTCGCTCATGACTAGGACAAAGAAGGAGGCAAGAAGAGAGAGAGAGAGAGCATCATCCCCACTAAGGAAAGAGGAAAGTCAACCCCTTGGAGAGAGAGAAACAATCCACCAACTTCACAGGTTGCTTGATGACGAGATCTCCCTCTTCCCACCTTCTTTGGCGGAGAAAGAGAAAGCAGCTTCAAGATGTAGTGCGGGCCTCATACTGGCAACCCCTGGGTGGAAAATGGAAGTCAGATTTGCTCTGGAGTGATTGAGGCAACCTTTGGACGTCTGAAACTTCCTGATTGGTTGAAGACCCTTGGGGTCTTATTTATAGGCCTTGAGTGAAGTCCAAACGGTTTGGAGACCGTTTGGACCTCAAGACCGTTTGGACCTCAAGAACGTTTGGATTCATGCGGTCTTGAGACCGGTTGGCTTCATGCGGTCTTGAGACCGTGTGACTTCAAACGGTCTCAGGACCGTTTGACTCCATGCGGTCTCGGGACCGATTGGCTTCATGCGGTCTTGGGACCGTTTGGACCTCAGGACCGTTTGGACCTCAGGACCGTTTGGACTCATGCGGTCTTGAGACCGTGTGACTCCATGCGGTCTCAGGACCAGTTGTCTTCATGCGGTCTTGAGACCGTGTGTCTTCAAACGGTCTCGGGACCGTTTGACTCCATGCGATCTCGGGACCGTTTGACTCCATGCGGTCTCGGGACCGATTGGCTTGATGCGGTCTTGGGACCGTTTGGACCTCACGACCGTTTGGACCTCATGACCGTTTGGATTCATGTGGTCTTGAGACCGTGTGACTCCATGCGGTCTCGGGACCGGTTGTCTTCATGCGGTCTTGAGACTGTGTGACTTCAAACGGTCTCGGGACCGTTTGACTCCATGCGGTCTCGGGACCGATTGGCTTCATGCGGTCTTGGGACCGTTTGACTCCATGCGGTCTCGGGACCGATTGGCTTCATGCGGTCTTGGGACCGTTTGACTCCATGCGGTCTTGAGGCAGAGTTAGTCTTTTATGATATTTTTTTGTGTTTTTTTGCATATATAAACAGGAAAAGTTATTCTGATAGTATATTTATAATAAGAGGGAAAATTTAGGGATTATGTATATATTTATATTAAAAAGGGTACGGAAAACTAAAGAAAAATACTAAGATAATCATCAAAGTTGGAGGTTATCAACCTTTCATCGTCAAAACAGAGGGAACCAAGCAAGAATGGTTCAAGAGGAAGAAATAGCTCGAAGGGTGGCCCAAACCCTTAATGCACAGAGAGAAAGATTCATGCAAGAAGCTAGAGCTACGGTTCAAGAAGAAATTCAAGCAGCACAAGTAGCATCACAAGCAACAGAGCTACAAAAGGATCTTAGAGAATTCTCAATCCCCAAAGATGTGAATGTTCATCATCCAGTACAAGCTCCTCCCATTAATGCTGCCAATTTTGAGATTAGGGCACATTTGATCACATTGCTTCAAAACAGTCCATTCTATGGAAAACAAGGAGAGGATAGTCAAGAACATCTTTTGAGGTTTATTGATCTATGTGCTATGACAAAGCAAAATGGAGTATCCAACGATGCCATTCGTCTTTGTCTCTTCAAGAATTCACTTGTTGATTGAGCAATAAGCTGGTACAATTCATTGCAAAGTGAACCCATCACCACTTGGGAACAACTTCAAAATGTATTTCTGGAAAAGTTCTACCCTCCCTCTCTCACCTATGAAATTAGGGGACAAATAACAAATTTCACTCAAGTCCCTGGAGAAACCCTGGAAAAAGCATGGGATAGATACAAAGAGCTTCTACGCAAGTGCCCACACCATGGAATTCCTAAGAATCAACTCATCGGAATTTTCTATAGGGGTGTGGACGATGATATCAAAAGGTTTTTAGATTCCTCATCTGGAAGAAATTTCATGCGTCAAAGTCATGACAACGCTTGGAGAGTCGTCACCCTTGGAGCTGAAAATCAAGCTAGTTGGGTAGGTCTCTAGGTAAAGGTGTATTGAAGGTAGCTATGACTGAAGTTATTCCAGAATACAAGACTATAGCTGAAACCCTCAAGCTCTTAGTAGCCAAGTAAGACCATATTGGATCATCCCTTGCTGCATTTGGAAGAGGATGTTCACCTCCTCAATAACAAGAACAAATCAAGTCTGCCTCACTATTCTGTGAAGCATGTAAAGGTACTGATCATTCCACCTTAGCATGCAATGTTCTGTATGATGTTGTTCTAAGCAACGTTTGTAGTCAAGGTGATAATAGTCAAATTGAAAACCTCAATGCTATCAATACCATCCCTGGTCAAGGATATTACAATCCGAATCAAAATAGGAACCATCATGGGTTTCAATATGGAAACCCCTCTAGAGCAGTAAACTCACATCAATTTGGTTCGAACAATCAACCACGAGGCCCACTAGGATTCTAGTATAATCAACAATAGAATTTTGGAAATCAAGGAAATTTCAAGGGAAGCTTTCAGAATAGGAACTTCAATAATTATCAATACAATTCTCAGTACCAGAATCTTAATCAACCTCAAGGACAACAAGTGGGTCCCATCTCACCTGATGACAAGCTATCAGCCATTGAAAAGTTGTTGCAAACTCAGCAAACTATGATAGCTAACCAACAAGCTCAACAGAAGGCTATTGAATCCCAACTAGCTCAACTTGCAGCTAGCATTAAGCCACCAATTGGGGTTTTTGCTGGCCAATCGGAAAACAATCGTAAGCATCCAGAAAAACTGAAGGCGGTCACCACCAGGTCAGGAAAGGACCATTCTGATCCTCCTTTCAGGCCACCTGTAGTTATTATAGATGAGGATGAACCCGCGATTATACAAGACTCTACAACTCCAGAGTCTCAACCAAAAGAACCAGTAATTGTTGATAAGACAAACAAGGAAAGTCCTAAGAAACTTATTGATGAAGAAACTAAAACACCATATCCTGATATTCCTATATACAAGCCTCGTATACCGTTCCCTACTCGTTTAAGGCAAACCAAGCTTGATACTCAGTTCAATAATTTTAAAGAAGCTATGAAGAAACTTCATGTTGATATACCTTTTTTGGATGCGCTGATTGAGATACCAGCCTAGACAAAATACTTAAAGTCACTCCTCACCAGGAATTATATAACTGAAGAATATGAGACAGTCAAGTTAGCTAAAACCACTTCTGATATCATCCAGAGTAAGATGCCAAAGAAGCAGAAAGATTTGGGATCTTTTGGGATTTCCTACCATATCGGTGATTCTTCATGCAAGAAAGGACTAGAAGATCTTGGTGCTAGCATCTCCATCATGCCACTCAGCCATTGGAAAAGGCTAGGGTTTGCTAAACTTCTCCCAACAGGCATGACCATACAACTCACATACAATTCGATAAAATACCCGTTAGGAATTATTGAGAATGTACCTGTCAAGGTAGGAAAAGATTCTTATGTTCCGTGTGACTTTGTAATCATGGACATAAAATAAGACACCAGATATCCTCTCATCTTTGGATGTATATTCCTCACCACTGCAAGAGTTCTAATTGATGTTCAAGCAGGAACATTGCTTCTCAGACTTGGTAAAGAAACTCTCGAATTCAAAGTTTTTGAAAGTATGCGAAGACCAAGCATGCAAGTGGAAGTTTATCTTATTGATTGCATAGAGAAGATGTCATTTCTGACTCTAGAGAATCATGAATCAGATGATCCATTAGAAGTTGCTCTAACAGATCCATCAGTTGATGAACCCATCAATGAACAAGTTAAAGAATATGTTCTCGACCTTGACACTGTTGAAGAAGACTCTGAAGCCAAAATGGAAGAACTCAAGGCTGTGGAAGCTACTGAAGAAACATATGAAAAACCAGAAGCCCCTGAGATGAAGCCCATGCCCGAGGGACTGAAGTATGTGTTTTTGGATGATCTAAAGGTTTGTCTAGTTATTATAAATTCTGATCTAACAACCAAACAAGAAGATAAACTCCTGAAAGAACTGAAGGAAAGAAAGAAAGCCATCAGTTACAAAATGAGTGACCTCACTGGGGTTAGTCAAGCACTTTGTATGCACAAAATCCCTATGATGGAAGATTACAAGCCAACTATTGAATATCAACTGAAATTGAATCCAAATATGAAGGAAGTAGTCTGTCGTGAGGTCATTAAACTGCTCACTACTGGAATAATCTATCTGATATCAGACTCACCATGGGTGAGCCCAATGCATGTAGTCCTGAAGAAAGGTGGAATAAAAATGATACGAAATGAAAACAATGAACTCATCCCCACCCGAACAGTCACAGGGTGGAGGATGTGCATTGATTACAGGAAGTTAAACAAGGCAACTCAAAAAGATCATTTTCCAACGCCTTTTCTTGATCAAGTATTAGAGTGGCTGGCCCATTAAGAATATTTCTATTATCTCAATGGTTACTCTGGATTCTATCAAATACCTATAAACCCAGACGACCAGGAGAAAACTACTTTTACCTTCCCATTCAGAACATACGCATTTTGAAGAATGTCGTTTGGCCTCTGTAATGCACCTGCAACTTTCCAGTGTTGCATGGCTGCCATATTCGTAGGTCTCACTAAAACCATTATGGAAGTTTTTATGGATGATTTTTCTGTGTACAGAGACTTATTCGATTCATGCCTAAAACACCTTTCCCTTGTTCTCAAATGGTGTGAAGAAGCACATCTTGTGCTCAATTGGGAGAAGTGTCACTTTATGGTAAGGGAAGGAATTGTCCTCGGCCATAGGGTTAGCAGTAGAGGGATCGAAGTAGATAAGGCCAAAATTGAAGTGATTTCCAAGCTCTCCATCCCTATCAATGTAAAGGAAGTTCGAGCATTCCTAGGTCATGTAGGCTTCTATAGACGGTTTATAAAGGACTTCTCTAAAGTAACCAAGCCTATGAAAAACTTGTTACTAAAGGATGTTGAATTCAATTTTGACGAAGAATGTGTTAAAAGTTTCAACAAACTGAAGCATGCCCTTACAACGACACCCATCATTAGAGCTCCCGACTGGGACCATCCTTTTGAAATTATGTGCAATGCAAGTAATTATGCTGTAGGAGCTGTCCTGGGCCAATGCATAGAAAAGAAACATTATGTGATCTATTATGCATCAAAGACCCTCGATGAAGCTCACATGAATTATGCTATTACTGAGAAAGAATTTCTGACAGTTGTGTATGCCTTTGACAAATTTAGATCTTACCTTATTGGTTCAAAAGGCATTGTCTACACGGATCATGTTGCTATCTGTTACCTTCTAATAAAGAAAGATGCAAAACCCAAGCGAATTAGATGGATTCTCTTATTATAAGAATTTGACTTGGAGATAAGAGATAAAAAGGGTACAAAAAATGTGGTAGCAGATCACCTCAGTCGCATCCACATTCTGGATACCGAGAAGATTATGATTAATGATTCCCTTCTAGATGATCAACTAATGAAGGTCTCAGAAGTTACACAGTGTATTCTGATTATGTGAACTACCTTGTTGTTGAGGTTATTCATCCTCAATGCACCAGAAATGCACTAAAAAATTTTATGCATGATGTGAAACAGTACTACTGGGATGAGCCGTACCTTTTCAAACTATGTACTGATGGTCTATATAGACGGTGTATTGCTGAGAAAGAAGCTCAGCTTATCTTGGGGTAATGTCACTCAGGACCAGTTGGAGGACATGAGCTCTAAAAAGATTGCCTTGAAGGTTTTGCAATGTGGATTCTTCTAGCCAACCATATCCAAAGATTCCCATGACTTTGTCTTATCATGTGACAAATGTCAAAGATCTGGCAATATAACAAAGAGAGATGAGATGCCACTAAATCTGTAGCAAGAAGTAGAGATATTTGATGTTTGGGGGGTGGACTACATGGGTCCATTCCCATCTTCTTATGGATTTTCATACATCCTAGTGGCAGTGGACTATGTCTCAAAATGGTTTGAAGCTATACCAACCGTCACTAGTGATTCCAAACCCGTCATCAAATTATTCAAAGATATTATCTTCCCCCATTTTGGAGTACCACAAACTGTGATATCTGATGGAGGGACTCATTTCCTTGAGAGAAGCCTTGAAGCTTTACTAAGAAAATATGGTGTGAGTCACAAGGTAGCCTCGCCTTACCACCCACAAATGAGTGGACAGGTAGAGGTTTCTAACTGACAACTCAAGGCTATCTTAGAAAATACTGTAGACCGCAATCGGAAGGATTGGTCTGTAAAAATCAATGAGGCATTGTGGGCCTACCATACTGCTTTCAAAACTCCCCTTGAAACTACACCATTCATATTAATATATGGAAAGGCTTGCCAACTACCTATTGAACTTGAACACAAAGCATGGTGGGCAATTAAACTGCTTAATTTTGATATAAAGGAAGCAGGCCAAGCCAGGATTCTGCAACTCTAGGAGCTGGAAGAACTCCAGATGACAGCTTATGAGAATGCAAGAATCTATAAAGAACGTACGAAGCTTTGGCATGATGGCCATCTAAAAAGAAAGGAAATACAACTGGGAGACGAAGTTCTACTGTTCAATTCTAGATTGAGGTCATTTCCAGGAAAACTCTGTTCTCACTGGTCGGGGCCTTATATTGTCAAGAGCATCTACCCACATGGTGCTTTCTCTTTATGGAGTGAAACGTTAGGTGAATTGGTGAAAAATGGTCAACGATTGAAGATATATTTCAACTCTATTGATACAGGCTCTGAAACGATGATGGATCTCTCCAATCCAACATATCCACCGTAGAAGTTGAAGGAATCAAGTCGAACCATCGACATAAAACAAAATCGCTTGACGGGAGGCAACCTGATAAATAAATTTGTATTTAATTTTAATTTCAAATTAGGATTTTTTCCTTAATTTTATTTTTACTTTTTAGATAATTTCAAACCAAATAAAATTACATCGCGAGATGCTATCTTGAGTTCTGAATAGTCTTTTGGTTTGAGATTTTCAAATGGAGGAAACACGCTGATTGGAACGCAACCACAACATGAACTTGCCCCTCCATCTTGGATTTAGAGTTTGGTCAGGATGAACAAATTTCTAAGTTTGGGGTGGAGGGTGGGTGGTACATACTTCACTTTCCACATTCACCCATCTATTTCAAGACTTAAGATTTCAACGTTGCATTTTTTACTAAAATTTTCAAAATTTTCAAATAAATTTTTCAAAATTTAAAGTCTTTCAAAAGATTTTTGAACTGGATAAAGTTTTGACACTTTTTAAACCTCTACGCATTTTGAATCATTATACCCACCTTATTCGGAGCAGATCTTCAAAAGGACCTTCTTCTAAAAACTAGCCTTTTGATTGAAATCATCTTGTGAAGCTTATGAATCCTAACATCATGATCTTTATGCAAAAGAGGCAAGTGTCTGACGAACTGATAGGTATCAAACACATCGTTCTTCCTAACTGACTAGTGTAATAACAACATAGAATCCCCACCAGATACTCATCAAGTCATTATTTGAGCAGAATACGATAAAGAGAACAACTCGATGCACAAAATTGTAAATCAAGTTGCATTCTGATCTGAACTCTCTTCTACACTTCTTCTATCATCTTCATACCCCTCCATCCATAAAAAAGAAATAAAAATAGCCAAAATAGTACCAAACCCTAAGTTCAGGGTGGCATGCCACTTCCCTCTATATCCGCTTCTTCCATACCCCTCACAAATAAATAGGGGCGTACCACCAAGAAAAGATGCCAAAGCGCACACAAAAAGAAATGCAATCTCGAGTCAAATAGAGGAGAGATTCGCAAAAAAAATGCAATAAATGAAATTGCAAATAAAATAATAAAATAATAAAATATCGAGTCGAATAGAGGAGAGATTTATTTCTTCCTTACATACCTCCCTTCGCTCCCTTTTCTACCTAAAGGCACAAATAAATGCCTCCACCACCCTTAAATACACCAGTGTCAGATCAGATGCACACTTGTCATTCTACGGGTATCTCTGGACTCTTACGAAACTCTTTGACATGCTTGTTGATGGAGAAAGTGAGGAGGAAGTGATATTGGAAAGTGAACTCAGGAATGAAGATATGGTAAGATGTGTTTAGTTGTCTTAGGAGGTTGAGATACTAAGTCTTACTGAGCAAAAAGAAAACAATCGTGATGTGAAGATGAGGCAATCACACGAGTTGAAAGTATTCATTTGGTGACTATTTCAGATTTTGTGTTACTTGAGGACGAGTAATGTTTAAGTTCAGGATATCGTGATGAATGCATATTCATCATGATTTTCAGTCACCTTCTCGTGCTATTTTTGAGTCAATACATCTAATTCCAGTTACTAAATATCAAAATGTGCAAAATATCCTAATTGGTTCAATTATCAAGGTTCTGAACTGAGTTTATGTCGACTTTATGTAGGTCTTGATGAGGTTGAACAATCAGCTGGGACCTACCTTTATCTTCCCTTGATCTACCCTCATTCATCCTTAGTCCTAACCATGCAGTCTTGACCATTCAGTCTCGCCCATGCGGTCTTGACCATTCGGTCTCGCCCATGTGGTCTTGACCACATGGTCTCACCCTTACGATTTCATCCATTCGGTCTCAAGACCGTATGGACATACTCACTGCGAGACCATTTGGAGATATTAACTGAAGACCGATTGAAGGAAAGATAACGCAGACTGTTTGCTAAGCACTCCAAACCGACAGCCGAGATCGATTGGAAAAGGTAGGTTGTGAGAGACTATTTGGTATCTATGTGCATGAGGACCGCATGCAAAGTAAAACCGTATGATAAAGTGGAAGAAAGAGTACTGTTTGAGTAACATTTCCAAACTGCTTGGAGCATTGGGCATGCTTCCCTTCCTCTTGCTTCTTCTTCCTCCCACTGGAACCCTAGCTCCATCGCACTTGCAGCTACAACGCCGCCATCAACTTGCAAATCTTGGCACTGCTCCATCGCACCTCCATATCCACCTTCACCTCCACCTTCTTCTACCTCAAGAAACACCTGCAACCAGAGTTGCCCAACACCTCGGCCACAAGAAGCAGCAACATCGACGCTCCTTCTGAGCCTACTGCAACACCGCCTGCAAGCCTGAAGTTCCTGCAACTGCGACACCTCCACCGTTCAAAGTAGCCGCCACCACCAAATGAACGGTCTCAAACCAAGGGAGTCCTAGACCAATCGTGCATGACCAACAAGACCATGTGATCGGAGGTCCCAAACCGTTTGCCGTGTGAAGACCATTTGGACAAGGGAGTCGAGACCGTTTGGAGTCTTTGTCATCGAGAACGTTTATTCCCTATCGGTTCCCAAACCGTTAAGATCCAATAATACCTACAAGACCGATTGGATTAGTATCGTTTCCCCAAACCGATAGAACTGAAACTGTATGGAGGCCCACACTCAAAACCGTTTGGAAAAGCAAATGGGAGTAGACCGAATGAAGGCAATCAGTTTCCCATACCATTTGATTAAGGATACTGAAGACCGTATGATCACTTATAAAGCAAACCATTTGGAGATAATAAAAGCAAAACCATTTGGATTTAACCACTCAAGACCATTTGGAGATAAGAAAACTACCAAACCATTTGGACTCACATAAAAAGCATGAGGGCCAGGCTTGTGCCTATAAATAGGACCAGTAGGGTCCTCATTTGGGATGGGGGGATCTGGGACGCCGCCAGGATGCCTTAAATGCTGGTTTGATCCTGCACTGCCACTTCTCCTACCGTTCCTACTACAACTCAAGTAGACTGAGAAGAGAAGGAATGAGGAGTGAGAAAGATTGCTCGGCCTATCTTGGCATCCCTCATTCATCTAGATCTGCTCTGATATGATGTAGAAGACCACATCATCTTCACTGAGCTGTGGCTACCTTCTGCATCATGCTCATGGAAGAATCCTCTCTCTTTCTTATTCTTATTGTTTCTTGCATCATGAATGAGTAGTTCCTTTTTGCTGGGGTGTGGGGACTAGCCTTGCTTCCCATACATTCATGTCTTTTCATTTAACATTCAGGGCAATGTATATAACTTTTCATTTCGTTGCTAGTTGATATTCTTGTAGTTTATTACCTTCTTGCTTTCATCTTGTTCTTATCTTTGTAGTGTAGAATGTCAATTAATGAGGTAGACTCCTTGATGATAAATCTGATGGGGTTCCTTGAGGTCGTAAGTGTATGATCCGTGAGGGGATGAGCCATCTAACCTATGGTGATGCTTCTGTGGCCTAAACATCCCTCAGGGAGGACCACATCCTTAATTGGATGTTGTATCTTCTTGTTAACTATCAATGCTTGCTTGTAGACTAATCGCCTACATGCGTGTCGATTAACACGGTTGACTCCCAGACTAGAAATAGAACGGGGTTCCTTGAGGTTGTAAGTGTATGATCTGTGAGGGGACGAGCCATCTAGCCCACAGTGATGCTTCTATGGTCTAAACATCCCTTAGGGAGGACCACAACCTTAGTTGGATGTTGTATCTTCAGAACTGTAAGTGCATGATCTAGATGGCGATGAGAAATCTGATGCCTAAGGGGATGCTTACGCGGGCCTAAACATCCCTCCGAGAGGGTTCACGACAGTTCCATTTGGATAGTTAGATGCTTGCCTGGATGTTATGTAGATGTGTTTGTATGTGCAGTGGTGGTGGAACCCGATACCATCCCAGTGATTCCATATCATTTAATCTAAAACAAACTTTTATTCTGCTCATTTACTTTCCTACAATTAGTTTAATTAACCTCAACCAAATCAATCGTTCTAAATATTAGTCTCACTTGATCTAGATTCGACTGACAAAGATTCTTAAAAACATTGTCCTTTGGGATTCAATCCTTAACTATATTGTGATAAGACCCGTCCGCTTGCGGGTGGTATTATTGCACGAGGTTTTGGTAAAAGCTAGGGGATTTTTACCCCGAGTGAATTTGTTAGTGCAATATTTGCCATGTCAACAAGACATCAAGTGCAAGTGTTTCTCTAGATGCTTGTAAACCAATAGGAAGTATGTCTTACATAAGAATGTGATGATCTTGACTCTTCATATTTTGCAATTTCTGTTGTTTCACATTAACACATTTTGAAAGATTGGATGCATACCCATCAGGTACTTTAAGCTTGGCTAAGACAGATAAAAAACATTCTTTTTCTTTATTTGACAAAATGTATGGAGGTAAGGGCATCAAAATGCTACCATCTTGTTGAGGTTGAATCCAAAGATGCTTTTGTATATTATTTTCCTCAAGAAATCTTTGTGGATTTTCGTCATCTTTACACTTTCCCTCAATATTTAAAAGTGTTACTAGCACATTTTCACAAACATTCTTCTCAATATGCTTGACATCAAGGTAATGTTGAAGAGGATTATGTTCCTAATATGGCAAATAAAAAAATATGCTTCTTTTCTTCCACAACGCCTTATCATTGGAAATATTATCATCATCCATAAGAACGTCACTAGTGGAGACATCTCTATTCTTTCTCCCTCTCTTCTTAGTAACACTGTTTGAAGTTTTCCCATACTTGAAGTGAATTCATCATTGTTCTTGTATAGTTTCACTTCCAAATTTAGGATTTGAAGCACAATCATATTCCTTAGTCCCATCAAATAAACTGCTTTGGATTCTAAAAGGATGTTTATCTGGTATCCATCTACGGTGACCACCATAATAGATCTTTGAACCACATCGGTATAAATGGGTGAATTCTGCACAACAAGGACATGCAAGATAACCTTTGGTGCTCCACGTTGATAACATAGCATAGGTAGGAAAATCACTTATTGTAGATGTCAAAGCTGCTCGCATCTTAAAAGGCTCTCTATTATAAGCATCAAAAGCATCAACGCCGTCCCATAATAATTTCCACTCATTCAATAAGGGTTGCATGTATACATCAATATCATTTCCTAGACAAGACTTTCCAGGGATTATCAAAGAAAGACTTAAGGAATGTGGGTTCATACATAGCCAAGGGGGTAAGTTATTGACACTCAAAATCACTAGCCATGTACTATAATTTGTGTTCTAAATCCCAAAGGGATTGAACCCATCACTAGCAAGGGTAATCATCACACTACAGGGGTTTGAAGAAAATTCTAGATACATCAAATCAAACTCTTTCCATCTCTTTGCATCTGCTAGGTGTCTTAATTTTCCATATTTTACTCTACCTTTCTCATGCCATATCATATCTCCAGCTATCTTTGAGGACCTGTACATCCTTTTCAATCTTGGAATTAAAGGAAAATACTTCAAAACTTTAGCTAGGGTTCCTTTCAAGCGTGAACTGTCTTCATTGTGATCATCACCCACACTTCCATTTTGTGATGTCCACCTAGGAGTTTCACAGATGATGCAATGACTCTTGTTTGAATTCCCCCCAAATACAACATGCAATCGTTCAGACATGCATGGATATTTTCATATCCAAGGCCTAACTCCTTAATCAATTTTCTAGCTTCATAATAAGACGATGGAAATGAGGTCAACTATGGAAATGAGGTCAACTATGGAAATGCATCTAAAAGGAGCTCTAATAATTGTGTGAAAGATCCATTTGGCCAATGAAACATACATTTAAGATTGAATAGATGTAAGATAAATGAAAGAGTTGAAAAGTTTGTACAACCAGGTTAAAGCTCTTCATGATAAAGTTCCACCATCTTTCTATATTTCACATCATATTTAGGAATGTGAGCATTATTGGTTTGTTGATGATCAATATCATCTATATGAGGATCATCACATTCATCTCCTTCATGACCTTTACTAGTAGATGTATCACCCATATAACTAGGATTTACTCTGAGAGCCTCCCTCAATAATCCTTCTGTCATCTTGTCCTACTAAATTGTCTTCATGATTAGATATTTGTTCACCATTTATAGTTTGCTGGTTTGTATTTAGATTTTCAAAAACATTTTTTAGGACATGGAAAATCCAGTCCTTATAATCATTATAGAATCCATTGTACACAATATGTGCTTCCACCACATCAATAGGAAATTCCTTGTTCCACCCCACTTTACATTTCCTACACGGACACACAATCTATCCATCGTCCGTTCCAGTCTTAGAATACTCAAGAAATTGATAAATTCCATCAATATAAACTTCTGAACATACTGGTTTGTCCATCCAACTTTTATCCATCTTTAGAGATTCAAGAACCTATGTATAAAATAGAAACATCATCTTCATATTTATTGTTCTGGGAGGAAAAAATCAAAGTACAAACAACAATAAAAAGATTATCTAGTAGTCTTTTTCATTCTTCCTTGACTGACACTTCTTGTTTGGACAAATTGTACATCAACAGTTGGATCAACAATGCACATTGTGTTGTCCAATTGTTCATATCCATTTAGTTCTATTCAAAAATTGGAGCTAAGTGTAATAAAGATCTCATGGATTTCTATCTTCTTTTTCTCAACAATTTTTAGAATCCAAGGAAAACCATTTTAACCAAAAATTCTACCCAAATATTGGAATCCAAGACATTCATCTCTAGGGAGGAGAAAATGCTGACCAGCTGCTCAGATTGCACTTTGAAGATTCAAAGGGAGTCATCGAAGCTCAAGGTTGGCAATCATCACAGTGATACCATCTTATCCCACTGGACACAACCTTAGGTGCACAACTCCTCCCAATCAGAGGTGAGAAGCAAGCTAATGGAACTGGTTTTTATCTTTCAACATAGTCATTATGACATTGATTCTTACCAAATACACAACTGTTTGATTTTCAGGATGTCTTCATCATTAGATGTGTGCTTTTTGCTGGATGTCTATGAGGACAGACCACACCCAATGTCAGGCCACCACTGTGAGCTCACGTTGTTGATTATTGGATGGAGTTCAAGCATCTGCCAGCGACCAACAAAAACTAGTCCTCATCAGGCAGACAGTAGAAGTTTGAAGGCTTTAGAATGTTCAAATTACTTGTGGCTCGATTGTTGCACTATGAGAAGAGGTCATTGGTCTGCTCTTCCATTGGCCATGAGCAGTCACTTCTTTGCTACTGTAGGTCCGTCAGTAGGCTGTGTGTGCTGAGAACTGTCCATTTTCTTTTGGTGTTCATGCCCATGTGTTGTCAACATCAGTAGCTGTTGGCCAAATGGTGGAAGAGATCCATGGCCAACTGCCTACAACTAGGTGTTCATGAATGAACGCCCATTCCCAGATTCCTTCAAGGTCCTTCATAGAAGTTGACATTGATTATCTCAATGGGCATGAAGAGGGCCTAGTTGTACATCCCTGGATATCACTTTAGAGATATTGTGTGGGAGGAGGCCCTATGAATGATGAAAAGAAAAATATGGTGGTGGATGGGTTCAAAATCTAGCAAGTCAGTGCACCTGTAATTGTAACTGTGATCTTCACATTTTCTTCATTTTGAATGGACAAACAAATTAGAGACCACATGTAATATGAGGTAGTATAGGATTTGATATACATTGGTTCTTTTTTAGCATGTACATCAACGTTCCATATAATATATGAGTTATGATTTGCTTGATTTGATGTTATTGTTGTTGACTTCTATTGTTCTGTTGTGATGTGGTATGAGGAGGCCACTTTGTAAATCTTGGTGGAAATAATATAAGCTCCCTGGTAATACATTTACATTTGTTGAGCTTGAACTAGTTAAAAAGGTGATATGTTCATGATGTTATCTTCTATTCTTATGCATACATGATGGACACAACTATCACATCTTGTCAATTAAATGCATGCACTTATTACAGGTTGTCTACAGGTCTACAAAGTGATCGTGGAGGGCAATTTTTATTTCAGACTCCTCATGGTCAATGCAGATTTGCATTCCTCACTGTTCAGGGATTTGGGCAGAACCTGATCAAGTGGTCTCGACTGGAGATGTCTTCTTTTGAAGATGACACTAGTAAATGTAGTACTGTCCAGATGATGTATTATGGTGTCACCTATTGTTGTTTTGGAGTAGTTGGAAAAGTAAGTATGGGTGACATTATTTTTAGCTGCCTACATACAGTATAGCTTACATAGAAAGGATGACGTTGATTACACTTCTTACTTATAATTAAGTATGTAATCCTCTAGCTGAAAGATGACATAGAAATATGCCACATATAAGATGTGTTTTAGTAGTGTCCAGTACTGTGCCAACGATGAAGGGGCTCCCATTGGAGATGTGTTCATCCCCGTCGTAGTCCCCGAGCTCCCGGACCGCATTGAGATCACCTACGAGCAGGCCATCGGGCTTCAACCAGATATCCACATAATGATTCATAGGAATTAGGAGATAGCCTTCATGGCTGATGGGATCTTGTTCAACACTGTTTCCACCTTCGAGAGGAAGTACGTCGAGCTGCATGCATGGAGATTTGGGTAGAAAGTGTGGCTCGTCAGCCTTATTTCTCTATGCAATGAAGGTGACCTAGTCCGCGCGGCCGCAAGAGGTGGTAAGTCGTCCCCGGAGGTCACTGGGATGTTAGAGTGGCTCGACACCAAGGAACACAACTCGGTTGTTTACTTCACACCGGTAATACTAGAAAACAGTTCATCTGTGACATTTAAGTATGTCACCATTAACTTAATAGATGACATAGATGATTGTCACGTATCTAATGCACATCATCTTTTAGGTGTAATCTTTGTGCTATGTAAGCTCTTCTAAAGTATGTTATCTATAGATGGTTCCGGGCCTACTAGAGAATGTCATGACAACTAACACCATCATCATCAAAATTAAAAACAATATTTCTATTCGTAACCTTTGTAATAATGATGATGATATTTGTTGTCACCTAAACAATACAAGGCATGTAAATGATCACACGAATTGTGATTCAAAGTGAATATTTTATGTTAAAGTTGAGTTACGTGGCATAAGGTGGCCAGAAAGATACAAGGATTTGACCAAAAAGAACAAGAATTTTATTAAAAATCAATGTTTACATTTCTCATACACATCTAACGTCTATTGTATGTTTCATGTGTGTTGTATGTTTCTGATCTCTAAGTGGCTAATGATTTATATATACAACTACAACTACGACACCAATACATATTCATTTGAGATGACGTATACATTTGAACATTCTAGTAGCATCGCAATTGTTGGATCATGCGTCAATGGCTTCTGCGCGTTATGCTTTCAAATAGCCTGAATCATATCCTTCATTCTTGTAATTTCACAAACGTTTTCATTGAAGCAAATATATCAACCATGGATGTCACCACCAACATCAATGGAAGTCTAGCAGAAGTAGTACTCAATGAAGCTTCAACAAAATTACTATCGAAGACGATCCATCGAACATCAGAGAAGAGATCCATGACCAACTTGTGCTCCTTCCAGTAGCCAAAATAAACCACGTTCATTTAACTGAGGTTACAACTTGGAAGACGATAAGGAGGTTGGAGCACAAATGACCTTTTCTCAGCTTCATCAATTTGCATTTCTTCTCTAGTTGTTCTCCTTTCATTCTAAATTAGAATCCATGCTTCCCGCATATTCTTTTTTGCAGTATCAACATTCTTCTTTTCAACATATCCTCTGCTTCAGCTCTGTTCCTTCTTTGTCAACTAGCCTCCATGCGTCCAGTGCATTTCTTTTCTCATTATCAACTTTCTTCTTCTTAACATCTCCTCTCTTCTTCTCTTTGTGAATAAGTTGCTTCGGTCAGTCAATCTCAGAATTAGCCTCCTATGTAGAAGTCCTCAACTTTTGAACATCAACACTAGTATAGCTTTTGACCTTGGCATCATTTTGTATACGAGTAAGTTTTATTCAACTTGCCAATCTCTTTCTCTAATTCTTATCTAATATTTAGTTCCTTTTCTTTTTCTTAGGATTGTACATTGAACTATCTTGTTCTCCAGTAAGTTCAAGTAGGGGCAAAAGTTTGTTGAGCATATCGCACCGGGATAGCTCCTGCTCAATGTTGTGCACAACATCCACGATCTAGAAGATCAACTGGAAGGAGTACTCTTGCCAACTTATCCTAGAAGAAGAGGAGAGAGGCTCCATGCTCCAAAAGAAGTTGTCCAACAACAACGCCACAAGAAAACCAAAAAATCTTACCAAACTAAAGCAGTCAGCAGCTGCAGTCCTTCTCCATCAAGGTTGGGCGTTTGGCATGAGGAACTTGTTACAACCCCAATTTTGTGTTCCTTTGGTGAGAAATGTATTTTCTCATATTAAAAATATTGGATCAAATAATGATATAATTTGTTTTGAATAAATGGATTTCGTTTACAATAGCCTTGATGATTGTGTTGAGGGCTTTATTGGCTATTGGGCCCAATAACAAGGAAATTCAAGTAGTAAATGAATAATTGAGTTGTTGAGAAAAGAAAGGTGTGGAAACCTCTATATGGAAAAAGAACTTAATCCAAAGGTGGATTTCGTGCCACATGGGTTCCTTAGGTCCCAAGGAGTTCAAAGTTGCAAAGATAATGCAATAATAAAAGAAAAGATCAATTAAGTATTTCTTTATTAAGAAAGAAATTGAAAAAAATGGTAAAAGCTCAGTCGGTATCCACATTACTGACATAAATGGCAATTTCATTTGCGGACTGGGGTCTTCTTCCTTTGCTTCTTGCCCACTGGAGGTTGAATTCCAAGCTCTCATCCATGGTGCTTCAACGACATGTTCTATGGGTCTTAACAGAGTCCTCTTCATCTCGAACTCTGAGCATGTTATCAAAATGCACACAGGTGCTCGTCCCACCTTTTCAAAACTAATGCCTTTCAAGAGGCTTCTCTCAAACACCAGCCCCCGAAATAGCTACTTCCTTTTCCTGCCTAGGAAATTCAATATTGTTGCAGATGCTATAGCAAAGCATGTTTTGCATAGCGCTATTACAGTATATTTTACTAATAAGCCCCACTGGGGTAATCAAAACATTTCCATTTGTATTGATGAATTGCGGGCTAGCTTAGCTAGTCATTAATAAAATTTAAGTACTTTTCAAAAAAAATAATGGTAAAATGTGGAAAATAAGTGGAAAGAGGTATAATTGAGTTAGCCTTGGTGGAATTCTATATCCCAAGGATTCCTAATGATTACAGGAATACCAATGAGGAAAATAAAAGAGAAATCCTCAACAACAGATATATTAATAAGAAATAAACAAGATAATGAGAAATAATGGATATAGATGTATCTAGAAGAATAAATAGTGTCCATTAAAAAGGAATTTCGAAATCTTGGAGTTTCTTGGGGTCCAAGGAGCTCCAATGGAGAAGAAAGAAAGAGAAAATACCAAAAATGCAAAATAAGAGGATAATGTGACACATTATTAATGAATTTTGGTGTCATTGCTAAAAAGGAAGTATTTCCTACTTATGGAAAATATAATTTTGAGGCCAATGAATTAAAAGCCAAGAATAAAGAGAATAATGGAAAGGATTTTCGAATTCCTAAGTATCCAAATAATAGAGAATATCAAAAAGATAAGGATGAGAGAGAAGAATTTCTTCTCCATGAAGGAATTTGATTCCTATTGGGAATAGAACTAGTTGACCCATAGATGGTCATCTGAGGGGATGGATACTCACCCTATATAAAGGGGTAAAGCCCTAGTTCGAGTCTAAGAGAGAGAGATCCCACGCTTTCCTCCTTGTTCTTTCCATTGAAACCCTAACTGAGAGTAGGGATCTAACCCTGGAGAAACACAGGTGTGTTTTGTGGTCTTGCTTGAGGTGGGAAACCTCCACGACCACCCATGACTGCTTGGATACCACCCCATCGACCCCGGCTTCACGCAGCTGCAGCTACATGGCTGCAACGGCGGCCATGCTTGGAAGGTCGAGTGCTTATGCACTAGCCAGCTAAACCACGACATGGATGGTGCCCTAGGTGAAGCTAAGGGTAGGGAAGAATTGACGGCCATCGGCGGTGGTCCGTGGGCCCTAGGAAGGTGGTGGCACGCTCGTATAGAGCTGCACTCAACGGCTAGGGTGGTATCCATCGGACTGTTGAAGGTTGAAGAAGGGAGAGGCGCACTGGACGGTTCTGCCCTCCACGTACTAAAGAAGCCAATCACTTAACCAAGGGCATTTCAGACTTTTCGAAATGTTTCAAACATAGCCAAGCGACGTTGCATGGGACGAAGTGATGTGGCACCCTCCGATTGGCCAAGAGTAAGTGAATTTTTCTAAATTCATAACTAATTAACAGTAGCTCAGATAGATGCGCATTATAAATGAATTTTGATCAGGAGAACTCGAGGAATGCAATAAAAATATATTTGGAGCCTAATTCTGATTGCAATTCGAAAAGTAATGGAAGTTATTAACTTTAATGTAATGATGATTAAGAAATCCTATTTTGATATGATTAATGTGATTAGTAGGGTTTAATTGATGATTAAAGTTGATATTAACCTGTTAATCGTAAAGAGATACACTAGGATAAAAAAAGATGAATTGTGCATGTAATTGGTTTAATTTAAAGTTTCATATGCATGGATATACTTGAATGGGCCTTAAAACCCTAATATTGGTTATTGTGACTCTTAATGACTTTAATTATTCAAAATCATGAATAAAGCTAAGATATAATGATTCTAAGATATTTCGAGCACTAAAGTTCCTAATTGTGGTTAAATACCATTAATGTGGAAATTACGGTTTTCTAATGAATAAAGATGGATTTAATCATAAATAGAGTTCATATGTGATTTTGATGAACTATGAGTTGTTAATCCATAAGGAACCAAAGATGATAATTAGGCCCAATGATCCTATCACGAATTAAAAGGATAAATTTGGATGTTTTAGTATAAAGAGCATAATGGACTTAATTGATGGAAAAATGTTCCTTTAATCTAAAATTAAAGTTAAATGTTGTTAAGAGACAACCTTAATATATTTTGTGAAGAATAGATGAGATAATTAGGGTTTGTAAGTAATTGCATAAAATTTGGGTTTAAAAGGAGTAAAAAGGAAGTGAAACCCTAATTGCAATGGAGACCCTAAAAGTGAACTAGAAACCCTAGGAAGCGAGCTAGGTTTAAAAGATCTTGATGGCATGATCAATAATAGGAATTTGGATTCATATTTCAGGATCTCTCTGTGTGCTTGCTTATTGGATTTCTTACAGTGATTGGATTGATTCTATATCAAATCAGTCTGATAGGTATGTGGTTAATTATGGTTAATCGCATTAGTTTCCTGAGTGTTTTCCGAATGTTTCCTCATACTGAATGTAATATAAACAGTTGGATGGTCATACTTGCAAAATTATAAAGTTACTATGGTTATCACAATTATAAAGAAGTGTGTATTCTCGCACCTACATGCCACCCTGATGGAAGATGCCATAAAGGTCAGGCCCAAGAGGGTAGACCCATGGGCACCATGAGAGGTGACCCCAGACACCAAGCTCGGGAATGAGAAGGTGGTCTACGATGCATGACTATGGAGCACCATGAGAGGTGACTCCCAGGCACCAAGCTCAGGATTGAGAAGGCGGCCTTAAGTCAATGGCAAAAGAGAAACCCTAGAGGCGTATGCCAGGGTTAGGGCAAAAGCAGTGGAGAATGGCACATTGAAAATGTAAACTGTCTTGTTAAATAATTTGATTGTGATTATTATATTGTTATCCATATCTGTGAGATTTTGGATGTGCCCACATACCTCCATATTCCGATATGCTGACCGACGTTTTGTTTGTTGGCATTTTAGGTACAAGCTTGAAAAGGACAAACAGTAAAGTGGTATATGTGAAATTAATTAAGAGTTAAAATACAAAGGAGGATTAGTTATAGTAGACTCCTGACGCGGATAGATGTAGATATCCCATATTTGAAAAAGGTGTGCAAAGTTTTATTTTGTACCCGTTTTCAGTTTAGTTAGTAAAATTTGTTAATTGTTATTGATTATTTGTCGAACCTTTGATCCTATTAATTGCGATAATGACACTGACCTTTTAGTCTCCCTTAATTGAGGGTTACTAGGAGGAGGGGTCGTTACAATTGGTATCCGAGCATAGGTTCCTCACTTAATCTTTAATAATTATTAAATTTTACAAATTCCATAGAATGAAGGGAGTTATTAGAGGATTGTCTGAAAGATTGAGATGTCTAGAAAAGGATCACGTCTGGGGGCTGGCAATATTTTCCTCCGCACCGCTAGTCGGAATATGAGGACTCCCAGATTGTGTGACTTTCTGGATGATGTCTTAGGATATGACTCGAGATATGATACCTTTAGGACTCTCTCATCTTGTTAATCCCTTATCAAATCAAATTATGTTAAGGGCCTTAAGGATTAGGGTTTTCTCTCTTCTCCTCACCCTATTAAGGTATGGGTAAGGTTAATAAGGTCTAAGGGATCCTCCACCAAGTTAATTAAAAGCATGTAAATAAGATGTCATGGACATAAGATTAATAGATTAAGCACAAACTAAAGAATAAATACATGCTTAGGTCATATGACATGAGTTGTCATTGCCCTCAGGAGAGACCTGAGGATAGACCTCCTTATCAGGAAGATGAGTAGAGAGAGTTAGTCTTGGAGGTAGAGACCTCCATTAAAAGTAGAGACCTAGCATGTCCTCTGAGGATGATGTTAACCCTAACCCTAAGTGGAGGTTAGAGAGAGATGACATGATGAATTAGATGTCATGGTTGACTGGGTGTTTAGATGGACATGCCTTTGGATTGCCATACGAGCCATGAGAGATTGGATGACCTAGCACCTTTGGCAACCCAACCCTGGGAAGGGTCATGCATGTTTGAGAGAAAGATAGCTCCTTCATGGATGGGGTTAGATAAGAATCTATAGAAACCTTATGGGATGTTGCAAGTAGGATATAGCTTGCACCCAAAGTACATAAGTAGTACGAGCAATAAGTTCAAACTGAGGCTAGAAGGACAAGATGGATGGATTATGAGATAAGTATAAGGGGCTATGGATAATCATGAGCAAACATAAGGTTGAGCATAGGCTTCACCCACATAGAGGTATGCCTGCGAGCTTGATTCTTCATGGAGAGAGAACCTCTAGCAGTATGAATGGATGTGGAGTTATCTCTAGAGAGAGAAAGTAGGACCCCAACATGGAGGTTGGAAGCCTAGAACCCCGAGATATGAGGAACAGTGGGGAGTTGAGGATGATGAGACCTAAGTGGATGATAGTGGTTGCCTTATGCTTGACCCCTGGAGGCTGATGATATCTTAGTTGCATTTAGAGGAACCAAACCCTAGAGAGAGGATGATGCTTCTGGTACCTATGTGCTTATTGTATAAGTGATTACCATCTGAGATGAGATAAAAAGTGCCTTAGACCCTGTGGAGGTTTAAGTAACCAGTTGTGAGGCTTTATACATAGTTGATTGTCCTTGAGGCAGACTCAACTCTGAGGTGTTGCTCATATAAAAGGATCATGGGAGTACATGACATACCTTGGACATGCTTGATTCATGGTTAAGAGATTGAGCATGCATTTGGACACCCAAAGGTGAACTTAGGGTTAATAGGCCTAAGAGGGGAAGTAGTGTACCTAATGCTCATGATGAGATTTGAGTCTCTATAGTTTCGAGCATGGTACTCCTCATGTGTGGAGGAAAAGGGAACCCCTTAAGTTAAGGGTATGTTTGATGAACCCCTCACAACTAAGTTGATCTAATGTTGATGAAGTGAACAAGTATAACCTAGCATGATTTAATAGGTGGTCTGCTTGTTCCTTAGTAGCTACTGGGTTAGGCATGCTCATGTGAATGTAAACCCTAAGGACAGTTGTGACCTTCTTGTCAAGAGTTGTAGTTTCCTCCCATCTTGGGAGAGGGACCCTTTGGTTGGGTGTTTACCAATTTTGTGTGCTTTGAGGAAACCTAAAGTGGTCTCATAGGATCTTGAGAAGCTAAGTGAAAAGTACATGGTATGAGAAGGAACTTATAGACCCATAGATAACCATCTCTAAGCACATGTGGATGTGTTACCATGGAGGTAACTGGTATGGGGTCGACCGAGGTAGGCAGGTCGCCATGACCCCTATGAGAGGGTGAAAGTCAGTCATGAATGTAGAAAGATATAATGAAGGCTTGGGTAAGGTTCTATGTTGGACATATACTATAATAGAATCATAAGTCTATCCTAGGGTTAGGTAGGGATAAGACCGATGAAAGAAGGAGTTGCCTAATTCCCTAGTTGCACATGACCATAGGGTCGGGAGGTAATAGCTATCATTGTGTGAGGGCCATGGGTTAGGAGATTAATCACCTTCATGAACTCATGGGGCCCAAAGGGAAGATGAGTAGGGCACTCTCTGGATGCATAAGGGAAGAGGGATGACCCCAAAAGTGATGGAACCCTATAGACCCAAAGGAGATGACCAAGGAATATGTGTGGACCCAGGTAGGTTTTGACCAGTTTTCCATGGAAGTGACTTTGATATCAAGATGGTTGTGATGTTGAGACATAAGATGCACGTTTCAACTTAAAGGTGTACTGGCAAGGTGGGATGTACCATCTCTACTCTTGGAACATGAAGAACTCTATATTTGGACTGCAGCCAAATGCTTATTTCCTCTTGTTATGGGAGTGAGAGATAGGACAATACACATGTCATACACCAAGGATAAAGATGATGTGAGTTGGAACATTGCTACGAGGTATGAGGACAGGGATGATAACATACCCTGGTGGAGTGAATGATACATGGATGGTTTACAAACACTAAGAGGAATAGTGTAGTCATCTTATGAGGATGTTTTATCAAGAGCTATGTGGAATTTGGAAGTGATACAAGGTTGAGTTTGATCACCATTAGGATGAGCTCAGAACTTCTTGATGAAGACAAACTTAGAGTTCGAGATGAGATGACAAGTAGAATGCATGAAGGTGTATGTCTTCAACATTACCTAACACCTAAGGATAAGAAGTGTTAATGAATGCTCTGGTTGAGATATAGCTGCCTAGTTTAGCAAGAGGCTAGAAGAAGTTGAGGTTGTTTGACTAACCCTAGGTTTGGAAAGGAGATGTGTTTTGTCTAACACACAGACGTAATAAGATATGTTGAATGACGTGTATTTTACTATGCGCTTAAACGCAAGTATACGCGTTGAGTAATATAGGCCTTGTGAGGCCCGAGTCGAACTCAGGGATACGTGAATTATTGGAGACTTCTACTAACTAATCGCAATCAGCTAGACTGATTAACAAAGTAGGGTTTTGTTGTTCAAATTAAAAGAAAATAAAAAATCAAACAAAGAAAACAATCGATTAAAGGCTAATTTAATCAATTAAAAGGATATCTTTAGGATGGCGGTTTCACCGCGGGTCAACATTGTATTAGATTTCATATAATTCCTCACACTTCTCTCTCTATCTGGGTAGTGGCCTGAAATGAGAATTACCCACTGTCGTGGTGTAATCCACTACTTAGATTTAGGTTGATTCCATCATCATAGTAATCATTCCCCTAAACTAAGCGCATTAAGATCGGTCCCTCAGTTCCCACCATTAATTTTACAACTCCTTTGTCAAGGGTTTTATTAATTAATGTAGAATTCGTCTCTTTTCAACCGTTAATCCTTCTGTCGAAGTGATTAAGGGCATTAATTTATTATTATGGTGATCAAGCATAACAATAGCAATAGAGAAAATGAATTTATACCACGGATATGAGAGAAAAATATGAATTATCAATATAAAATCATCATACAATGTATCCCCGGGCTACTCCCGGTCCTAAAGATTGAGGGTTTTAGCCTCTCATGTTCATCTTACACGAATACATGGTAGAAATTGGGGAATTCATAAGAAAAACGTGAAATAAATGGGAAAACCCCTGAACGGAGAAGAACCGGTGGATCCTTGGCGTAGAACACAAGCTTTCCCCGCCTGTCGGTGGTGGAAATTGTCTTCGGCAGCGTCCGAATCACCCGGGATGAGCTTCTCGGTCTCCATTCTCCTTTCTCCCCTCCTCGGCACTCGTGCAATCCAAAATGAGATCATGATCACGTCTGGGCGGCCGTCATTAGGTATAAGTCCCTAATTAGGTCATCAAATAACAACAGCCGTCCGATCGAAATCAAAACAAATCCAACGCATATCTGCCGGCGTCGATACCATTGACGCGAGTCGATGGTATCGACACAGCGGATTAGCGGCAGCTTTCCTTTCTTTTATTCTGAGCGCCTGTCATGATCTCGATACCATCGACTTGGGTGTCGATGGTATCGACTCCTTTAGCGTCGGTTGTTGTCGTTTAGAGATGTTGTAGCTCTCCTTGAGTCGATGGTATCGACTTCATCCTCGCCAGCAGCCTGGAGACATCTCGATGCCATCGACATGGGTGTCGATGGTATCGACTCTGTATTGCTCTTCTCGGCTGACAACCTGTGGCTTGGTCGATGGTATCGACATCCGTCGATGGTATCGACGGATGCAGATACCTGTTCTTCCTGAAATTGCACAACAAGACCAAGTAAATCCACACGATTTATGATAAGATGATCAATAATGCTTAAAATAGTGAAACAAAGGGGATTTGATATAAAATGATGGCAAAGACCAAATAAAGTGAATTATGCAATAATATCCATGAAAATGAGTAATTAAGGCACAAAACACATATGAAATAGGTCTCTAAATGCGACTCAAAATCATCGCATCAAACTCCCCTAAGCTTAAACATTGCTCGCCCTCGAGCAACTAATCCTTAGAATAGAATTGCAGATGTCAACTAACAATCAACACATCACCCCACATCCCACATGACTCCCACTGAACGTTCTCAAACCGGCCTTTCCTAATCACAGAACAGTAATTACCCTACAGGCGACAATAATCATCAATAAAAGAAATTATCCTTCAAACCGATGAACACTATCACATAAGGCAGTTAACATAATAAAGTTCGCCGATTCAGCCATGGTGCATCTTGTGATCGCCTAAACTACGTTGCTCGCCCTAACTACCATCTACATGGAAGCAATCCTCCTTATAATCATGAGTGAGGAGAAAATCACGGTGACCTACCAATTCGAGCAACGGGTGGATGGAATGGGTGGTTCATGGGAGAATATGGAAGTATTACACAGTTTCAGTATGCATATAACAAAATGCCCTAAATGATGCAAATGCACATTAAGAATGCCCTAATGCCTAAAAGTGGGTGGAATGATGCATGCACTAACCTTCTACCTCAAAATGAGATAGAAATCTACTCAAGCCACATCATGTACTCAATTCCCCTGTTATACAAGTGATATCATTCCTTTCTCCCTCTTATTCCATTTCCTTCTAAATTCTCTTCTTTTTTTTTCTTTTTTTTTTCAAAATTTTTTTCAGATTTTTTTTCTTTTCCTCTTAGCCCACATATCCATAATTGCTTAGAGATACATGTGTTAGGCTATTTTCTTCATTATTGGAAATCTTTGTACTAATGCGAGGGTATGGAACAATTTAGATCACTTTTCAGGTCAACTGAGATACATGGTGTACCTATGCATGAAAATCATGAAAGTATGAGTGCAACTACATGACATGCACCTAAAAGTAATGTGCATGAATCACTATACATTTTTTTTCTCGTTTTATGCAAAAGTATGAAAATAACAATGCAAATTCTATCTACATGCTATGCACACAAAAGAAATTGAAACTGCACTTTACTTCCAATTCTTGGGTGGATTATAGAAAATGGGGTGGAATGATCACAAGATTAAGTGACTGAACCTTAGAAGAAAATTATGTGTCCCTCCTTACTGACATGTGTAGTAGTTTAAAGGGTTCTTTCTCTTACATCTGATTAAGGTCTCATTACCATTTGATTAGGTTAGGCTCAAACAACCTTTACTATCCACTTTTCATGAGTCAATGGGGGTGTGAGTATGACATATTGCTTCAAAGTTGACATAATCAATCATTTTCATAGAACAAGTTCCCCAAGGACAACCAAGTAAAGCTATCCAAAAGACACAGAAAAAATTTTAAATTCCCTTAATTTCCCATGAAAACAGCAAGATGACAATTTTTAAGACATCCACGATTACACTAGATAGATGTGGATCCTAAATAAAAATTTAAAATTGCAAAAACAAATAACAAAGCAGAAACTAAAAACAACTAAAGAAAAGATAAAAGATAGAGTTGTTCCAGCCACCCCCCTAAGCTTGAATCCGACTATGGCCTCATAGTCAAAAACCAACTTAAGGGTGGAACAGTGATACCCTGATCAATCTTGCGGAGGCGGTGGTGGGTAATGTGGTGCCGTAGGATCCCAAGATGGGTACTCCCCCTGGAAGCTTGGATCATATTGGGTCATCGGCGGAGGCTGTGGATAACCTCCAAAGTAGTCTCGACTCCGGTAGTGGTCGAAGAAGGGCTCCTGCTGCGTCTCTATCCGCTGCAACCGGGTGTGCATTTGCTCTTGGTTGGCGAGGATGAGCCGCTCGTTCTCGAACATAGCCCGTTGGTTGTCAAGTACCCGGCTCGTAGTCTCATGAATGCCGGTATACATACCCATGTGCTGCAGCTGAGTCTGCTGTATGTCCTGCAGCATGGTGTACATCCCTTGCATGGAGTAGGGATCCGCAGCTGGCTGCTCTTACTGTGGTGATGGCGGCGGGGGCTGAGATGATGAAGATGCACCTGGATGCATCCTAGGACGCTTCCGTGGTGCCACGCGTGCTCGAAGAGGTGTGAAAGCCTCCTCGTCCTCCTCGGCCTCGCCTTCTTGGTCTTCACCTCCGCCTTCTTCTTCGGAGGACTCGATGGCTATGATGGGCCATCGGAAATGCTGCTTGCCCTCGATGTGGAAGACGTCGTCCGGCTGGGATGCCTCCTGGTAAGCTTGGTTGACGTGGCAATGAGCGTACGCCAACCCGTCTCGGATAAGAATGAGATTTGAACGGTGCAAGTGTTGCACGTTCACCTTACTCCGCGTAGAAATCGGAGTCATGGACTGAAAGTTCAGCCCCAAGTAAAGCGCCAACCCGGTGACAAGACCACCAAAGTGTATTGGAGCCTTCCTTGTGCTCCGCTTCACCGCCATGACGCGCTGTAACCAGAATGCTCCCCAGTTGCACTCTTGACGTTTCAGGAGTGCATAGAGAAAGAACAGGTCACTCTCCTGAAACTTGCTCAAAGCAAGATCGCTCCGAGCGAAGAAAGTCAAGCTCAACATCCTGTGCAGGACCCGGACGAACGGGTGCTCAAAATCCGCTACCGCGGCATTGTGGTAGCTCACGGTCTTCCCTGCCGGCACTGTAACTAGCTCGGCGAAGATTTTGTCGTAGTCGGTGCGGGCGTCGGGGCGTCGGTGATCGTGGCGGCTGTGGTTCCAGTTGAAGATGTCGTTGAACTGCTTCAACGTGATGTTGTAATTGTTGTTGAAGAGTCGGAAGGACACCCTTCCCTGGATCCACGTCTGGTCTGATGGTACTACGTCATTTGGTACGACGCAGATATCAAGAGACGCCATGAACTCGGCCACCAGTTCCTTGTATGTGGGCCATTCGCCGAAAAACGGCTGCCCATCCGCATGACAGTCCATCTCATAGAAGTGATTGGTGTGCCGCGCTTGCCCGGCCAACACATAGGCCAAGTTGGCCTCGAATCCCAGCTCCCTGATCATTCCCCGGTCCACATACCGGGTTGCCTCAAACTTCCGCTTCATTATCTCCTCGTATACCTTCCTTACATCCATGTTGGCGTGAATGAGGCGTGGACGAGAGATGGAAGCGGTTGGAGGAGGAACAAACTCCTCGATCTCCCTGGGGTGCGCGCTTGATGAAGATGCTCCGCCCGTATGCACCATGATTGCGAGAAGAATGAGATTGGGAGAAAAGAGCTCGGTGAAGATGGAGAGAAATTCTCCGCTCGGTGAAGATCTTCGCTCGATGACGCTTCTCCGCAGGTGTAGAGGGCTCGGGGAAGTGCTCGGCGCAATGGGAGATACTTGCTCTGAGGGTGTGATGTCATATGACGTTGCAAGTCCCCTTAAATAGACTTGATCGGCGCCCCTGTTGACCCATCGATACCATCGACGCGGGTCGATGGTATCGACACGTCTCGCGGTTAGCCGCATCTGTCGCTGGTATCGACGGCTGACGTTTGTTGGATCGAGAAACCCGGATCGCTGACGTGGCTGTTGCGATCGTCGTCGATGTCTTCATGCAGATTGGTGACATGTCCGTCGATGCCATCGACGGGTGTCGATGGTATCGACTTGCTTTTATTGCGACACCTCCGTTTATTGCATTCAACCTGTGATGATGTCGATACCATCGACGAGGCCGTCGATGGTATCGAGTTGACTGAGCAAAATTCGTCTGAATATCTCCAGAGATCTCGATGGTATCGACTGGGGTGTCGATACCATCGACACTTTTATTGCGACCTGCCTGTGACCATGTCGATGCCATGGACGGGGCCGTCGATGGTATCGACGCAGTGCGATTTCTGCTGGTGTCAACCTGAACCCATGTCGATACCATCGACTGATGTGTCGATGGTATCGACCCTGCCTGTTCCTGCACATTCAACAAACGGATCAAGGTATCATTTTTAAACTAAAAAGTAAATAAAATAAAAGCAAACTACACCTAACATTAAACTATCCTAATGTACCAATGGTTGGGTTGCCTCCCAACAAGCGCCCTTCTTTAGCGTCTTAGGCTAGACGTCGGTCCTTCTTCTCATTCATGTACAAGTGAAATGAGTTTAACCTCATTCACTTTCCTCTTATAGTTCTCACCAAAGTACAGCTTCAAGCGTTGCCCGTTCACCAAGAACGTGGCCTCTCCATCTCGCACGAGAATCGCTCCGTGCGGTCTCACTTCTTCCACCTCGAAGGGTCCACTCCATCGGGATTTCAGTTTCCCGGGATGCAATTTGAGACGAGAGTTGAACAATAGGACACTGTCTCCTTTCTTGAACGTGCGCATCTCAATGTGGCGATCGTGGATCATCTTTGTGCGCTCCTTATAAATACGGGCATTCTCATATGCCGTCATGCATAGCTCATCCAATTCATTCAATTCAAACATTCTTTTCCTCCCGGCCTCGTCATAGCGCAAGTTCAGCCTTCTTAGCGCCCAATGGGCCTTGTGCTCCAATTCTACCGGAAGATGGCACGCCCGGCCATACGCCAACCTAAAAGGTGTAGTGCCTATAGGTGTTTTGTACGCCGTTCGATAAGCCCAAAGTGCATCCGGTAGCAATGCACTCCAATTCTTCCGTGTAGATGCTACGGTCCTTTCTAAAATCTTCTTAATTTCCCTGTTTGATACCTCCACCTATCCTTGCGTTTGTGGATGATATGGGGTGCCAATGTTGTGCTTGACCCCATATTTCTTCAAAAGTGAAGCAAATTTCTGATTTCGGAAGTGTGTGCCTCTGTCACTAATGATCATTCGAGGAATCCCGAACCTGCAGAAAATATTCTCTTTGACGAACCTGCACACTACATTCGAATCATTAGTCCTTGTGGGGATTGCCTCTACCCACTTCGACACATAATCCACAGCAAGCAAAATATAAAGATTTGAATTTGAGGACACAAAGGGTCCCATGAAGTCAATGCCCCATAAATCAAATACCTCGACTTCCTGAAACACATTCAGGGGCATTTCTTGTCTCCTTGAGATATTACCTGCACGCTGGCACGGGTCACACTGCCTAACAAAATCATAGGCATCCCGGAACAAAGTGGGCCAATAAAGGCCGCTCTCCAACACCTTAGCTGCTGTTCGTGAGCTAGCATGATGTCCTCCCGTAGGCGACGCATGACAATGATGTAGAACACTTTCGTACTCTACCTCCGGCACGCACCTGCGAAGAATACCATCCCTGCATTGCTTCAACAATATTGGGTCATCCCAAAAATAGTATCTCAATGAATGGAAGAATTTCTTCTTCTCTTGATAAGACCAATCTTCCAGGATGATCCCGCAAGCCAGATAATTCACAATTTCCGCAAACCATGGTTCTTTAGAATCAATTTTTAAAAGTTGTTCGTCGGGAAAAGTCTCGGTAATGGGTATATGCAAACCTTGTTCATCCACCCTCTCTAACCTAGACAAGTGGTCAGCCACCACATTTTCAATTCCCGACTTGTCCTTGATTTCAATATCAAATTATTGTAGGAGCAAAATCCACCTAATTAGTCTAGGCTTCGCATCCTTCTTCTCCATCAAATATTTTATTGCGGCGTGATCCGTCCACACAACCACCTTAGAACCCACTAAGTATTGCCGAAATTTCTCAAAAGCAAAAACAACAGCAAGTAACTCTTTTTCCGTGGTTGTGTAATTTAATTGAGCATCATTAAGTGTTTTTTAGGCGTAGAAAATCACAGCAGGCTTGTTATCTACCCTTTGCCCCAAAACAGCCCCCACAGCATAGTCAGACGCATCACACATCAACTCGAAAGGCTTTGTCCAATCCGGCGTTTGAACAACCGGAGCCGAAATCAGCTTTTCCTTCAAAACCTCGAATGCGTGAAGACATTTCTCATTGAAATAAAAAACTGCGTCTTTTTCCAACAATTCCGATAATGGCTTTGCGATTTTTGAAAAATCCTTGATAAAGCGCCGATAAAACCCAACGTGTCCTAAAAAGCTTCTCACCCCTTTTATAGAATTTGGTGGGGGTAGCTTAGAAATCACCTCAATTTTTACGGGGTCTACCTCTAGACCCTTGCTAGACACCTTGTGTCCTAGCACAATTCCTTCTGTCACCATCATGTGGCATTTCTCCCAATTGAGGACCAAGTGTGTGTCCTCGCACCGCTGTAAAACCTTATCTAAATTATAAAGGCATTCATCAAAAGACGCTCCATAAACCGAGAAGTCGTCCATGAAGACTTCGAGACACCGCTCCACCATGTCAGAGAAAATGGCGAGCATGCAGCGTTGAAAAGTCGCCGGCGCATTGCATAAACCAAACGGCATACGGCGGTAGGCGAAAGTCCCATAGGGACATGTAAACGTAGACTTCTCTTGATCCAAAGGATCAATAGAAATCTGGTTGTACCCCGAGTAACCATCTAGGAAACAAAAATGTGACCGACTGGCTAAGCGTTCCAAAATCTGATCAATGAATGGCAATGGAAAATGATCTTTCAGAGTTGCGGCGTTCAATTGGCGGTAATCAATGCATACACGCCACCCGGTTACCAATCGGGTGGTGACAGGTTCATTTAGAAGATTTGTAGTGACTGTGATTCCCCCCTTTTTAGGGACTACCTGTGTGGGGCTCACCCACGTCGAATCAGATATGGCATAAATAATCCCTGCAGCAAGCAACTTAATGACTTCCTTTTTGACAACCTCCATCATGCTTGGATTTAGACGTCTTTGAGGCTGTATGACTGACTTGGCTCCTTCCTCAAGCCGAATCTTATGTTGACAAAGTGTAGGGGAGATCCCCTTGATGTCCGCCACTGACCACCCAAAGGCTCCATGGTGGTTCTTGAGCACTATCAATAGCTGCTCCTCCTCATCCGCACTCAAGTATGCAGAAACAATCACTGGCAACTTGTCCTCCTCAGCTAGAAAGACGTACTTCAGGTGCGGGGGCAATGGCTTTAACTCCAGATCAGGTGGGCAGATAAGGGATGATTGTAGCGGTGGGGGCAGTGTACCCAAATCTTCATAGTGCCTTGTGTAGAAACATGGAAGCATTTGAAGCATTTTGGCGCACTCCTTGAGTGAAGTACTCCGCATCCAATCATAAGTGACATTAAGCAAGCACGCCTCTAGAGGCAATTCCGGATATGCATCACAGACAGAAGTAATTATCACATCATCCTCCCAAGAAGGTGGAATGTCCTCATTCTCATCATTTGAAAACCTGACAGCCTTGCATAAAGAGACAGCTTTCGTTTGCTCCATAAGGTCTACCGCCAAAGTCCCATTGTCTATCCTGCTCATCACATGGGCCATATCTAAAAATGGCTTCCCGAGACAAAGTGAGATATTGCTTTCCACATGCTTCACCATGTTGCACTGTGCCTTTGCTTTAGTAGATGTATTGCTGTTGGGCATGACCATCTCAAAGCGATCATCCGCAATGCCTAAGGTCAAGCGACCTCTCCCCATCTCCAAGATCATGTCAGCTGTAGCTTGAAATGGGCGACCAAGAAGTAACTCATTGCCGTGTTCGTCCTGCATCTCCATCACAACAAAATCAGCGGGAAAAACAAAGCGGTCTACCTTTACCAAAACATCCTCACAGATTCCATATGGTTTCACCACAGAATTATCAGTCAATTGGATAGTCATATTGCTTGGCCTTGACTCCTTCAATCCAAGTTTCTTGAATGTAGAAAGGGGCATCAGATTGATGCTTTCCCCGGAATCACAAAGCGCTTCGCCAAATTTGAACTTCCCGATAAAGCATGAAATATTGAAACACCCGGGATCCTGTCGCTTTGGCGGCAAAGTGCCCATAATAAAAGCACTCACTTGCTCCTTCAATACCACAACCTCAGTGTCGGGTATCTTCCTCTTCTTGGTGATTACATCTTTAAGGAACTTTCCATAAGACGGGATTTGTTCAATTGCCTCTAACAAGGGAATATTCACAGATAACTTTCTAAAGCTGTCCAGAAATTTTTTAAACTGTGCATCCACCTTTCTTGCTTTTGCACTATTGGGATAGGGAACCGGAACGGTATGTGCCCTTTGATGAGGTGGCACATAGGGAGTTAATTTCTGTGGTTCCTCCTCAGTGGCTTGTCCTTCCTTACCATCTTCGGTTGTGTCATCAATTTGCTCTATGACTGGTGTGGGCTGCTCCTTAGCGGTTGCTTCTTCGACTGTGTCCTGTGGTGTGCTTGTGTCATCCGCCCTTGGATTAAGCACCTTCTTACCGCTCCTCAACAATATGGCCTTGGCCTGTTGGTTTCCCCCGGGAACATTGGTGTTTCCCGGAAAACCCGGATGTGCCGGCTTCTTCAAGCTTGCAATCTCCGTTGCCATCTGTGCCATGGAAGTCTCTATAGTCCGCATCTGAGCCTCGTGGCTCTGCAACGTCTGCCCGAACTGGTTCATGAATTCACCCTGCTGCTTTATTTGCTGCCCAAAAGTGTTCATCAACTCTTGATTTTGCTTTATGACTTGATTGAGCAACTCCGTGCTCTTGTCCTCCGTGACCGGTGCAGGTTTGGCGTCCGGATCCTGCAGAAAGTTATTTGGATCCTTCCATGAAAATCTCTTGTCTTTCCGCCATGAATAATCATTATTCCTGTACCCCTGCTGTTGCCTCATATACTTGACCTGAGCCTCATCCTCGGACTCATTGTCTTCCTTCTGCAGCAACTTCTTTGCGAGAAGATCCATCTTCTCATTCAGCTCTCTCATTGCCTTTAACTCACTGGCAACTCTTGCTTGCTCAACTGGGCCTCTTTCTCTTTCTCCCCAAGATTGCTTTTGTGCCATATTCTTCAGTATTTCCCAGCATCTTGTATCAGTGTTATTTAGAAAGAATCCAGAACCGGCCGAGTCCAAGTTGCTTCTATCATGCTCGGATAGAGCAAAGTAGAAGATCTTCACTTGGGTTTCCTTGTCCAATCCATGATGTGGACATCTCCTCAACATGACTTGAAATCGCTCCCAAGTCTCAGAATAGGTTTCACCCGCCTGTTGGGTGAAATTGTGGATCTTCCGGATCATATCATTGGTCTTCTCAGGAGGAAAGAACCTCTCAAAGAAAACCTCCACCATGTGATCCCATGATTCAACAAACTCGTCGTCGAGGTTATGAAGCCACTCTCTTGCCACTCCATCCAAGGAACTCGGGAATACATTGAGATAGAGCACATCATGCGGAAATCGATCTATCTTCACCATATCGCAGTTCTCCACAAACTGACTAATGTGTGCCACTGGATCTTCATTTTTCAGTCCGTGAAATGCATTGGATTTGACCAAATTAATCAGTGTTGGGTCGATCTTGTATGTAGGTATGTTTAGCCCCTGTTTCTTTATAGGCCCCTTTGATGCCGAGGAAGAAGACGCCTTGATCTTCTCCCATATTGTCTGTGCTTCAGCCATTACTTCTTCTTGTTCTGGCTCAGATTCAGAATGTATATCACTGTGGTGTTCCTCCTCGTAGTAGCCCTCGTCCTCTGGTCCCGCAGATGGAACCTCAGGTGTGCGATTCACGTAGTCTCGACTACGTGTGTGCACCATGCAAAGCACCTGAAATATGGAAATAGAGGTTCAGTACAATGCTTTGAACGAGTCAACACAATTATAGAGAAATAAAGGAATTTTTGAAATTGTTTTAAAATTAATAAAAAAAAATGTGGCCTAGAATGGCCGCTCTTAGCACTCAAAGTGCCAATAATTCGCCGTGTCCCCGGCAACGGCGCCAAAAACTTGACGTGTATTTTACTACGCGCTTAAACGCAAGTATACGCGTCGAGTAATATAGGCCTTGTGAGGCCCGAGTCGAACTCAGGGATACGTGAATTATTGGAGACTTCTACTAACTAATCGCAATCAGCTAGACCGATTAACAAAGTAGGGTTGTGTTGTTCAAATTAAAAGAAAATAAAAAATCAAACAAAGAAAACAATCGATTAAAGGCTAATTTAATCAATTAAAAGGATATCTTTAGGATGGCGGTTTCACCGCGGGTCAACATTGTATTAGATTTCATATAATTCCTCACACTTCTCTCTCTATCTGGGTAGTGGCCTGAAATGAGAATTACCCACTGTCGTGGTGTAATCCACTACTTAGATTTAGGTTGATTCCATCGTCATAGTAATCATTCCCCTAAACTAAGCGCATTAAGATCGGTCCCTCAGTTCCCACCATTAATTTTACAACTCCTTTGTCAAGGGTTTTATTAATTAATGTAGAATTCGTCTCTTTTCAACCGTTAATCCTTCTGTCGAAGTGATTAAGGGCATTAATTTATTATTATGGTGATCAAGCATAACAATAGCAATAGAGAAAACGAATTTATACCACGGATATGAGAGAAAAATATGAATTATCAATATAAAATCATCATACAATGTATCCCCGGGCTACTCCCGGTCCTAAAGATTGAGGGTTTTAGCCTCTCATGTTCATCTTACACGAATACATGGTAGAAATTGGGGAATTCATAAGAAAAACGTGAAATAAATGGGAAAACCCCTGAACGGAGAAGAACCGGTGGATCCTTGGCGTAGAACACAAGCTTTCCCCGCCTATCGTTGGTGGAAATTGTCTTCGGCAGCGTCCGAATCACCCGGGATGAGCTTCTCGGCCTCCGTTCTCCTTTCTCCCCTCCTCGGCACTCGTGCAATCCAAAATGAGATCATGATCACGTCTGGGCGGCCGTCATTAGGTATAAGTCCCTAATTAGGTCGTCAAATAACAACAGCCGTCCGATCGAAATCAAAACAAATCCAACGCATATCTTCCGGCGTCGATACCATCGACGCGAGTCGATGGTATCGACACAGCGGATTAGCGGCAACTTTCCTTTCTTTTATTCTGAGCGCCTGTCATGATCTCGATACCATCGACTTGGGTGTCGATGGTATCGACTCCTTTAGCGTCGGTTGTTGTCGTTTAGCGACGCTGTAGCTCTCCTTGAGTCGATGGCATCGACTTGCGTCGATGGTATCAACTTCATCCTCGCCAGCAGCCTGGAGACATCTCGATGCCATCGACATGGGTGTCGATGGTATCGACTCTGTATTGCTCTTCTCGGCTGACAACCTGTGGCTTGGTCGATGGTATCGACGGATGCAGATACCTGTTCTTCCTGAAATTGCACAACAAGACCAAGTAAATCCACACGATTTATGATAAGATGATCAATAATGCTTAAAATAGTGAAACAAAGGGGATTTGATATAAAATGATGGCAAAGACCAAATAAAGTGAATTATGCAATAATATCCATGAAAATGAGTAATTAAGGCACAAAACACATATGAAATATGTCTCTAAATGCGACTCAAAATCATCGCATCATTGAACAAGTTAATGGTTGTTTGGTTACCCTGTTTAGTCCTTGATGTAGTGAAAGGATGGTGATAGAACCTCAGATACACTTCTTTGGATAGGAAGGTAATAAAACCCTGATGAGAGTGGTTTAGGGTTTTCGAGGAATTGATCTTGAGGAATCGTGACATACAGGAGATCATGGTGATACTACAAAGATAGTAAGTGATTGTAGTACTTGGGATGCTTAATATGAAATTGGATGTAGCATGTGGCCATGCAAGTCAGGAGGTGAAGGACGAACACCAGTAACCCAGTGCTTTGACATAGAGGATCAAGAGTCCCCCAGAGGGAGTGAGAGTTCAACACTATGGAAGTTGTGGTAAGTCTCCCCTTGACCAAGGAAGGTCAAGATGCAATATGGGTTATGGTAGATCGCCTTACTTAGATAACATGAGAAAGAAAGAGTGTTGTCAAGGGACAGATTAGGTTGAACTAATTAAGAGAGAAGATGGTTCAACCCCACCATGATGCGAGTTCAAAAGTTCTTGAGTATGACCTAAAGGTTCACTTCCATAAGGTGGAAGTAGGTACATGAAGAACTCGATGTTAGTACTGCTTATCACCCCTAACGAATGGTTAGTATGATCCAGACTAGAGGGTCTGATGAGAGTAAGTGTGCTTGTTTAGGGTGATACAAAGAGAAAGTTCTTAAGATGTGATGTTAACCACCATAGCCTGTATTGGCATGCAAGAAGTTCTATAGGGAGGTTGTGTCAGTCACCACTTCATTAAGATGATGTCGGTGAAGGAGGCCTCATGAAGGTTAGAAAAGAACCATAGTGTGTGCAGATGAAGTCGCTTTGAACATGCAATGGCTGAGAGATAGCCCAGTGGTGACATGAGTCACGAGCTGATGCAAAGTAGACTGACATGCAGTTCATTGTGGGAGAATATGTGATGTGGAAATCCGACCCCTCTAAACTAAAACTGAGAAAGCTGAGTCCCCAATATATGGGTCCATTTGAGATGGATTGGTGGAGATGGTTGTGTTTAGCCTTACCCCTCAGGATAACATGATGTGTAATGTGTTCCATGAGTTCGATTTAGAGAACTATGTGAGGTACCCAAGCCATGTGCTGAGCCTTGAACCTATTCAGCTTTTGAGAGGTTGAAATGTCCTGAGTCACCTATGAGGGTATGATATACCAAGGTAAGAAAGAACTTTGATGGAAGAATATGAGATGATGAAGGTTCTTGGAAAGAACCATGGAAAGGGTGAAGCCATATGGGAGCCCTGATGGACATAAGAAAGGCTTATCCTGTCTATTTGTTTGCTTAATGGAATTTTGAGGACAAAATTCTTATAAGAGGGGAAGGATGTTACAACCCCAATTTTTGGGTTCCTAAGGTGAGAAATGTAATTTCTCATATTAAAGATATTGGAACAAATAAGGATATAATTTGTTTTGAATAAATGGATTTCGTTTACAATAGCCTTGATGATTGTTTTGTGGGCTTTATTGGCTATTGAGCCCAATAACAAGAAAATTCAAGTAGTAAATGAATAATTGAGTTTTTGAGAAAAGAAAGGTGTGGAACCCTCTAGATGGAAAAATAACTTAATCCAAAGGTGGATTTCGTGCCACATGGGTTCCTTGGGTCCCAAGGAGTTCAAAGTTGCAAAGATAATGCAATAAGAAAAGAAAAGATCAATTAAGTATTTCTTTATTAAGAAAGAAATTGAAAATAATGGTAAAATGTGGAAAATAAGTGGAAAGAGGTATAATTGAGTTAGCCTTGGTGGAATTTCGTATCCCAAGGACTCCTAATGATAAAAGGAATACCAATGAGGAAAATAAAAGAGAAATAACGAGAAATCCTCAACAACATATATATTAATAAGAAATAAACAAGATAATGAGAAAGAATGGATATAGATGTATCTAGAAGAATAATGAGTGTCCATTAAAAAGGAATTTCGAAATCTTGGAGTTTCTTGGGGTCCAAGGAGCCCCAATGGAGAAGAAAGAAAGAGAAAATACCAAAAATGCAAAATAAGAGGATAATGTGACACATTATTAATGAATTTTGGTGGCATTGCTAAAAAGGAACTATTTCCTACTTAAGGAAAATATAATTTCGAGGCCAATGAATTAAAAGCCAAGAATAAAGAGAATAATGGAAAGGATTTTTGAATTCTTAAATATCCAAATAATAGAGAATATCAAAAAGATAAGGATGAGAGACAAGAATTTCTTCTCCATGAAGGAATTTGATTCCTATTGGGAATAGAACTAGTTGACCCATAGATGGTCGTCTTAGGGCGTGGATACTCACCCTATATAAAGGGGTAAAGCCCTAGTTTGAGTCCAATAGAGAGAGAGATCCCACACTCTCCTCCTTGTTCATTCTATGGAAAACCTAACTGAGAGTAGGGATCTAACCCTGGAGCAACGTAGGTGTGTTTTGTGGTCTTGCTTGAGGCGGGAAACCTCCACGACCACCCAGGACTGCTTGGATACCGCCCCATCGACCCCGGCTTCGCGCAGCTGCAACTACATGGCTACAACGACGGCCATGCTTGGAAGGTCGAGTTCTTATGCACTAGCCAGCTAAACCATGACCTGGACGGTGCCCTAGGTGCGACTAAGGGTAGGGAAGCTTGGACGGCCATCGGTGGTGGTCCGTGGGCCCTAGGAAGGAGGTGGAATGCTCACATAGCCCTACACTCAATGGCTAGGGCGGCATCCATCGAGCTACTGAAGGTTGAAGAATGGAGAGGCACACTAGACGATTCTTCCCTCCACGTACTAAGGAAGCCAATCACTTAACTAAGGGCATTTCGGACTTTTCAAAATTTTTCAAACATAGCCAAGCAATGTTGCATGGGACGAAGTGACGTGGCACCCTCCAATTGGCCCAGAGTAAGTGAATTTTTCTAAATTCATAACTAATTAACGATAGCACATCTGCACAGATAGATGTGCATTATACATGAATTTTGATCAGGAGAACTCAAGGAATGCAATAAAAATATATTTGGAGCCTAATTCTGATTGCAATTTGAAAAGTAATGGAAGTTATTAACTTTAATGTAATGATGATTAAGAAACCCTATTTTGATATGATTAATGTGATTAGTAGGGTTTAATTGATGATTAAAGTTGATATTAACATGTTAATCGTAAAGAGATACACTAAGATTGAAAAGGATGAATTGTGCACGTAATTCGTTTAATTTAATGTTTCATGTGCATGGTTATACTTGAATAGGCCTTAAAACCCTAATATTGGTAATTGTGACTCTTAATGACTTTAATTATTCAAAATCTTGAATACAGCAAAGATATAATGATTCTAAGCTATTTCGAGCATTAAAGTTCCTAATTGTGGTTAAATACCCTTAATGTGGAAACTAGGGTTTTCTAATGAATAAAGATGGAATTAATGATAAATAGAGTTCATATGTGATTTAGATGAACTATGAGTTGTTAATTCAGAAGGAACCAAAGATGATAATTAGGCCCAATGATCCTGTTAAGAATTAAAAGGATAAATTACGTAGTTTTAGTATAAAGAGCATAATGGACTTAATTGATGGCTAATTGTGCCTTTAATCTAAAATTAAGGTTAAATGTTGTTCAGAGACAACCTTAATATATTTTGTGAAGAATAGATGAGATAATTAGGGTTTGTAAGTAATTGCATAAAATTAGAGTTTTAAAGGAGTAAAAAGGAAGTAAAACCCTAATGGAAATGGAGACCCTAAAAGTGAACTAGAAACCCTAGGAAGCGAGCTAGGTTTAAAAGATCTTGATGGCATGATCAATAATAGGAAATTGGATTCATATTTCAGGATCTCTTTATGTGCTTGCTTATTGGATTTCTTACATTGATTGGATTGATTCTATCTCAAATCAGCCTGATAGGTATGTGGTTAATTATGGTTAATCACATTAGTTTCCTGAGGGTTTTCCAAATGTTTCCTCGTACTGAATGTAATCTAAACATTTGGATGTTCATACTTGCAAAATTATAAAGTCACTATGGTTATCACAATTATAAAGAAGTGTGTATTCTTGCACCTACATGTCACCCTGATGGAAGATGCCATAAAGGTCAGGCCCAAGAGGGTAGACCCATGGGCACCATGAGAGGTGACCCCAGACACCAAGCTCGAGAATGAGAAGGTGGTCTACAATGCATGACTATGGAGCACCATGAGAGGTGACTCCCAAGCACCAAGCTTGGGATTGAGAAGGTGGCCTTAAGTCAATGGCATAAGATAAACCGTAGAGGGGTATGCCAGGGTTAGGGCAAAAGTGGTGGAGAATGACACATTGAAAATTTAAATTGTCTTGTTAAATAATTTGATTATGATTATTAAATTGTTAGCCATATTTGTGAAATTTTAGATGTCCCCACATACCAAAATATTTTGATATGCTGACTGACATTTTGTTTGTTGGCGTTTTAGGTACAAGCTTGAAAAGGAAAAATAGTAAAGTGGCATATGTGAAATTAATTAAGAGTTAAAGTACAAAGGAGGATTAGTTAGAGTAGACTCCTGATGCGGATAGATGCAGATATCCCAGATTTGAAAAAGGTATGCAAAGTTTTATTTTGTAATAGTTTTCAGTTTAGTTAGTAAAATTTGTTAATTGTTATTGATTATTTATCGAACCTTTGATCCTGTTAATTGGGATAAAGGCACTGACCTTTTGGTCTCCCTTAATTGGGAGTTACTGCGAGGCAGGGTCATTACAGAACTACGTCATCACAATGGGCGTCGATACGTCTAAGATAGACCAGACTCTGGCTATTGAGACAAGGAGAAACCTTGGTTGGATCCATTGCAAACTGTGCTCCACCACTTGCTACCCGCAACACGAGATGATTTTTGACGCCTTAGCGTCATCCTCCTATAGAAATGTGTCCTACACCCTTCTCTAATTGAGATCTTTTCCTCTCCTCTTCAGTAGCTGCAAATGTAGATCATCCATCAACATTGAACTAGACAACATGAGAAATAGTGATTACATGCATTAAAAGAACCTACTTATGGAATTCAATGAAAAATAAATAGATACAAAAAAAAGAAATTGATATCGGAGCTCTAATTACTCACAATACTAAGAAGAGATAATGCAACATGGAACAAAGGGAATTTTCCCCATTATGATAAAGCATGTAGATTCCTAGTACCTATTTGACAAAAAGAGTAGTTTGTGATAGTTTAGAACTTGGAAATAAAAAACCATATATCAAATCCATGTAATGGTGACGAAATCATTATGATGATTGAAAAAATTTGTGATGTACTTATTTTTCTATATACTTAAAACTTTAATTCTTATATTTTAGATCAGCGATCTTATAGTCCTTTCCATATTTGCTACACAACTAGAGAAAGATGAATCTAAAGGTGAAAAAATCCCTTTTCTACAAAAAGAGGTTGCATCATTGAGCAATAAATCTTTTCAATATTTCTCTCTCTCTCTCTGTCTCCCCCTCCTCACTCTCTACCTATCCCCCCTTTCTCTCTAACACACATTTTATAATTGTATGTTGAGTAGTTGAATTATGATTTATTGATGTTAGATCAATGCCTGCATATACATATTTTTTGTGTTTGGAGGGTTATTACTGATGAAGAAAAATATGACATATTTGCATTTTTAACTTATGTATTCATACTATAAATATTATATTATGAAAATATTTAGTTCTCTGTATAGCTACAATAATGCTTTTATGCATGAACTTGCTTTATAAAGTGTAATCGTGCACTGATGAAAATCATAACATCTTGTGAAAGGAGTGTTTTTGGTTTCTCATTAGATGCCATAACTAGACAGACTAATACATGTTATAAAAATGATGATAAGTGATCATGCTGGGAACATATATCGTAGATCACAAGCATACATCAACAATAATGATAAATATTAGAGATTGTGGGTCTATTGATGATAAGCCTTAAACGTGGGGCCAAAAATGGAGACATGTCATGGTCATCAGACTTTAGTAATTTATAACACTCAGATGTTTAATACTCCTGCAACTAGCACAGGGTCGAAGTATTTCAGGGTCGAACATAGGGACTAGGAGAATAGCGCTATGGAACCCAAGTTTTACTTGTCTAAGCATGTAGAAAAGTCAAAGAATAAGGTTTGTTGTAGCAAAAGAATCATAAAGAATTAAATTAAAACCTATCTCCAAGGGGTGTTACAAGAAAGATTAAAGCTATGGGTATTTTTGGGTTTTAGCAAATGTTTATGGTAGCTTTTGTATAAAGGAAATTGAAGAGATAAAACTATCTTTGGAGCATAGCATGAAGAAATAAAATTTAATCGTAACAAGCGGAAACAACCTACATCTCGCACCTTCTTCTCTCGAAGAAGACGCCAACTAGCCATGCACTAAGTTCCTTCTCTCAAAGGTACCAGACGTAGGCTCATGCGGAAGGATAAACCAGGTGCAACTCTGGTTTTGGGTACTCTGGTACACCTGAATCATACCAAGCTCTAGAAGTTTATGACATCCCTCTCTTGAAGGAGTCAAAATAGGAAACACAATTTGATAGCTAGTCAAAAGCGTGAATCAGAAAGTAGGAACTAGAACTCAGATGCCAGAAAGAAATCATCCAATGAAACAAAGGCAGACAAAGAACAATATGAGATAAACTCCACATATTCCAGTAATCATAAAGAAACATAAAGGTTTAGTTATAATGCTATAATTAAATGGAAGTAAATGTTGTAATGGGAAGATAAGTATCAGTCTCCTTCAAAGTACACAACAACAGACACCTAAGATAATACAACCCAGTACTGGGTATGGGGCCCTATCGGGATACAACTCTGTTGGGTCCTTAACCATATCGGGTCGTGGACTGTGACAAGTAAGGGTTGTATCAGGATAGGACCTCCACCCGAAAAGTTCATTCTGGGCTACTAGTTGTGTCGGGTTGCAGTTGTAACAGGTATAGACTGTATCGGGATGGGTACTGTGTCAGGTTAGGATACATATCAAATCAACATTATCTTAAGGCTCTCAGATTCTTTGTGTCGGGTGTAGGTGGGTGAGCCATGTCGGGTTGAAGCCCAAATAGGGACCCGACTCCTTGGGACTCGACACACTAGCTCCTTTACTCTGGGAGTTGGCTCTCATAGGGTCCGACCCATCTCGTCGTAGGTTTGTAGCTGCTATTTATAGGCAGTGAGTTGATGAGAGTTGTAGCTTTTATTAGCCCACATGTCCTTCATCCGTGGCTCTATTCTCGAGGCTTTAGGAGGGGCCGATAAGGCTGTCACCCATCACGCGTGTCAGGCCATGAACTTGCCGAGCAGCGGGTGCATCACGTACAACTGTGGCGGGTTGGAGCCTTATCGGGCTGTGACACCTAGGGGTGGCCATGTCAGGTAACGACCTTGTCAGGTTGTAAACTGTGATGAGTTAGGCACCATATCAGGTAGAGAGCTACAATGGGCATGGACTCCCACGAGACACGCCCTCGTCGGGTTGTTGTTATATCGGGTGATGACCATGACGGGTAAAGGGGCGTGTCAGCCTCGCGAGCTACTGGGCTGAGACGTGGACTTCATTGTTGATGGGCCTGATGGGCCCATTGGTGCTTTTCTTATGGAAGATTGAGAAAAATCCTACAAAAGTTTGGAAATATTTTCAGGGGCATAGTGGGCATAATTTCTTCACAATAAATAAGATAAAATGAAGAGGAAGTTAGGTTTGGAGGCTATTTTGATACTAAAATATAAGCTCTAGCAGCCATAAAATGGGTGTTATCAATTGATCACATATATCACTTCATAAAAAAGTTTGTATGTCATGCTTTTGTTTTTTCCTTATTATGTAGGAGAAAAATTAGATTCCACGAGCATTTGTATGATTTTCTTGAAGTATGTATGTTAGTCTGTATCTATAAAACTTGTTAACCTGATTACACAATGCATAACAGTATTCACTTGTCAGAAAGTTAGGGACTACTAGGAAAGGTATCTTTTGAGTGTGTATTGCAATAGTACACACTATAGAACTGGTGATATATTACAACCGTTTAGAATACTAGTGCTACAATGTTGTTGATATTGAGATTTGATGGCAATTAGGGGCCACTAAAAAAGAGAAGAAGAAGATAGAAATTTTGAGTTGGGGGTTCCCTAGATATGTTGCCTTCTAGTGTACCATGTCAAGAGTGTGAACTGGAGTTTCAATTAGCTGTATCTTTCATGTGTCACATAAGATAGTACATAAAACTATTTCAAATGATAGAGGGGATCCAAAATAAAGGGATACAAATAGGGAGTTCCTTGAGCTCAATGATTCTCTTGCTGAAATGCTCCTTCCTTGATGTGGTACCTTGAATGAGGTTATTGACTTGACTATAAGGACTATTAGTATCGAGTTGAATTTGATAGTTCCTTCAGTTATCTAATCTATCTCACACATTGATATCAGTGTACTGTGTCATTTTGAGTATGAAGGCACTCTGTACATTTTGAAAGACCATGCTACTTCTTAGGTTGTATAGTATTACAATTTATACCAAACGAAAATGGGTATTATTGGGTATTCTATTGTGGACTCATGTACAAGAGTTTCACAAAATATCTAGTTTTAGGAGTGGTTATTTTTGTGTGTTATAAGAAATTTTCATTTGGCATTTGTTTGAGCGCATAAAAATACATATGTTACAAGAAAATATCCTTTAGTTAACTAAAAACATGGCATAAACTGAATGAATCACGAATTTCATATTATCATTGTGGAGTCTTCTATAACATTAAATCCTATATCTATAGAAACTATTAATAAAAAGGTGACAATCTATTACATGGATCTACATTACAGAATTATTAGTTTTATCCCTATTTTTACATGCCACCATCGGAATCACTTTTATACATAGTGAAAATTCATGTGATAGAAAATAAAAGGTTGTGGAGTAACTTAGTTAGCATTTGGAATAAATACACTTCGAGAGTTTGTCTCAAGTGTCCTTCCATTCTGAATTATAGTTCTTATACAATAATAAGATGTTGAACAAGTCAAATTGCACTAATATTGAATAATTTACCAACCAATTGATTATATATATGATACTACCGAGTATTGCTTTAGAAGCACCAAAATTAATGAAATAAAAGGGCACACACCTCGTGGTCATCAAGAACTTGGAGAGGTGTGCAGTCAATAGTAAGCAATATATATGCATTGCATAAATGCTAGCAACAGATCATGAGGTGGTCCATCCAGCCAAAAATCTTCCTACCTAACCATTGCATATAAATTGAGTTGTCTTCAGTTTCTAGAAGAAAAAGAAAAAGTAAGCTTCAATCTAGATATACCACAGGGTCCTACTGCACGGTGATGCTCCAAATTGTATGATGCAACTATATTATAAAATCATTTGTTCTAAGTTACTAACCAAACTGAGTAAGAAATGGATGATGACAACCCTTGAACAAAGGATATACTTCAACAAAGAACTTTGAATGGTTGCTCTACACTTTGATTTGTTTATGATAAAATGAGCATCAATGAATGTATAAACAAATTTATGATTTGGTATAGGAGTAGGTTTAAGTTATACAATATCAACATCATGATTTGTATTTTTTGTTGGAAAGCCACAAGTTGAGACATAGATAATCTACAACTCTTCCTAAAATCTCTCACTTGCAAATTCGGGACTTTTTAATCTAAAGAAGTGAAAAAATACCATCAAAGATTTTATTCAAAGGCAAAGGAATATTGTAGAATAATAAAATTTGAAATTTTACAATACCAGATATAAGCAAAGAAGGTTGTCTATCTTTCATTAAGAATCATATGTATCCCTTCATTATTAATTTAGATGGTTGGAGCAACAATATTCCCCTTTATGTGAGAATTTTTTGAATATTCTCCAAAGAACCATTTTCAAAGAAGATTTACATATCGTTATACCATGAGACAAAAAAATAGAGTCATTCATGTTAAGTGAGATCAAGTTACAAAGTATCAATTCATGGTCAGAAATATATTGGGAGATTGAATCTAGAGAAACACATTATTAAATAAATTAATGTGGTAGGAACCATAATAAAACATTTTTTTCAGCATTTAGTGACTTGGCAAATAAAAAAAGGCTATCGATTGTCATGAGTCACATGTTACTCTATTTAATTTTGATGTACATTAGTAAGAAATGGAGCACACATCTTCTATTTATAATAGTAAGAGGGTGTCAATACATAGGATCAAAGACTTACTCTTATAAGGAGGAGCAAAGATGAACCTCTTAGTCGAGGTATGGATCATTCTATTTCCAAAAAGGTTTTATCATCTAACTCTATTGATTGTTGATAAGGTCTTTGGTAAGAAATTGACCCCTTTTGGCATTGGCAGAGTCAATGTTTGCACCTATCCATAAAATAGAAGAAAATGAGCTTACATACAATTGTGTAAATACTTATGCGTCATTGAGACTGAATCAACTTACATTCTTATAAATGAGTTCATTGATATCTTTGAAATCACCAAAATCATCCTACTCTGATTCATCATCTTGTTGGACCACGTCTTGAAACTATTTCTAGAGTGCATTGTTAGCCTTCATGAAATGTGCCAACACCATCTTAAGCCTCTCATTTCTTTAATTTCCTATAAAAAAGGTAGTTTTCTTATACCTATACAAAAAAAATGAAATGCATTCCAATAGATTCAACTTTCCCAAAAAGTAATATTCTTTTGCTTGTAAAATATGCAAGAAATGAATGACTTGGACTCAAATTTCCTAGATTAGCTAGTTTTGGAGATTGTGCTCTCCATTTCATTCATATCTTCTTCAATTATACATGTTATTCTCTTCAAATCTTTCAACACGCGATAACAACTGATACCCTTGACAACTTTAGTTGAAAAGAGAGATCCATGTCATTGATATTGTCACCAAACGAAGAGAATCAATTAGGAAAATTAATCTAAATCTCAAGCTAGGACTGTGATATTAGTACTATAACTAAGTTTTTTAGGCTTCCTCTTCCCCCGTACATCGGTAGTAGATATTGCTGTCTTGGAAAAGTATATTGGTCGTCGTTATATTTAGTGGGGGATATCTGATCTAGAACACTAAAAAAAGGGCACACCCCTCTTTCCCAGAAAAGAAATCATATAATACACTCTTGCTTTGTAATATGCACATCACTTATAGTTTTGATTTATTGGTAAACTGCAAGAAGGGTGTAAAAAAAGAGCTAGAAGTCTTACACATTACTTTTTCAAAAAGGTGCTAAATCACTTGTGGTCACTAACATAAGGTTAACCTGGGGTAATACAATAGAAACAAATTAAAACTACATATTAACTATACATCTTGTTTCTCACCTACCCTCGTTGATGATATTGTATTTCTCCAAGCTTTGCCAAACAAATTGACTAGATTTGGTTGTTCATTCCTTGGTAATTAATTAAGACTAAAAAACTCAGACCTTGCACCAAGGTCAAATTTAATCTTAGTGTTATAATTCATTGGTAACTAATATAGGCCAAATTATAGTTGTCAAGGTATCTAATTCTCAGTGGTATAATTACATGCATTTTCATTGCATAATATTGTTGTTATTATGTTTATTCCATTATAATATAAATAAAAGCACTAAGAAATCAACTTAAAAATGAGAAAGAGGTGAAATTGGTATAGGTGAGGGAACAACCATATTCACTTCAATATCAAGTTGTGGACCTAAAGCACAAGTAAAACATGTACTCATCCTTTGAACTATCAAACAACAGTGCCTACATGAAATCCTTAAGTTTTAATATTCTTACTATAATTCTCATTGGCCATCTCATTTCTCAATTATGCCCATGAATATTTGTGTAGGTTAAAATCTTCACACCTAATTATGGTAATTAGGTTCTACCCTATGTACTATTCATATCTAGGTGATATATCAAAAACAAATTTTTTTATGAAATTGGATAAGAAAGATGAGGAAGAATTACGTGGTCTATATTAAGATCATTTATCTCAGCAAACAGTAACAAATAATAAAGAGACCATGTAGTTATTTATATCGAATGGTTTTCCTTTTAAGAGAAACAAGGCAATTGTCCTTTTAGGAGGAACAAGAAGAACGGTTGACCACATTTGATTAGAAAATAAAATGAAAGAAATCTCTAATGTAAGTCTATAAATAATTAACATTTATTGATATGGACACTAGAAGTATGCTAATTTTGGCTGCAAACAAAGAATACATGATGAGGTTTTCATCTACTGTGAATTGAACACCAGCAAGTTGCTAGCACTTGTGTTCTAGTATCAAATGCAGTTAAGAAATGAGAAGGTACTTATGCTAATCATCAACCAAATCTAGTTCATGGTTTAACCCATCAATGCAGCATGTTTTTGGATTTCTATTGGGGGGAGAGGTTGTGATTCATATATGAAACAACGCCATCAGAAAACTTCTTAAAGGAGGATAAGATAGAGTAAAGGGGTTGACATTTCACAAATGGCACAAGGGGGAAATCGTATAAAGTAGATGATGGTAGAAGAAATATGGGAGGTATAAGGGAAGAGAGTAACATCTTACCTGTAGTATGGTTGTCACCTCTGCCAATTCCCTTTGGTGTCTGGATCTTGTGGATAGCGTCGTCGATGTCCCATGGACTGGTCTGGACTTGTAGTGGTGAGAAAGTTTCTACAAGGACCTACACTCTGCTTTTGTCCCAAAGAAGAAAGGAACCCAATTAGCAAGGAAGGAGAAAGGGAGTTTGACAACTCTTGTACAATAGAATGTGAGATTTTTGGAGTCAAAGTAAATGGGATCATACCTTCACTGCATGGTGAGCTCTGGAGTCTAAAGCTCAGGCATTCAATGAATAGGGAGACTCTTCATGCTAAGGCATCTGGAAGATTCTACTAGGAAAGGAATTGGACTCCTTTTATTGCAAATAAAACACTACATTGCCTACATTTAAGGCTTTGATAGAGGTATCTTCTTCAAGGATGGATGATGGTCATGAGAAAAACAAAATGGATGATCATAAAGAGGAAGGGGGTGGATGTTTCACACATTGGGAGATAGGTGTGAGGAGGGGAGGGGAGGGGAGAACGATTGAGTTGGGATGAGATTTTACACATTTTTTGCACCTACCAGGTTATTGTGACACATGTGTTATAGGAAGTAGTGTGTGTGGTTTAGAAAGTGGGGTGAGTGCATTAGGAAATGGGATTAAGATGGTGGGAAAAAAGCAATTAGAGAATTTGCCATAATATCCTACTCATGTTTTGATAAATTATAAACCTCAAAACATTATGGGCTATTCCAAAAAATATCATCCATATAAAAATTGATAAAGCCCTCTCCCTTATCACCAGCAAAAGATCAAACTCCTTAAAAAGATGTATCCTCTCTGTTTTAAGTCAACATGAACTCAGCAATATCTCAACCTCTTTAGAAGAAAACACTTCAAATAACATCTATTGGAAATGGGGTAAGGATTATTCGGTGAAACGTGCTTACAATTTTCTTTCCTACAGAGGTATCACCCCATCTTCATCTAAACTTTGGAAACAAAAATGGTCACATAAATATAAAACATTTTTATGGCTTCTCCTCCACAATAAGCTCCTTACAGGAGAAATCATCAAAAAAAGGGCTTCCAAGGTCCGTTTAGATGTGTCCTCTGTGAGAAAAATGAGGATTCAACAAGTCACATCTTCTTCAAATGCTCTTTCTCTCAAACTATCATCTCACACTTCTTGCGAAATAGTCTTCCTGATCTCCAGGAATCTATTTTTCCAATTCATATTCCTCCATCTAGACTTTACAGGAAGCACAAAAGTAATGATCTATTCTCAGCCATCTGCTGGAATCTTTAGAAGGAAAGAAATAATAGGATGTTCAACAACAAGAAAAAAATGGTTAAGACTATTTTAAATGATATCGATGCCGATCTTCACATCTTTATCAATCTGCAGGAAAAATAGCAGGTGTTTCCCAAGAGCTATCAAGCGAAGGTAACTCTGAAGCAGCGGAATCAGAAGCAACTTTCCTATGTGATCTAAAAGCCATGGTGGACGATGAGACGGGTGTCAGTCTTGTGCAGCAACCATAGTGTCGTTCCATCCCATGCTTGCTCAGCACTTTTAGTATCATTTCCTAGTTTGCAAAAACTTTTTAATTTAAAAGAGGCTTGTTTTAAGGGGTGCCTCCCCCGAGCTACTTTCAGCTTATTTTCTTTCTCTACAAACTCTAAGCTGTTACTTCACATTAGCAGGTATTCGCTTGCTGATGGGCTTATTCAATATATCATTACCTTGCCTAAAAAAAATGTTTTGATAAATTCATTTTATTTTATTAAGTGTTAAAACTCGACACTCATAGATTGTTGGGTGTATTTTAGCGTGTAGGAAAATCATCCCTCTTAATGTTTGTGTCTGACCTATTATTTGTATGTTACTTTGGTTGTATAAATGATTTTTGAATAACCGTCAAGTTCAGTGCTAGGGTTTGAAAGAAATGTTGTGGGAGAGATTGAGGATCAATTGATTTAAGTTGAATGTCAGTGAGGTTCCTTGTAGGATACCTAGTCTTGTAAGGAGAGGCGAGTCTGTTGGGGTGTCCTTGGCAATTTGATGGTGTAGATTGTCGATTTTAGAGACTATACAAAGGTTTGGATAGGATTTGGATCTGAAGTCCTTATTGTTGTTTTCGTCCATCCTTATAGAAGAACCTTGTCTTCTCTGAGAAGTTGATTGTCTTAAAGCCTCTGTCAAAGGGCCTTGTTCTTTACATTGTCCACGTAGATATTGGAGCTCTGAGTGCACACCTTGGTTGCCAAAAGGAATTAAAACTCAAAGTTGTCAATGTGCAAGCGTCACTAGCTCTTCTTCTCCTCCTATTGGGTGGTTTTGTCCTTGGGATAGGTTTTACTATCTCCAAGAGGAATAATTCTTAGACAAATATTATCTTGGTGTATCTTGTCCTCATGGTCGTCCACCCCAATATACAAGAGAGTCATGGGTTTGAATTTCTAAAATCCAATCACATTTCTATTTGGAACTCATGTTCAAAACTAAAATAGGATTGTCTTTATAGGACTGCCAGTCGACTGACTGGGAATCCAATCAATCATTTTACATGATTAAGGAAATTTCTTGTCTGATTTAGTCAAACCAATTCTATTTCAAATCGATCGTGCTATCCAATTCTAGTTCAACAATGATTACTTTTGTATGCACTCTGTTGAATCATCCATGTGCTTTTAGTTCAATGGGTAAGGGACAAGAAAGGCAACAATCATGCATGTACAAGAACTATAGTTGAAGATCAAGGGCTCACCTAGATGATGAAGTTCCAATTGCTAAACCCATCACCTATACCCTATGGAGCTACCCCAAGATCTGATGTTTTTTGCTTCCAATCTCCTATGGAGCTTGGCCAGTCTCAATGTCTTTTATCGATGATCCCCTTTGGAGCTTGCACAAGTTTTGATGTTTGTCACTATCAATGCTTTCATCTGGATCAGTTGTTGTGACTTAGAACATGAATAGAAAGGAATGACAAAGAGAGTCTGAAGTTGATTGGGGATTTGTCACAAAGGAAAACTGACCGTCGCTATGCTTGGAGCCTAAAGCACGTGGATTCAACAAGTAAGGTGACTCCTCCATTCCATTCTCTGCTTGTATTTAGACCTTTTTATGGACACTCTGATTGTGAGGAGGAAATTAGAACTGAGGGGGATGTAGAATTCAGGGCTTTGGTAGCCAACTTTGATCTTGGAGAGGAAAATATAATTGAGGGAAGTGAGTGGTAGGGGTAAGTAGGTAGGGGTTGGAGTGTGGTTGGGATAATTGTCGAGGGTGTTTTAGGAAGCAACATGATCAAGTGGAGGGAAAGGTGATTACATGTGAAATGATAATGGTGAGGGTGTTATAATATTTTGTTTTATTTAACTAAATGATAGCTGACAAATAATTACATTTGTTATATATTTGAAAATCATGAGTTATATTTATGTCATCCTTCAAAATTTTGGAGTTATAAGATTTAGAAGTCAGATTGCTACCATAATATAGTAGAGGAGGGAACAAAAAGCACACATGATATACAGAGAACAAAGGGGAATTAATCAGCGCTGCCAATTAGGGGGTGACCTTTAGAATGGATGATGCTCATTCAACCACCACCGCCACCCTTTGCAAACCATTGAATGTGGAGGAAATCTAATTATACATGATTGAATTGCTAATGGGACATGTGGAGGGGGATTGAATGTCAGAGAAATCTACTTGCAACACTCACTAGTGATACCTGAGACAACTATATCATTGCCTTGTGGAGCTTGTGACACTAAATTTGTGAAAATGTGACAATTGATATATATAGTTGGACTTGTAGCACTTGCTTGTAGGATCTACAACACTCACTTACTGGGCTTGCTTGCATCTCTCGCATGTGGTGCTTGCAACATGTTCTTGTGGGTCTTGCAACCCTCACTTGTGATAATTAAAACTCTTTCTAAGGAAATAACCGCATCCCATATGATTTGGGAACCTATGGAGAGCATATTTGCAGCCATAACATTGCAAATTGAGACATTCACCAGATGGGGACTTCCAGACCAGTACATTAGATTTTACATGTTTGCCCCATTTTCTCTCTTCTCCTTTATGTATGAGATAATAGAAATCACATGGGGAAATTTTCCTTGTTCCTTAGGTCTTGGGAATAGTTTGATATATAGGTTTTTAATTTGGTCAAGATTGATAGTAACATTCAACAATTATGGTTCATGGATAAACCTTTTCAAAAATCCATTTTCTATATGTAGGTTTCAATCCTTTAAACATATTGACACATTCCCAAATCATATCATACATGGTGTCTTATGATCCAATCGGATGGTAAATTATTTAGTGATAGGTATATATTTATGAGGATAAGAAGATTAGATTAATTGATAATGATATCATGACTCATCATAGTATAATTCCTTCATTATGGCACATCATCATGTTTAGATGTATTTGATGTGTGATACATTATCACAATTCATTCTTTGAAGGTACTCAAAATATTGATGTAAAGTATTTCAATATTTGATCTCATCTAAGTTTCTTAATACTTTTATTAAAGTCATACTTCATTTATAATCAATTTGAACATTTTAAGAGATTTTGATTTTACCGAGTACATATCATTATATTTCCAGTAAGTAAATATGAGGTATAAGTAATTATATATAGCATTCGTTCCATAAAATCTTCATGCATCACATGTATGAGGTCTAATGGATGGCTTATCCTTGCAGTACATCTACTGAAAGATGACATGCCACTTCGTGTGTAAATAAGGCTTTGCATGTTTCCTTAGGCTCGATAACCAAGGGAATCTAGATTAACATAAATATATATTCTAGACATGCATTTCGTATATGTACGTGTAAGGAGACTAATGCTAATGATGGTCTTGATATATCAATTTAAATCCTTTGGTATAAACGTTATAAGGATTCATCTCAAAATCTTTCGTACAAAGATCGCATAGATGTTTGGGCATTGCCATGCCAGATCATATCTTTTGAAATAGAAATATTAATATCTCACTTTATTGATATATCATCCTTGTCATACAAGACACTTTTAAGTAAATGTTTCTATTTGATGGCATAATGAAATAGCAGTTCTATTAACCTTTCCAAATGTCATGGTCCATATCATGATGGTACCTCTCACAATAAGTCAAGGAATATACATTTGAGAGGATTATTGTGACAATAACCTCTACAACAGGTCCCTAGAAATGCATATGGAAGGAGCCCGAGCACATGTCATGAAAGTGTCCTCTCACATCAAGTCCCTAAAATACATATTGGGAGGATCCATAGCCCATATAATGATAGTGTCCTCTCACAACAAGTCTCTTGTCCACTCATAACAATTCTTTTATAATGCATTTGTGAGGAGTTGGGGCCCATATCTTGACAATGTTCTCTCACAACAAGTTCTTCAAAATGCATTTTTGAGGAATCGAGGCTCATATTATGAGACGATCCTCTCATAAAAACTCCCCTAAAATGTATTTTTGAGGAACCAGGGCCCCTATTAGGATAGTGTCCTCTAACAACGAGTATGTGAAAATGCTTCTAGAAGGAGGTGAGGCCCATCTCATGACACAATCCTCTCACAACAAGTTTATAGAAATACTTTGATTGGAGACGTGTATATATGTATTGTCCTCTTAAATATTTATAAAAGAGACGTGTATAAGTTTGGGGACAATCAGAGCACAATCGATCGCATGCTTGTCACAATCACCACTTGTTTGAATCAATTATTGTTGGTGGTGGGTGGCTATGCAAGTTGTTGTCAATGAACAATCTTCCTTCCAAGACAAAGCCCATAAGCCTTAGAATGGTCACAAAAGTGACATGTATGAGTTTATAAAAGATCTTTATGCCAATATTATTTCATGAATAACTATTTGAATGACTTAGAATGACTCTCAACAATAGTTTATCTCACATATCTCCTTTACGAATGGTCAAATAAATGTGCTAACATATACCCATACAAATGTATTAAGAAAATTATTGATGTTTATCATCAGTTGTGAGATGTTAGATCATTAGCATGTCTATCACCTAAACATTACATGACAAGTATGTATGTCACCTAAAAGTTTGGTGACATGTATGTATGATACCTAAACAATATACCCCCTTATAGATCAGATGTGACTCATATATATGTCACCTATATTGTAAAACCCCATTAACATAGGTGATTCAAATGTATGTCACCTATTGAGTGCAATCTTTTTAATATGATAAAATATTTGTCATCTTTGTTAGTATGATTATACAGACTATAGGTGATTTACATGCATGCCGCCTAAAGTATGTAACCCTTTTAAAAATGTTAAAATGTATGTCATCTATTTTATATAAGTGTATACATGTTATAAGTGTTGTACAAATATGTCACTTGAAGTGTGTAACCTTTTATGTGATTGTCACATGTACCATTTTTTTTGTAGTGAAGCATGCACTACCAAAAAACATAGTATAGGTGACAGTCATGTAAAAGTTTACACATTTTAGGTGACATGCTTATGCATCACTTATAATTTGTATAGACCTGTGTGAAATAGATGACATACATTTTAGCATTTTGAAAAGGTTACATACTTTAGGTGACATATATGTAAATCATATATAATTTGTATAATCCTACATAATATAGATGACATACATTTTATCATACATTAAAGATTACACCGAATAGGTGACATACATTTGAATCACCTATGCTCTAATGGGGGTTTTCCATATAGGTGACATGTATATGAGTCACATGTGATCTATAAGGGGGTATATATATAGGTGACACTCATGCATGTCACCAAACTTTTAGGTGACACGTGTACTTGTCACCTAAACTTTAGGTGATAGACATGACAGTCATCCGATAACTCCCAACCAAACAAGCTTCATGGGGATATATCAATACATTTATTGACAATACATAAAGGAAGATATGTGAGAGAAAGTATTGTTGAGAGTCTTTCTAAGTAATCTGGAGGGTCAATCATAGAGCGATATTGGCATAAAGATCTTCCCTCAAACTCATATATGTCTATTTTATGAACATTCTAAGGTTAATGGACATTTGTCTTGTGATGCAAATTGCTCCTTGATAGCGGCTTGCGTAGAGCACCCACCCTCAGCAATAATTGTTGCAAAAGAGTGGTTGTTGTCGAAAGCACTCAAACGACCTTGCTCCCATCGTCCCCAAACTCATACACATCTCTTTTATGAATAGTTAAGAGGACAATACATATGTACATGTCTCAAATCTAACCATTTTCAAGGACTTTCTATGAGAGGACACTATCATGATATGACCCCTAGCTCCACCCAGAAGCCTTTTCACAGACTTTCTACCGACACACATTGTCATGATATGGACCATGGATCCTATGTAATACATTTTGGTAGATTTCCAAGAGCGGACATTCTCATGATATGGGCTCGGTCTCCTCACAGATACATTTTTAGGAACTTGTTGTGAGAGGACACTATGAAGAATTGGCCACAAGTCCTCAAAGCTGCATTTCAAGGAACTTGTTGTGATTGAACTCTTTCATGGTATGATTCATGGATCCTCCCAAATGTATTTTGATGGGGATATATTAGTACATTTATTTGACAACTTGTAAAGGTGATGTGTGAGATAAAATGTTATTGAGAGGCATTCTAAGTGATAATTAAGGGATATTGGTATGAAAATAGTCACCAAACTCAACATGTCTCTTTGGTGAGCATTCTAAGGCCAATGAGCCTTTTTCTTACGAGGCACATTTCTCCTTGGAAGCATCTTACATAGACCTTCCACCCACAGTAACGATTTCTAAAAATGGGAGATAGCTACCATAAGAACTCAATCAACCAAGCTTCAATTGTCCCCAAACTCATAGATGTCCATTTATGAATAGTTAAAAGCACAATACATATATACACGTCTCAAGGACTTTTTTGTGAGAAGATGATGTCATAATAATCGGCCGCAACCCCTCCTCGAAGCATTTGAATACACTTGTCTGAGAGGACATTGTCATGTTATGGGTCATAGCTCCTCACACATGAATTTTTAGGGACTTTCCTAAGAGGATTCTCATGATATGAGCTTGGATACACACAAATGCAGTTTCAAGGACTTGTTGTGAGATACCACTATCATGATATGGGCCCAAGATCCACACAAATGCATGTCAAGGGACTTTTTGTGAGATGATACTATCATGATATGGGCCCAAGATACTCAGAAATGCATTTCAAGGGACTTGTTGTGAGATGATATTATCATGATATGGGCCATTACTCCTCCTAAATGTATTTATGGACATTATCAATATATGGGCCCTGACACCTCCTTAATACATTTGAAGGGACATGTTGTGAAAGGACACTATAGTGATATGGATCATGGAACCTCCCAGATGCATTTTTAGGGATGCGTTGTGAGATCACATGTGTCATGATATGGGCCCTGACACCTCCCAAATGCTTTTTCCTGGACTTGTTATAAGAGGATATTCTCATGATATGAGACCTGACACCTCACAAATGTATTTTTAAGGACTTAGTATGAGATGACATTGTCATCATATGTTCCATGGAACCTCCCAAATGTATTTTAAGGACTTACTAGGATTCCTTGCTTTAATGTTATTGTATCACGTTCTATCGCGGTCACGATGTGCGTCATGGAGACCGCCATGATATTGCGTTGTGAGATATGGTCGTAGCACCTCCCAAATGTATTTTTAGAGACTTAGTGTGAGATAACATTTGTCTTGAAATGGGCCCTGACACCTCCCTAATTCATTTGAAGGGACATGTTGTGAAAGAACAATATCATGATATGGGTTGTTGGGTCTTGTTTTGGTCAATATTGTCATGTCTCTTGTGTTTTGGTCGAGAAATATGTGCAGCATGTGTGTTTGAGGTTGAGATAGTTGTTGTTTTGGTTGTGATGGTTGGCCTTGTTTCAATCGTGATGGTCCATTATGCTTTTGGACGTGACACTTCATTTTGGTTTGGTCGTGGTGCTAGGTTTGATGTGATCGCAACCTTCTACTGTGAGGGTGGGTTGAGACATTGTGTTGTGGGTTGGTCATGAAGCCTATGCATAACACTGGTCGTGACACCTTGCTTTAATGCTAGTGTATCACATTCTATTGTGGTCATGACATGCATCGTGGAGACAGTCATGATGTTGCGTTGTGAGATATGGGTCAAGGCACCTCCCAAATGCATTTTTACGGATTTAATGTGAGATAACATTTGTCTTGAAATGGGACCTGACACCTCCCAAATGTATTTGGAGGGACATGTTGTGAAATGACACTATCATGATATGGGTTGTTGGGTCTTGTCTTGGTCAAGATTGTCAGTTCTCTTATATTTTGGGTCGGGAAAGATGTGCACCATATGTGTTTGAGGTCGAGACAGTTGGTGTTATTTTGGTTGTGATGGTTAGCCTTGTTTCATTCGTGATGGTCCGTTCTCCTTAAGGACGTGACACTTCATTTGGTCTGCTCACGACACTGTATTTGATGCGGTTTTGACGTTGTCTATGAGGGTGGGTCACAAAGTTGTGTTGTGGGTTGGTCGTGAAGCCTCTATGTAACACTAGTCATGACGCCTTGCTTTAACACTGTTGTAAGACGTTCTATCGTGGTCACAATGTGTGTCGTGGAGATAGTCATGATGTTGCATTGTGAGATATGGGTTGTGGCACCTCCCAAATGCATTTTTAGGGACATGATGTGAGATAACATTTGTTTTGAAATGGGCCATGACACCTCCCAAATTCATTTGAAGGGACATGTTGTGAAAGGACACTATCATGATATGGTTCGTGGCACCTTCCAAATGCATTTTTAGTGACTTGATGTGAGATAACTTTCGTCTTGAAATGTGCCCTATCACCTCCCAAATGCATTTTAATGGACTTGTTATGAGAGGACTTGTCATGATATGGGACCTGACACCTACCAAATACATTTTTAAGGACTTGTTGTGAGATGACATTATTATCATATGTGCCATGGCACCTCCCAAATATATTTTCAAGGACTTGGGATGGTTTTTGTTGTGATGGTTGGCCTTGTTTCCATTGTGATGGTCTGTTCTACTTCTGGACATGACACTTTGTTATGGTCTGGTTGTGGCATTGTGTTTTTTGCCGTTGCGATGTTGTGATGTGAGGGTGGGTCGCGACATTGTGTTGTGGGTTGGTCACGAAGCCTATGTGTAACGCTGGACATGACGCGTTGCTTTAACATTGTTGTATCATGTTCTATTATGATCGCAACGTGCGTCGTGGAGACAGTCATGATGTTGCGTTGAGAGATATGGGTTGTGGCACCTCCCAAATGTATTTTTAGGGACTTGATGTGAGATAACATTTGTCTTGAAATGGGCCCTGACACCTCTCAAATGTGTTTTTATGGACTTGTTGTGGGAGGAGATTGTCATGATATGGGACCTAACACATCCCAAATGCATTTTTAAGGACTTGTTGTGAGATGACATTATCATCATATGTGCCATGGTACCTTCCGAATGCATTTTCAAGGACTTGGGATGGTTTTGGTTGTGATGGTTGGCCTTGTTTCTATTGTGATGGTCAATTCTACTTCTGGATGTGGCACTTTGTTTTGGTCTAGTCGTGACGCTGTGTTTGTTACGGTCGCGATGTTGTGCTCTGAGGGTGGGTCGCGACCTTGTTTTGTGGGTTGGTCGTGAAGCATGTATGTAATGTGGTCGTGACACCTTGCTTTTATGATGTCGTATCACATTCCATCGCGGACGTGACATGCGTCATGGAGACAGTCACGATGTGGTGTTGTGAGATATGGGTTTTGGCACCCCCCAAATGCATTTTTAAGGACTTGATGTGACATAATATTTGTCTTGAAATGGGTTCTAACACCTCCAAATGCATTTGTAGGGACATGTTGTGAAAGGACACTTCATGATATGGGTCATGGAACCTCCCAAATGCAGTTTTAGGGACTTGATTTGGGATAACATTTTTTTTTAAATGGGACCAGACACCTCCCAAATGCATTTTCATGGACTTGTTGTGAGAGGACGTTGTCATGATATGGGACCTAACATCTCTCAAATGTATTTTTAAGGACATACTATGAAGTGGCATTATCATCATATGTGCCATGACATCTCCCAAATGTATTTTCAAGGACTTGGGATGGTTTTGGTTGTGATGGTTGGCCTTGTTTCAGTCGTGATGGTCCATTCTACTTCTGGACATGACACTTCATTTTGGTATGGTCGCGACATTGCGTTTGTTACGATCGTGACATTGTTCTCTGAGAGTTGGTCGCAACCTTATGTTGTGGGTTGGTCATGAAGCATATGTGTAACGATGGTCATGACACCTTGCTTTTACGATGTTGTTTCACATTCCAGAGTCGACACAACGTGCGTCATGGAGACAGTCGTGATGTTGCATCGTGATATATGCATTGTGGAACCTCCTAAATGCATTTTTAGGGATTTGATGTGATATAACATTTGTCTTGAAATGGGCCCTGAAATCTCCCAAATGCTTTTGAATGGACATGTTGTGAAAGGAAACTATCATTATATGGGTCGTGGCACCTTCCAAATTTTTAGGGACTTTATGTGAGATAACATTTGTCTTGAAATGGGCCCTGACACCTCCCAGTTGCATTTTCACAGACTTATTGTGAGCGGACGTTGTTATGATAAGGGACTTGACACATCCCAAATGTATTTTGAAGGACTTAATGTGAGATTACATTATCATCATATGTGCCATGACACCTCCCAAATGTATTTTCAAGGACTTGGGATGGTTTTGGTTGTGATGGTTGGCCTTGTTTCAATCTTGATGTTCTGTTCTGCTTCTGGGTGTGGCACTTTGTTTTGGTCTGGTCATGATGATGCGTCTGTTGTGGTCACGACGTTGTGCTATGAGGATGGGTCATGATGTTGTGTTGTGGGTTGGTCGTGAAGCCTATGTGTAACGTTGGTCATGACATATTGCTCTAACGTTATTGTATCACGTTCTATCGCGGTCGTGACATGTGTTGTGGATATATTCACGATGTTGTGTTGTGAGATATGGCTCATGACACCTCCCAAATGCATTTTTAGGGACTTGATGTGAGATAACATTTGTCTTTAAATGGGCCTTGACACCTCACAAATGCATTTGAAGGGACATGTTGTGAAAGGACACTATCATGATATGGGTCGTGGCACCTCCTAAATGCATTTTTAGGGACTTTATGTGAGATAACATTTATCGTGAAATGGGTCTTGACACCTCCCAAAAGCATTTTCATGGACTTATTGTGAGAGGACGTTGTCATGATATGGGACCTGACACCTTCCAAATGCATCTTTAAGGACATACTGTGAGATGACATTATCATCATATGTGTCATGGAACCACCCAATTAAATGTATATTCAAGGACTTGGGATGGTTTTGGTTGTGATGGTTGGCCTTATTTTAGTCATGAAGGTCCATTCTATTTCTGGATGTGACACTTCATTTTGATCTGGTCACGACTGTGGTTGCGAAGTTGTGCTATGAGGGTGGGTTGCGACCTTGTGTTGTGGGTTGGTCATGAAGCCAATATATGGGCCATGTATCCTCCTTAATTCATTTGAAGGGACATGTTGTGAAAGGACACTATCACGATATGGGTCGTGGCACCTCCCAAATGCATTTTTAGGGACTTGATGTGAGATAACATTTGTCATGATATTGGCCCTGACACCTCCCAAATGCATTTTGATGGACTTATTATGAGAGGAAGTTTTCATGATATGGGACCTAACACCGCCTAAATGCATTTTTAAGGACTTACTATGAGATAAAATTGTCATCATATGTGCGATGACACCTCCCAAATGTATTTTCAAGGACTTGGCAAGATGGGGACATTGTCATGATATGGGCCCAAGCTTCACCGAATTACATTTTTAGGGACTTATTATGAGAGGAAATTGCCAATATATGGGCCATGTATCCTTCTTAATGCATTTGAAGGGACATGTTGTGAAGGGACACTATCATGATATGGATCATGACACCTCCCAAATGTATTTTTAGGGACTTAATGTGAGATAACATTTGTCAAGATATGGGCCCTGACACCTCCCACATGCATTTCAAGGGACTTGTTGTGAGATGATATTGTCATGATATGGGCCATGACTCCTCCTAAATTCATTTATGGACATTATCAATATAAGGGCCCTGACACCTTCTTAATGCATTTGAAGGCTATCACCAATGTGACATCACTAGGGGATATAAATTCCTCAATCACATCACAGGAGGATTACACCTCACACTAGGCATAAGCCTCTGTTAGTTCTAAGACCCATTACATCAATATGATCTCATCATGTCTCATCAAGGCTCATAGCCATCACCTAGTGTCACATGATAACTATCGTAGCATACACAAGCAAAGGCATACATTTCACCTACAAGGTTAGGGGTTCATAAACAAGAGAGATAAAACATCATAATGTGGTAACCACTTCAAATGAGACAAGAAAACATATCATATTCCCCAACATTAGGGTTAGGGTTTCATGTATAGTCGATTAGGGTTCCACAACGTTATTCAAGAACCAAACCCTAATTATGTCATCTCACACTTTCTTGGAGAATACTAGAATTAGAACCTCCTTAATGTATTTGAAGGGACATGTTGTGAAAGGACACTATAATGATATGGGTCATGGAACCTCCCAAATGCATTTTAGGGACACATTGTAAGATAACAATTGTCATGATATGGGCCTCGACACCTCGCAAATGCATTTTCATTGATTTGTTGTAAGTGGACGTTCTCATGATATGAGACATGACACCTCTCAAATGCATTTTTAAGGACTTAGTGTGAGATGACATTGTCATCATATGTGCCATGGCACCTCCCAAATGTATTTTCAAGGACTTGGCGTGAGAGGAGATTGTCATGATATGGGCCCAAAATTCACCCAAATACATTTTTAGGGGCTTATTATGAGAGGAAATTGTCAATATACGGGCCATTTATCCTCCTTAATGCATTTGAAAGGAAATGTTGTGAAAGGACACTATCATCATATGGGTTGTGGAACCTCCCAAATGCATTTTTGGGACTTACTATGAGATAACATTTGTAATGAAATGGGCCCTGACACCTCCCAAATGCATTTTGATGGACTTATTATGAGAGAATGTTGTCATGATATGGGCCCTGACACCTCCCAAATGCATTTTCATAGACTTGTTGTGAGAGGGCGTTGTCGTGATATGGGACCAAACACCTCGCAAATGCATATTTTTAAGGACTTATTGTGAGATGACATTGTGATCATATGATCCTTGGCACCTTCCAAATGTATTTTCAAGGGCTTAGCGTGAGAGGACGTTGTCATGATATAGGGTCAATATTCACGTAAATGCATTTTTAGGGACTTATTATTGATGAAAGTTGTCAATATATGGGCCCTGGCTCATCCTTAATGCATTTGAAGGGACATGATGTGAAAGGATGTTATCATGATCTGAGCCATGACACCTCCCAAATGTATTTTCAAGGACTTGGCATGAGAGGACATTGTCATGATATGGGCCTAAACTTCACCGAAATGCATTTTCATGGACTTATTATGAGAGGACATTGCCAATATATGGGTCATGTATCCTTCTCAATGCATTTGAAGGGACATGTTGTGAAAGAACACAATCACAATGCATTTGAAGGAACATGTTGTGAAAGGACACTATCATGATATGGGTTGTTGGGTCTTGTTTTGGTTAAGACTGTCATTTCTCTTGTGTTTTGGGTTGACAAAGATATGTCCATGTGCGTTTGAGGCCGAGACAGTTGGTGTTATTTTGTTTGTGATGGTTGGCCTTATTTCAGTCGTGATGGTCCGTTCTGCTCCTGGATGTGACACTTCATTTTGGTTTGGTCGTAACATTGCATTTGATGCGGTTGTAATGTTGTGCTGTTTGGGTGGGTCGCGACATTGTGATGTGGGTTGGTCGTGAATCCTATGTGTAACACTAGTCATGACACCTTTCTTTAACATTGTTGTATCATGTTCTATCACCCTCACGACGTGCGTCGTGGAAACAATCGCAGTGTTGTGTTGTGAGACATGGGTTAGGCACCTCCCAAATGTATTTTGAGGGACTTGATGTGAGATAACATTTGTCTTAAAATGGGCCCTGACACCTCCCAAATACATTTGAAGGGACATGTTGTGAAAGGGCGCTATCATGATATGGGTTGTTGGGTCTTATTTTGGTCAAGATTGTCGTTTCTCTTATATTTTGGGTCGGGAAAGATGTGCACCATGTGCTTTTGAGGTCAAGACAGTTGGTGTTGTTTTGATTGTGTTGGTTGGCCTTATCTCAGTTATGATGGTCCATTCTTCTTCTGGACATGTCACTTTGTTTTGGTCTGGTCGCAACATTGCGTTTGATGCAATCACGATGTTGTGCTGTGAGGGTGGGTCACAAAGTTGTGTTGTGGGTTGGTTGCTAAGCCTATGTGTAGCACTAGTCGTGATGCCTTACTTTAACGCTATTGTATCATGTTCTATCGTGGTCACGACGTGCGTTGTGGAGACATTTGCGATGTTGTGTTGTGAGGTATGGGTCGTGGCACCTCCCAAATGTATTTTTAGGGACTTGATGTGAGATAACATTTGTCTTGAAATGGGCCTTGACACCTCACAAATGCATTTAAAGGGACATCTTTTGAGAGGACACTATCATGATATGGGTTTTTGGGTCTTATTTTGGTCAAGACTGTCGTTTATCTTGTTTTTTGGGTCGAGAAAGATGTACACCATGTGCATTTGAGGTCTAGACAATTGGTGTTGTTTTGGTTGTAATGGTTGGCCTTGTTTGAGTCGTGATGGTCCATTTTTCTTATGGACGTGACACTTTGTTTTGGTCTAGTCATTACACCGCATTTGATGCGGTCACAATGTTGTGTTGTGAGTGTGGTTTGGTCGTGGCACCATCCAAATGCATTTTTAGGGACTTGATGTGAGATAACATTGGTCTTGAAATGGGTCGTGACACTTCCTAAATGTATTTAAAGGGACATGTTGTGAAAGGACACTATCATGATATGGGTTGTTGGGTCTTATTTTGGTCAAGACTATCATTTCTCTTTTGTTTTGGGTCGAGAAAGATGTGCACCATGTGCAATTGAGGTCGAGACAGTTGGTGTTGTTTTGGTTGTGATGGTTGGTCTTATTTTAGTCGTGATGGCCCGTTCTTCTCCTGGATGTGACACTTCATTTTGTTCTAGTCGCAACACTGTGTTTGATGCGATGATGATGTTGTGGTGTGAGGGTGGGTCGCGACGTTGTGTTGTGGGTTGGTTGTGAATCCTATGTGTAACACTGGTCATGACGCCATGCTTTAACACTGTTGTATCACGTTCAATTGTGGTTACGCCATGCGTCGTGGAGATAGTTTTAGTGTTGCGTTGTGAGATATGGGTCGTGCCACCTCCCAAATACATTTTTAGGGACTTGATGTGAGATAACATTTGTCTTGAAATGGGCCCTGACACCTCCCAAATGCATTTGAATTGACATGTTGTGAAAGAACACTATCATCATATAGGTCGTGGAACCTCCCAAATGCATTTTTAAGGACTTATTGTGAGATAACATTTGTCATGAAATGGGTCCTGACACCTCCCAAATGCATTTTCATAGACTTGTTATGCGAGAACGTTGTCGTGATATGTGACCTAACAACTCCCAAATGCATTTTTAAGGACTTACTATGATATGAAATTGTGATCATATGCTCCATGACACCTCCCAAATGTATTTTGAAGGACTTGGCGTGAGAGGAGATTATCATGATATGGGCCCAAACTTCACCCAAATCATTTTTAGGGCCTTACTATGACAGGAAACTGTCAATATATAGGCCATGTCTCCTCCTTAATGCATTTGAGAGGACATGTTGTGAAAGGACACTATCATCATATGGGTCGTGGAACCTCCCAAATGCATTTTTAGGGACTTGCTGTGAGATAACATTTGTCATGAAATGGGCCCTGACACCTCCCAAATGCATTTTGATCTTATTATGAGAGGACGTTGTCATGATATGGGCCCTGACACCTCCCAAAAGTATTTTCATTGACTTGTTGTGAGCATGGAATAAGACTTCGACTTCAAGTTGACTTCGACAGGCGTGGAAGTGGAAGTTTGTGGAAACATCGAGGAAACTTTGAGGATTTTTACAACCAAACTTGGATGCATCTTTGACAAAAAATAAGCTCAAAATAGTGATTTCATGATGAAAATTTATAAATGTCATCAAATATATCTTAAAAACCAAATATATGTCTTTATATAGTCATCCATACATGTTTACATATAAAGAATAACACAGTCACATGCAAATGTAAAAGACATCATCTTAGTGTGAACTTCGACAAGCAAGGAAGTGTAAGTTTGTGGAACACATAAGGAACCTTTGAGGAAGTTTTGGACTAACACTTGGACGCAAAATAAGCTAAAAGATAGTGAAATTTTGAGGGAATTTGGCATAAAACATCAATTTTTTAGTAAACACGTACTCCATCTATAATCTTCTATGTCTATAATCTTATATGTGTTATGTATCTACATAAATCCCTATTGGTTCACATTCTAGAATTTAAAAAATGAGCTTATTTTCAAATAAATCAATTTGTGAAGAGGGGAAAAAGTAACGGAGGTGAAATTTTATTAGGTGTATACCAAATTTTGCTAAACTTGTGGAAATCTAGTAGTGGAATAAACTTATCATTGCTCTTTAGTTAGAAACCAAGGAAATAGTCATCTCAATGTGAATAATGGTTTCCTACAAGTTCTTTATGCCTTCACTATGTGTGCATTAATAATAACGACAAAGATCATTGAGAAGATGGGAGGATTTGAGCTAGCTAAGTCAATTTCATCACCAAGTAGGCTGGATTCATTACCACATGTCAACAAGTAGGCAACATCGATGCCGAGGAAGTTTACTAGGTTTCGACATCGACATGCGTAGACATATGTAACATTGAGGACATATCACCAGATATCGAGGATGTTTAGTACCATGGTTGTGAGAGGACGTTGTCATGATATGAGACATGATACCTTCCAATTGCATTTTTAAGGACTTACTGTGAGATGATATTGTGATCATATGCTCCATGGAACCTCCCAAATGTATTTTTAACGACTTGGCGTGAGAGGAGATTGTCATGATATGGGCCCAAACTTTACCCAAATGTATTTTTAGGGCCTTATTATGAGATAAAACTGTCAATATATGGGCCATGTCTCCTCCTTAATGCATTTGAAAGGACATATTGTGAAAGAACACTATCATCATATGGGTCGTGACACCTCCCGAATGCATTTTTAGGGACTTGTTGTGAGACAAAATTTGTCATGAAATGGTCCCTGACACGTCCCAAATACATTTTGATAGACCTATTATGAGAGGACGTTGTCATGATATGGGCCCTGACACCTCCCAAATGCATTTTCATAGACTTCTTGTAAGAGGACGTTGTCGTGATATGGGATCTAACACCTCCCAAATGCATTTTTAAGGACTTACTGTGAGATGACATTGTGATCATATGCTCCATGGCACCTCTCAAATGTATTTTCAAGGGCATTGCGTGAGAGGATATTATCATTATATGGGCCCAAACTTCACCCAAATGCATTTTTAAGGACTTGACGTGAGATAACATTTGTCTTGTAATGGGCCCTGAAACCTCCCAAATGCATTTTCATGGACTTGTTGTGAGAGGATGTTGTCATGATATGAGACTTGACACCTCCCAAATGCATTTTTAAGGACTTACTGTGAGATGACATTATCATCATATGTGTCATGGAATCTCCCAAATGTGTTTTCAAGGACTTGGGATGGTTTTGGTTGTGATGGTTGACCTTGTTTCAATTGTGATGGTCCATTCTACTTTTGGACATTCTTCCTCATGTCCAAATCCTACTAATCAAATTCGACATGGACTTCTTCATCTACAGTCCTAGGTTTTGGGAATTCCAACTCCTTTTTCTTCTTGTTCACAGGTTGCTTAAGAATTTGATTCTAAGAAACTCCTCATCATCCCAAATTGGCACCCTCCTTCCGTGACACATCAACATCGTCTTCCATCTTCTGTGATGAATCTACGTCAACACCCAACTTCTATGACGTGTCGGCGTCATCACACCCCTCCTGTGATGCGTCAGCGCACTATTGTGATGTGTCGTCATCGACACCCTACTCCCTATGACGTACTGTTAGCTCCCCCCTATGACGCAGCGTCGGCTCCCCCTGTGACATAGCGTCAGCTCCCGTTGTGATGCAACATAAAATCCCCCCTGTGATGCAGCGTCAGCTCTCCCCTGTGATGCAGCGTCAACTCCCCCCTATGATGCAGCGTCGGTTCCCTTCTTTTGTGATGCGTCGACAACACTCACATTCTTTGACACATCATTAGCGTTCCTTATTTTTGACGTGTCAACATCAACATATCTCCTTTGCGCCCCATACATGCAAGGAGGAAATGACCAACTTCTCCAAGATCAGCACCTCCAATTGCACCACCAAACTCAAGGATGAGAACAAGCAAGAAAAGAGGAAGAAAAGAGCTAAAGAGGATACTTGAATGTGAAAGGAAGGGTAGCTACACTCAAAGGTAGGAAAGAGGTGAATGATGTGAGGTGTCAAGATACTAGAGCACCCAAGGACACATGTCCCACAAACCACGACCTTGCATGAACTCTAAACATTCATGAAATAAAGGGTGATAAAAAATAAGGTAGTGTAGCAACCACTTAGGTCCACTACATCCTTTGGTCAAAGCAAAACTAGGGTTGAACATAGTAGTGACTGCTACACTATGTCACCCGAATAACAACACATCATTACAAGCAAACCCCAACGACCTCAACCAATGACAAGACACCTAGGTCTCTACAAGAACAAACAAAGCAAGGTGTGTCGGTCGAATCACTCTCAAGGAAAAAAACACATGGTCACTATAGTGATGCTATTATGGATAGCATGAACTATTATAAAAAAGAAAATTTTTAATGAGGAACAATCTTTTATGCTGATGGTCACCAATTTTCACAAGCTCATTTTCAATTACAAGAAATATTATGACAAGTATAGCAGTGTTTTTACGATTGGAGAACAATTAAAGACAAGTATAGCAGTGTTCTCACGGTCTTAAGAGATGATGGTAATTAATTTGTATGCAAATTGGAAGCTGAATGAGCTTAGTGGTATAGGCATCACAGTTTGGGTCTATAAAGGAAAACTAAGGACAACCTTCTAATAGAGAATAGGTAGTTGCTTATTGGCATTCATGGCAAACGACATTGCAATTCATGATGGCTGAATCTCTATCTACATATGGGTTTCAAAGCCATTTAGATCAAGTCTGATTGCAAGGAAACAATGAATGCAATCAAAGAAGGTGGCTCGTGGAGGGGCCATGCAGATCTAATCATCCAAGAACCCTACTCCTATCAGAAGATTTGATGTTGTAAATCTTCCACATACCATGTGAGTGTAATGGGGTAGTTCATTATCATGCCATTAATGCTTGTAGTTTCCATGAACCTCCAATGGTTCATAGTCCTTTTAGTAGGGACTTTCTTGTAATAGAACAATCTGATTTGAATTGATAAATCACTATCTTTGACTTTAGAAAAAATATGGAGGAAGATATTTTCCTCTCTCATTCCTAAGTGATGAGAATAATACAAAAATCAAGTAAAAATATAGCTAATGGATACTGCAATTTATAGTTAAAATGTTGTCAAAAGTATGCAATTTTCCTAACCAAGCATTCGCTGCATTCCCACTCCGTCTTTATCCACTGTCACGTCGTCACATGCGATAATCAAAATTTGGATTTGTGAACCCGTCCTTGAGTCCTCCACTTCTGAATTCTCTTCCTCCACATGATCGCCCCCACCCCCAACTCCACATCCCCCGACTCCCAATCTCGACACTCCTTACCTTGCGCCCTTGTTTCTGCAAATTTCTAATTTGGCTCCTCTTCTTCGTGCTTATGATGCTGACCTTTCTGCCAAATTTGAAGGGAAGCGAGAAGGACGCCTCATCCTCTCTGTTAGGTCATAAATCTTCTATAGCGCCGTCAAAAATGTTACAGTAAGATTCAAGTTTTTTATCTTCTTCACATGCGGCTTCTCCCTTTCTCGTTTACCAGCCTCTTGTACCTAAATGTTCTACACAACCTACTGACCTAGGTTGGAATTTCTCCTCTCCAGTTCCTTTGTTGTTAAGAAGTTGTTCGGGTGGATCTTGTACGCTGAGTACAGAGGGAGGCTTGGATATGAAAATATGGTCTCCATCCGCTGGCGTTCTGGAGGTCTGAGATGGCTCCTGGAATTTTGAGGTAATTTTTATGTTTACCTTCTTTGTAGGGAATTCAATATGCTAGCAATCGTCTTTGATCTGAAATGTGTGCTAAATGAATAGCAAGTCAAACCAGTAACGGTCACTGGTTGGTAGCATAGTACACATATTCTATATGATTTTACCATATATGATTCTTTACCTATCCAAATTGAGCTTTCTACAGAGGTGTTTCCCTGTGCGGATGTCATCTCTAGTAGTTTTTCTTGGATTGATTGTAAACCGGATTAGGCTCTCTGAAAAAACTACACTCTCATCCTTTTGATTTAGTTCTCCATGTTGTTGATTTTTTTGGTGCATTTTTGAACCCTCATACATACAGATTGTTTTATCTTGTGATAGTTTGATGCATTACAAATGTTCCAGAGATTTACTACTAATTTATTAGCAGGGCATGTTGCTCTGAGCAAATATTAAAAGGTAAACTGATCATTGAGCGATAAGCACATGGTACATGCTTTATATATCAAATCAAACCAACATTTAGTTCCTCATAACTTTTCTATTAAGCAGATAATCAAAATCAGAGATAATGAGCACAACATCTATATATCGTGTCTTTGTATCATGCTATCATATCCAACTATTAATTTTCTGTTTCTCATTACTTTTTTGTCATTTACGTTATGCATAGACCTTCTTCAATTCTATTATATTTGTCTAATGTTTGGTAGTTTATTATTTAGTGACTTGTGGACATGCCTTTGAGGGTAGCTTACCTTGGACTTAATTGGGCAAGGAAATCTTTGGTTGTTTCCATAAAAATATTTGGCTTTTATATTTGTAAATATTTTTGGGTAACGTTCTTTTTGAGTTGTTCTCAGAGTTACATGCTTTACATTGATTGAAGGGTTTCTCTGATAGAGTTTGAATGTGAGCTATTGATAAGGAATGTAAAACTTATTGCTTATTCATATTTTTATAATTGAAGTTGATTTCTTTCTATTTCAATCTCTACCACTAATGATTTCAAGATGTATTTTATGTCTACAATTTTTTCTTCTTCGATCTATACATATGACTTTTTCTTGAATTATATGCATTCCATATCTATTTACGTACCCTATTTTACATATTTATAGGAGGTGTCTTTGATATACCAAGAACAAGAAAGACGTGACAATAGTTGCAAGTTTGCTAAGAATTACTAGATTGTGCTAAAGTTTAAGCATCATTAAATGGTGTCGTATCCTAGGGTATGGATGAGAATCAGGTTTGTTGCTTTTGAATATATATATTTTTTTGTTTCTTAGTTATATATATGTTTATATACTTCTCAAAATCTAGTCCTGAATGATATTTTTTCCCATAGTATAGTAAGTTTCTAAGAAAGTAAGTGATGATTAATGCATTATTGACAAAGAGAAAGTTAAATCCATGATCTTCATGGTGGTTATTCTGCATAATCAACTTGACATGAGAAACAAAATACATAGGAATGTTGGCTTGATATGGGTTTTCATTCTACCCCGTTCTCATCTTTTAACTCAATTACTTCATCAATATTTATTGGTAGTGTTTTAGAGTCTGTAACATGCACATTTTTTATTTTTAGCTCAGAGAATGTATCTACTTTGCATTCTTAGGAGGAGTTGCATATACTTCTTCACTAATTTGAACCAATGTCCTGATTGGGATGAATGTTCCAAGAGGTGTCTCCCTTACACATCACCATGATTTTTCTTTCTTCCTTGGTATTTGCTTGGGTGGAATGGGGGGGGGGGGTTCAAGAAGTATATTGTGTAGTGGCATACTTGGATGATATAGTTTCTACAATGGCATTATATTTTTTATCCTCATATACCAACCACTTTTATTTGTTTCAAGACCGCTTTGATCTAGTATGGGACATGGAAGCCTCAGGAGAAGGAAATGTTTGTTCTAGTAGTTCCTCAAGCGTAGTTGGAGAGCGGTTTGTTACTTTACTAGTGCCTCTCAAGGAGGGCATGGTTATGACATATGTATGGGTAACTAATAGAGAACGTCATCTATGATCTAATTAGGGTTCTTTAATCCAACTCTTTAATAGGTGTTGAATCCTCCTCTTAGATTTTCCCTGAATACATAGGATACATCCTTATATATGTTGAGACCATCTCATGCATGTCTTATATACTCGAATCCCACAATCTTTATGATGGAAACTACTTGTTGGGTTGTGAGTGTAGGAGAGGATGGTGTTTGTCACTTGTGGTTGTTACTGACTAGATCCTGCAACTACTCTGATGGATCGGGAAAATTCAACTATTTGTCAAGCCAGAAAATCATTGATGGCTGCATGAGTGAGTGGGAGGTATATGTGATGTAGGCGATCCTCCACCAACTATTTTGTCTCTTCCATTTCATGAGGTGATGGTGTAGTGTAAGGGATTATCAGAGAGAAGCTCACACATCTATAGATATAGTTAATTGTGGAGTTGCTTTTGGTTGCACAAAAAGGCAATGATGATGCCCCGTGCACATTGGAGGGTAGTGGTGGTGCTAGATGTGGCCTCTCCTAAAATCTAAAAATAGATCATTGAGGTTCTCCTTGTCATAGATAAATATCTCAGTTGAAAGGGTGAGCATAGATCTTGAACTCCCCCCACTCCTAAATATTCATCACAAGGATTTTGTCTGTGGAACTTATAAATTCTCTGGTCAGTCAAATGTAGCTGGTGCATGTGCGAAAGCAAGATTAAGTACGCCTATCCTACTAAGCTTGTTATAGATATTTTTTGGATCGCCATAACTACCAAGTTTACTTCATCAATAAAGCATGTCTGGTATGGTTTTCTCTCAAACTACGCAAGTTATTGGGAGCGGTTGACATTACTTACATTGAAGTTTGCCTCCTTGGTTTTGTTCCTTTTTTGGAGGGTTCTACTACAAAAGTTGAACCTATGGTGCTAGTCTTTCTTTATATGGTCATGACCTCATGGGGGTAGTCTCAGTTGATGGTGCATTGTCTCTTTAGATGTTACTACCCTCTTGGTAGTCCTTGTTGAGACTGCAAGCACCTCAAGAGCTAAGGCAAATCCTTTCACAATTGCTTCCTTATTCATAGTGGCCTTGTCATACCAATCTTTCTTAGGTCCTCATTGGGATTGCATGAAGTGAGAAACATAGAATTAGGTTTGACAAGAATTGCATCCCCTTCCTATTCAACTGTGGAATTAGAATCTAAGTAGAGTATTATCAATAATAGTGGAAACTTTTTTTCCAGACAAAATTCACTTCTACATTGATTTCTCTGCCACACAACATCATCACCATTTTATCAAACAACAACATCAACATCATTCAGGTCTTTGTGACTACTTTTTTGTTTCTTAATGATATCTGTCCCACAAACAGCACGACTGCCTTCTTCTCCATCGCAGAACCAGTGACACCCAACCATCACCAACGTTACTGATAAGTTACATTAAACATGGCGTGGCATAAAGAAAATATGTAGTTTTTCACCATGACTTCACCGACCAAACAAACAGTAAAAGAGAACCATACTGAGGTGCTCTGAACAAGAAGCCCACACCGACTGCTCCTACAGCTTTCCGGTGATCATGGTGCTGACTTTTCTAGAAATTGTACTCGTTGGGCATCAATAGTCTAGGGAAATCCTCGTTTGGATTGGACTTGCAGTACGTCAACACCAATGGGCCAAAGGTGGCAGTGATTGATACTGTTGTGCTATCCAACTTCCTTTCCATAGGCTTGGCTGAAGACTAAATTTAGGTTCACTTCCAGGCTTGAAATTCTAATTCTAACTGTAATTTTCTATTATGAATTTTCTTTTTCCTTCTTCTAAATATTGGATGGATATTGTGGATCTTATGAATGCCTACAAAGACAATCAAGCTTCATTCATATAATTTTGTTTAATTGTCAATATTATCTTGACTACGTGATGCACATTTCTAGTGTAACTAAACATTCATTGTATTGAAATGTTATAATGACATCATATCTGGTCTTCTGTAGCGGAAATGGCGTATTGAGGGCTCAAGTGAACTTCTTTTGCAGGCTAAGTTGCTCTGTATAAGTTGAGAATATATTTGCTATCTATGCATAAATTTAAACGACCTCTGTTATATTTGGTATCTATGAGACATAGAATGTTGGTGTCAATTAATTTCATTTTGTTTGTCAACGATTGTTAGTTAGCAGATGTACTGAACAATTTTTATTTGTAGTCTTAGTTTGCAGAAATTGTGTGCGAAACCAGTTTAATGGCTATACTTGCCATTTGTGCTACTTTATTAGGAAGCATAATAGTGTTACACAACAGGAAAAATACTAAATGTTCTAATGGCCATATATATTCCACCTGTACGGGAGTGTGTGCTTGTCAGCAACAAATCAAACTAGTATCCAAGATGGAAGTACACATGTGACAAGACCATGTTCCACTATCCAACAGTAATAAAATCTAACTCCTGAGGCAGATGGAGGTTCCTATTAAGCATGATGGATGTACGGGCTGAGAATTAACTTTTTGAGAGCTATTAGAAGTCACTTAGCTAAACCCTCACTGTTAAAGACGTCTGCAGCAAGGGTGGTCAGTTGAAAAAATATTTCTGTAAATATGTCAAGGGGCAAGGCATATATCCTCCCCTATATAACTCTTTATTTGATATATCAATAGAATTAACTTTCAGACTTATGGTTTTTATTTTTACATGTCCCTACTCTGTTGAAAAAGAGCTACTATAAATTATAATTTGATGATGGTTTTATTGTATCATATGTATGATTTCTGAATGAAAGTATAAAATCTGAAATAAATGACATCAGCAAATGTGTTTGTTTGACATAAGTCCACTGAAATAGGTGACATTAGTATATATATTTTTTGAACGTAGGTGATATTCTATGCTGTCACCTATTGTCAAGTTTTAGAAATCTGAAAACCACTAATAGGTGAGGTGCATTCCACGTTACATAGCACAAAACCCACTCTTAATAAGTGACATTCATTTTATTGGTGATAGACAGTCATGTCACCTTTTCGCTTAAATGTCATATAATTAAATGTCACCTATACCCACTTTTTAGTAGTGATGGCACGGCTGTCACCGGCGCAGGTGGAGGAGATCAGAGCTGGCCTGGAGTCTGCTGGGCATCCCTTCACCTGGCTGGTCCACGTAGCTCAGGAGGACCTCCACGAAGTCCAATCATGGCTTCAGAGGTCAGGGTTCGTGGAGCGGAACAAAGGCCACGGCATCGTGATCACAGGTTGGGCATGACAGCTGCTGATATTATCCCACGCTTAGATCGGTGGGTTCGTTACCCATTGTGGGTGGAACTCATCGCTGGAGGCCATCACCTCTGGAAAGCCGGTAGCAGTTCATCAACGAGAGGATGATGGTGGACGTCCTTGGCATTGGTGTCTCGATTGGGGTGCATAAGCAGCAGTGGTGGAGTACTGATGATGAGGTGGTAGTTAAGAGGGAGTTGGTGGCGGATGCTGTGGCCAAGTTGATGGGAGAAGGGGAGCAAGCCATGAACAGGAGGAAGAACGTGGAAGCGCTCATGGTGAAAGCAAGGCCGGCGATGGTAGACGAGGTGGGGGAGTCCAGGACGGCTGCTGCAGATTTCATTGAGGAAGCTTCCCGCAGAGCCAAGCTGCTGCACCTTGGACCTACTTCGACCGCGCGAAAAGACCCCAAGGATGTTGGCCATAGACACGAAAATTGAACGCAATGAAGATTGGCCCTATACTATATTCATCACTAGACAACTTTAAGAATTCATACTTTGTTTTGAAAAATAAAAACAGTTAACAACTCAAGAAGCATAGACCTAATGTATTCTACACGTGTAATTCATTCATATATGCATCGTTGATGTAATAGTGTGAATTAAACATTTCACTTAATATAGTCCGTCATACAAGTCTACCCGTTGGTTCATACACTTATGGTCTAATAACTTAATGCATAAATCAATCATTTTTTTTTTAATCAACGATCTTAAAAATAGACCACAATTACTATAATACAACTACAAGATTACAAGGAAATAGAAGGGAGGCGGGCAACAAGCTACGCCGCCACCCCTTTTTGAATAACAAATCCAATCCTCCCAAACACCACATACATTGATCTGGGAAAGGAAGACATTTATGCTTTTCAAGGTCAATGTTGAAAGGAAGATATTTTTCTCAAAACTCATCTACATAATAATTATATTTCTTACACAAACTCCATATTTAGAATATAGTGTCATTTCTTTTTTGGAAACAATGCATCTGGCGTTGTCCAATATGGTATGATATTTTAAAAAATAATATTCTTGGAGTGTCAGGTCAATTAGAATCATTGGTTGATTAATTTCTGAATCAGGGGGTGAGACTACCAGTTCACATATTTCAACTAATCGATTCATGGTGTGAGCCGTCTGGTTCGGTTGTCAATTTTATTGGATTAAGAATTGGTGTGGACGCCATTTGTGCATTAGTAGTATATTGATTACCAATTTAATTCAAAATAGGAAACTGCACGAATCGAGCGATTGGCGTAGCGAACCGATTGGATCACACACCAACCGACCGATTGGATGTGTGAACTGACTGATTCACCATGCACAGGTTCTAGAAAATTTCTAAGTTTGACCCTTTTGACTCTCACACAGACTGGAAACTCTGACCCTAGCTTCTCCCATAAATAGAGGGGTACTGGGGGCTTTTTAGAACACAATAGTTGCTCTGATACTTGTTGTCCTCTCTAATTGTGGTAACCAATAGAGAACCCGAATAAGTCATATCCGTAAGGGAGAGATAGCAACAGAGAGACAAATATGAGAGAGCGTATTAACTCTAACAGGTTAACGTTCGAAAAGTACAACTCCTACTCTTTGGCTCTGGTAGCACAACGTTGAGTGCCCGATGGTCAATGTGGACTACTGTAGAGGCGGGATGCCATTTTCTTCTACTAGGAGGATACTCGTCAACCGCTATCCATTGTGCTACACCAGGAGGCCGGTGGAGATGACTCGTCAATGTTGTTGCTGAAGAAGTAACGAGTTTTTGTCTGAAGAAGAAGAAGCACGATGCTACTGCAATGGTAATATCGCTGGACATACTCTAGGACTAGATATAACATTGCAAACCTTGCTTCCTATATAAATGATTATTGACATGATCTTACGGTTATGGGGATCAGACTTTAAGCTTTTTAATTTTGTTGCCTTATCCGTCGCTTCGATTTCCCTACAATGGTATCAGAGCCACATCAATTTACAGTGTATCTAGGATTGAGTCGATATGATTGGATTTATTTTATTTCATTCGATGTGAATATTAAACTAATTAATATACATATCTCATTAATTACCACATATGTTCCACATATATATATATATATATATATATATGGAGTCAGGCTAGAATACACTTGAGTGTATTCGGAGCAGAATACACTCAAGTAGTTTTCCATGATGTAATTTTTTTTTAAATCTAATCTGTTGATCTTCTTAAACATCATGTGAATAGCTCATATATAAAATTTGAACACATTTGGACAGTTACATGTCATGTTATGAAGACTACAAAAATTATACATTTCAAATTTGTTTCATGTGTCGATTATGTAGCCCTCAGATGAGTGACTTGTACCCATCCAAATGAGCTCAAAATTTACATGTTAGCCTAATTATAGTGTAACAATGAAGATCAATGGTTTATATTTTGCAAAAAAATAGTCTTGAAATGCAAACACCATTTGAGTGTAGCGTTCGATCTATACACTCAAATGTATTCTAGCCTGACTCTACATATATATATATATATATATATGTGTGTGTGTATATATATATATATATATATATATATATATATATATATATATATATATATATATATATATACATATCTACTATTCTACCATATTAAGAGTGACTACTGGTTTCCGTCACTCCCATGCAGATGTATTTTGTTAATGAGCGGACTTTTACAATGCAGGAGCTACTACTTGTGTCCTTTCATCCTTTCATGCACTTGTTTTGTTAGTAAACAGACTCCACCCGGTTCTGGTTGCCATCTTTTCTCTCTCTCTCTCTCTCTCTCTCTCTCTCTCTCTCTATATATATATATATATATATATATATATATATATATATATATATATATATATATATTGATAATTGATAATAATTGACTCTTCTAAGATAAATCTACTATTTACCATTCTTAACACTAATAAGACTTGTTTCCATCTATATAGGTTACGGTCCAGTTTTGGACTCACTGGATGTTGACACGCCATATTCCCCTAGAGTCTTGAATATGACCGAATCTATCTAATATATATTATTCAACTCAGATTAAATAACAGTACCCGTTTTTGTGATATATATCTATTGCTTGTTACATACGAAACCTTGTACAATCATCCTATCAATTCATCGCAGTAGTACTTTGTGTTGATCATGTGGCGGGGCTATTATCCCATCTTCCCTGCGGTGGAACTCAGACCAGATGCACATGTTGATCAGTTTATGTTTGAAACCAACAAACTAACGATGATTGCTTGCCGGTGCCCTTTCAAAATAACCAAGACCGCTTGCTGGCTAGATAAACACAATAAACTATCAATTAATATCTTCAGTGGACGGATGCCACAAACACAGAGGTGGTGCAACACATCTGAGTTTATGTGCGAAAAAAGTAGACGGATGGAGACTTCTTGATGTTTATCTCTACAATTTAAAAATTCCAATTAGCTTTCTGGTTGCCTAACGATTCGATTTGAAAGGTTGAATATATTTCGGGTAGCTAACAATGAGTGCCTATGGTAAACGCCACCTGTGGGTATATATGATAAACTGAATGTTGGTCCTGAATTCAATCATTTCGATATCTTATTATTACTTGCCTTTTGCCGTTGCAGGTGAAGCACAACCGTGATGTTGTCATCATGAGTGTGTTGGAGAAATCACAGGATCTATTGACGATTACCACATTGATGATAATCTTTTGTGGTACATCTGTGCACTCCATTTGGATTCATGTGTTCTATTCATTTTCGGTGGCCAGTCCATGTGTGGACTGCGGATATCAATTGATTGTCTCTTTTGTTCAATCATTACCGTATATTCCTTAAATTGCTTGTCTACCAAGAATCACAGTTCCAAGGTTTTCAGACGAGATTTGTCCTTTGCTGTCATCAGCTAGCACCGAGACATGTTGTCAATCAAATCAAGCATGGTCTCACAAGCGCCCCAATGTAGCTCGTCAAAAATTTTGTCCATGCCCCTCAATGAAGCGCCTCTGACATGGCCTACGTGCGCCAAGGACATAGCCGCGAGACTGATTAATTGCTATGTACCAATGAATCAAGAGGACTACTGTTATTTGTATGCACCTTCAGATTCATCATAGCAAGGGGCGCACAAGCACAATGGGAGATTCTAATAGAAGACAACTGCTACTGTCACTCGGTAGAGTAGTTTCTGGGAATAGACTACAATTAGTTACGACATGGAAGCAAGTTTGAGACAACCAAGAAGTATGTGATCTTGATCACAGTGGAAGAAATACACATCAAGTGAATATAAACATTTGTTGCGACCATCATGATGGGCTCCTAGAATTTGATGTTCCTAATTAGACAAGGAGCAGGCTGCACCTTGTGTTAGATGTTGCCACCTGTTATACGAATAAAATCACAACCCTGCCATTCAATGGGTAGGGACACGTGTGAATTGATGGAAAAAGGAGTAGGCTGCTCCTACTAAAAGAAGGAACAGCAAATTCGGACTCATGATGGGAGACCGTGGCTGTCTAGGATAGGATTGTTTTCCTGATTCATGGACTGCTTTTCTCTGCACATCCACAATGGTTGTAGGAACAATGCTCTTATACTTCCTCTATGTCAATAGTGGCATAGAAGAAGTTCTATCTCTGCCTACATGCGTTGTGTCATCAGACTTCACTATATTAGCATAGTAGCAAATAGTGATTCCTCATACATCAAAGTCGTACCAAGTTCTTATTCTATATGGCAAATACTACTCATCCCGGAGGAAAATCTTCCTTTTCCAATAGTGGTCGCACTACAATATATATCCTCGATTGTTACTGTATTAGTGGCTGGGGCAGACACAAAGTGATGTTGGTATTATATATTGACAATACCACCGGTGACTCTCTAGCTTACCCATCTTGTTGATTGGCCAAAACAATCATATATGGTTACATCATACTTCTCCCATTGGTAGGATGTGAATTCTGCGGCTACTATGTTCATCAATCACGTATGAATCATGTAGATAATAAATATAAAAACATTTTGTCATGAGTCTGAAAGTACAATATTAAACATACAGACTTTGGATTTACAAGGTAAAGATAGTGACCATATTTTTTTTCTTTTCCCAAGTATTTGTATTATATTCATACTACATTTTGGGTCATATTGAATGGTTTAGTCATTTACATTTTATTTGATTAGTATGGTCATTGCCCTTAGACGATGTTGTCTCACATTGGTATTGTCCTTTATCGTCACAGTTGTTCATAATGGCTCTTTGATTCTAAATAATTCCGTCAACTAATCTTTTGACTATAAGTAAGACTGCTCATATCTTACTCTAGTCTTTAATTATTTCCTAACTATGACAAACCAAGTCACATAATTTATTCATAAACAAATCTAACTACGCATTCTTATCGTTAACCATTTCTAACTTAATTAAAGGTTGTCTTCATGCTGGACGTGCAACCATTGTGATTTTGGGAACTACAATATAGTACAGAACAATCATTACAATAGATATCATAAAATACTAAATAATACATTTAATATGTATTTCGATATGATATGAGGTTAAATTAACTAAAACAACACCATGTTGTAGCCCAATGAATATTACACTCACTAAAACATGGAAGTTTTATTTCATGTTAACATTTGTTGATGTATAAAAGAAAATATTTCATTTTTTATAACAGTCATAAGTTCTACAATTTTTTTTTTCATATAATATGAAATCCATTTTCTTCGTTATCACATTTCATAGGTTATGTAAAACTTCATGTGTCAAGTTTATTACAACATAATTTTTTTAAGTTACTAAAACAATAGAAGTCACTTATTCATAAGATATAGATACACAAATTTAAATTGTTTCAAATAGTAACTTTGAATAAATTAATTGAATAATTTTTTAATAATTAAACACAATATTTTTAATAGGATATCTAATGAAAATAATGGAGATTATTTTCTCTAGATCAACTCAACATGAAAAGGTTGTAAATTAAATATCATTCTTATTATATCCCATATAGGAGTGACAATTTACATGTTAGATGCATTGCTAAATGATAACATATCAGAATAGGTCACTGACTAATAAGGTCTAGATATATTTCTTGTTCTGGTATTAAAGGCAAAAAGTTGCATTCATAGGTATTAAAATATAAAAAAGAATTACGTGTATTAAAACAAAATATATTTCAACTTGATTCAAAATAATGTAAGATTTTAAAAAATACTACATTCCCAACAATACTTTGTATGTATTGTTAGATGTTAACGAATCACTTATCATGGAGGCTTTAAATATGTGTATATTGTATAACTACATATGCCCGGGTTTACTTAGTTCAAAATTGATTTTGTTATCTTATTTAACTATAAAAAATGAAATTATGTGAGATGTTTTCATGAAATTCAAAGACATCTTTTTGGTTCAAGGTATTCAACAATAAACTCCCATTCATTGATTTATTCATTATAAAGGTGGGATACATAAATTTGTATGAAGGCTATCTATTGCAAAGAATGACAACACACATGTTGTTTTTGTAATTATACAGTAGAATAATATTGATATATTATGCACAAAAAAATTTGTAGTTCTTGCACTAGATAATTTTTCATAATTAGCAACTCAAAACTTCATGACTAATGTTCATGTCTTAAAATCCTTATTTAGTATAAATGCTACAAATCGAACAAGTAATTTGCACATTTATATCCCAATAGGTTAGATAAGATATAGGACATCACAATCAAGACTCATATATGAACCTAAGTCAAACTAAAATGTGTTCCTTCTAACTTTAAATGTTTTGCTTATTACTTAGAATAATGAAATATATGGTGACAATATGACATGTAAGTCTAATTGTATGTATTGATCATCCTCATGTACGTACTTTGACACACACAAACAAATTTTCATTCTCTAACTCACTCATATAAACTGTTAATTGTAGAACTAAAATGTCAATTCCAGTTTTAAAAAGGTTAATTGTTTCAAACATGTATAATGAGTATCTATGTGGTGTAATAAATAAATTGCATTATTTTTGTGGAATGTTTTTTTATACAATGATAGAAAATAAATCTTTTACTTTTTTCTATAGATCGACAACTATGTATGACCAACTAAGTGACTAAAACTATCTTTCAAATACACTTCTTTAGTACAATAATTTATAATTGGACTTGCTCATGATGATATTGGATATGTCTAGAATAGCAAACAATGCAAGATTTGTCAAGGTTCCCCTTAGAAGAATTGAAGAAGGTTATTTTTGGTCAATCACCTCCCTCATATAATAAATTTACATCTCTAACATGTCAAATATTTATGGAACATTTGTCCTTTATACCGCATTGATCAAACTCATCGATATTACTTTATTTTGTGTATGCTCTTCCAACTCTTTGTTAAATCTTTTTATCTATCGGTCTTCATCCTATACTATTATTTCAATTACAAGGAAATGTTTTAAAAATATGAATATCAAGAAAATGTATATGCAATATTATCATCATATTGCATACAAGTGAAAAATTACAAGAAAACATTGGTAAGTTATTATTAAAATCCATACATTGAACACATCAGATGTGTCGTATCGAACATATGAGTACTAATATCTATGCAACTATAGATTACTAGAAAATTTCTTTCCAACATGCAAAGATTAACTTCATCCCAACTTGATTCCACTTTACTACAACACTAATAATAGATGGTAAAAAGTGGTATCGATAGAGAAGTCTTAAAGGCACGCTACACAAATGACCAAGTGACTGTGAAATATGAGTTGTCTGTTAACATCTTTATAGAAATTTAGACACACAAAAAATTGGCGAAAATCTAAGTGTTTACTATATCTAATTTTATTTATCGATTAATGTACTAATTATCTCTAAGTGTTATGTAATAAAAAAAACATATTAATGTAACATGTCTAACGGGTTTCCATGATGAAAGAAATGAACAACATCAATTAGTTATCAAAATTGAAGATGTATTTTTTCAAATTGTTAGTCAATTGAGCTTGATTGCAAAATTTACTTTGTATTCACCCACAATCAAAACCTACTACATAAAGAACATTATTACTATATATTACAAGTGTTTCCACTTCTTTGTCAATTGTACGCTTATATAGAAGAAATTTTGAAGCTTAAAAGAAAAAATCTATGTATCTTGTTTTCGTACATTTTAGAAGCTAAAATAATCAAAATTATTGGGAAATATTTCATTCTATACAAAAAGTAGTATATAATAAACATCAAAGTACCTTTAATTAGGTATTTGTTCTCAAAATATTATGCCACAAATACATTTTAGACTCCCATTTTAATTTTTCATGACTCATGATAGCTGGAGATAGCCACAAAGACGAACATCTTTTAACAGAAAAAATTTAATATAATAAGTGATATTTTAAAAAATAACCTATAATAACAAAAAGTATTTTGTATTACCTTATAAAATATCCTTAAGCATAAGGTGTACATCTTAAAATTATTCTATTCATTTTGAGATCTATGGTTCTTTTGATTAGAGAAGTAGAAAATCTTCGATAAAAATGTTTTAGTTAAAATAAAAATTGAAACTTGAACTTGAATATAACTATTCATGCATTAGAATATAAATTGTGTAAGAACCAACAAAATGGTGATCCATGGTTAGTTTAGTATAAAAGTAGATATAAATTCATAGTATCAAGAACATGTGGAAGAATTTTAAGTGGAAACTACATTGTCTTATAGAATTCATACTAAAAAGAGAAGAAAAGAATTATATAATCAAATGTATAACAAAGACATATAGATGAAAGAAGCCATCCAACAAATATGAAAACTCAAATATATCAGTGTATATAACAAAATGACAAGTTTGTTCTTACATTTTAAAAGCCAAAACTATCATAAATAATTATAGATCACTATATAGTGCAACCTGATAAAAGAATATTAAAAAACAATTCATTATGTATCTTTCTTCTATCAATGTTGTTCTTACCTTAAAACACTTTTATACACATATAATAATGTTTATATGTAATTTTGCTTCAATTCATATGATTACACATAGGAGAAACGTGCAAAGAATGTGAAATTACTAGTATATACATATATATATATACATACTTATATATACATATATACATATACATATACATACATATACATATACATATACATATACATATACATATACATATATACATATATATACATATACATATATTACCTTAGCTGGGGTAAGAGTTTGAAGAAGGTGCCAACGGGGAGGAGACCCTTGATCAGGACTACAACCACCGTCATCAACTAAGGAATCTCTTCATGGGTGCTTGAGTTTGGTGGCAAGTCTTCTCCTTTCTTCTGAACCCAGGTCCACCAATGTGAATATGGTCCTTGCGAGCAGACGGTCGTGCCCTCCCTTGCCGATCTGTGACCAGATCCACTTTCGTTGAAATTCCACAAACATCCTTGGCCATTGTCTGGCATAAGAGAAAGACTTATGTAGGAAACTCCCTTTGTCGTGAACTTATTCTGCTATGGTGGCCAAGCAGTAGATCCTTGGAGCCAACGATCTTCCTTTTCTTGGGTTCATTCTAGTCAATAGTACTGAAATGCCAAGGTAGATTAGTACATTACTCCAAGACTCATCGATCCCCTCCCCATGGCCTCGTTACATTAGATTTTAGTTTCTAGTACTGACTCTCCTGGCTTCAATACATGGTGGAAGAGACCCTTCTGATTGGAGCATCAGGAGATCAGAAGAATAGAATAAGCTCTACAATGATTTGGATACCCTACGTACTTTAGAGAGGTACCAATCTCTGTTCTGACACATCACCAGGTGATCTGGTTGTCTAGAACCTTTTTCCCCTCTTCCTGCCTCATCATGCTGCTGCCATGGCCACCGACCACATCGACTTAGAGTTAGAGGGGATCTTACTAGTCATTTAGAGTCCACCAAGCATTCTAGTCAATGCTAGAAGGTAACGATGGACCGGATGTGACCAAAGTAGCGAAGAGGAAGCATTCACTAGTACATAACCGACCTTTAGTGTTGGTTATTTAAGGTCTTTAGTGTCGGTTTTTAAGCGACACCTATGTGGGCGCCGCTAAAAGCCCAACCGTTACGCGTAGGTTCTCAAACCGATGCCACAACCCTTCGCGCGCCACTAAAAATGCGCCAGCAGGGGGGTATCAGCGTCAATTATTAGCTTTGAAACTGACGCCATATACCTTCGTACCACAGAAAGGGCACCATCTGGGGTACTATCGGCGTCGATTTATTAGTGATAACTGACGCCATAACACCCGCTGCCACGGCCATGCTGGCCAGCACGGTCGTGGTGTCTGGCCCGCTGCCACGACCGTGCTGGTCAGCACGACCGTGGTGTCTGGCCTCATTAGGAAATCGATGTCGGTTACTAGTAGGGAAACCGACACTATAACAATTTTTTGTCAGTTTTATACAAATAACCGACACCTTTTTAATGTTTTTTTTTCTATCAGTCTGCAAACCTGCTGTGGCTGGTCGCAGGATGAGAAACCTACATTTCAGTTATGAACTGCAGGTTTTATGACATCCATTGATATCAGCCAACAACAGGCCACAAACGTGCAAAATTAACATGATGGACAATATTATATATATGTGATTCACACTCATGTATAAGAACATTTAATTTATATTATTTTTTCATCACATGCATGTAGAAAACAGTAGCAACCTGCAGTTCCATTTATTTCATCTCTTTTCACATTCAAACACATGTAGAAACATTCATGTATTGATGATTTTCACACACATATGACAATTCATAATAATTCATTCACATTCACACAAAATTAATTATGAGAATAAAGTTATTCTTTATTCATCATTGTCATCATTGTCAACATAATTATATTTAAAAATTCCCACTCTTTGCAGGGCTTTTGCCCAATCTTCTCTTACAACATCTAATTCATCTCTCGTATAGGGAGCATGTACATCGAAACGCTTTGCACCTGTGTTGAAGTCCTCATTTTTAAAGACCTACAAAGAGAATGACGTATATACATAATTATAATAATATATAATATGATTCATATATTTCATATTATCTAATGAGACTATGTATAATACATGTTGTATGTTATCAATTTCTAATATAACATGTTTGATGATTAGGTCCATAAATCACATCACATAGTAGGCACATGCCCAACCGTTGTCTTGTGTAGTACACTATAAATTGAAACATACAAAATATTCAAAAATACAAATAAGCACATTTCACATAAATAATATATACATTGGAGTCAGGAAATTACTTTCAAATTCTCCCAAATGATTGTCAGATTTGTTTTCTTGGGGACCTTTCATCCAGCTTTTTTGTACTCTTGTAAAGCCCTATATATGTTAATGTAACACATTAAATTGCATAATTAAATAGTAATGCAGCAACATAGGTTAATAGATATAAAAATATAAAATATTTCTCACGAGAATAATGGCCTTTTAATTTCATGTCCATATAATACATCCAACTCACTCCCCGCAGGATCTAGATAATAGACGGTGAATGTCTTGGGGTCAATAACTAATAACTCCCAATGCTTAGCACTACAGGTAAGAAAGTAAAAAATTAATAACTCAATATCCACAATAAAAATGTAATTTGCTGAAGTCCAAATTACAAGCAAAGTAAACTTACTCGACATTGAATGGAGCTATTATAACCGTCTTATTATTTTTACCAAAATATTCAAAAGCATCACAAAAGTATGAACTAACTGAATACAGGTCTGTATCTACAAGACTAATCAAAGATGGAACCAAAAATCCCACATGGGAAAACCCAAAATATGTACATGTCTTGTGTAAGTGGCTGCAAAACATGTATTACGTATGCATTAATATATAAGAAACCAGATTGCCGTATATAAAACAAGGTATATGGATGTATAAACTAGATTTCCGTATGCATTAATCTCACCATATCCACAACTCTATCATAGATGTGTTCAGCCATTCATAACTAAACAACTCCAAAATATCTTGTATAAATATTTGTTTTCGAATGTTTGACCTACATTAATACGTATCCAAAACTTCTATTACGTATGCATTAATATGTATGCTAAACTTGTATAAATAGATTGTTATCGTATGATTTACCTACAACATTCTCTAGAATAGTAACATTTATAGGACAATTTGGATTATGTTCGCCGATCCATACTGCCACACTCCTACAATTAGGACCTATCGAGGTGTGTAGGTCTCTTGGAAGCCAACTTGGTAGTCGAGGAGGTGGAGGCCGAGATGTAGCCAGTCTCGTCTTTTTGAACTATATATAATTTCATATCAATTGACTCATATATACACACACTAACAAATTAAAGTAATGAAAATTTATCATACAATATCCGTATAGAGGACATCCGTTTCGGGCCACAGTATCACTCCGCCTACTGCCTCACCAAGTGTTTCAACATCTGGGTGTGCATGAGGCAGTGCAAAATTCGTCCAGCCATGGAGTATATGTATCGGGCTCACACGTACCATGCCATCTGGTACTGGACTCCCATGAAACATGCACCCTTTAAGGGGTGGGTAAGTCGATGCCTCTACAACGATATATCCTTCACTTTTTAGTCGGCATGGCTTCAACCCCTACAAATTTACGTAACGAATGTTATATGCATATATACACAAACATACCATCTTGAACAGACTAGCTATTATATATGCCATAAAAATACTTACAGAGGATGTGCTAGGTTGTGGGTCTATAGGATTACTCCCAACCTCTGCAGTACGAGCAGTAGGAGAAGAGAGGTCTAGCATAGGTACTGTCTGAGTGGCTGCAGTCTGAGACGCCTGCCACTTGTTAATTGCTTCATGAAGTCTTTTATCAAGTACTTCCTCGACTTTCCTATCAATTAAGGAATCTACCTATACATGGATAAAAGAAATGCTAGTTTCTGATTATTGAATTCTCTTTCGCAATAATGTTCTAAAATAAGAATAAGCTACCTCAGCTTGTGAAAGTCCCGCTTTTGGGACAGGTTTGCGCTGTGATGGCCCAAAGAATGCTTTGATACCCACACCAACGCATGCACCCCTTACACATCCGGGATGCTCTGGGTTACCCAGAGCAACTGTCAGTTCATCCCTTGTCCCCCGAGGGATGAACTTGCCTTCCTTCCTCTACTCGTGTAGCTCCCGCTACTCACCATCAACAAAAATTCGTAAGTAAACATAACAATAATCAATATCGATAGATTGCTCTAAGAGTTGATTTTTACCATTTTTGCAGCCGCCTCAGTGGTTGCGGGCTTCGGTATCTCTCCCTTCTTGTTTTCCCACCCAGCTATCCAAATAGGATGGCGAGGCAGAGGTGCGGGAGTAGCAGTAGAGGACTCTGTAGTCTCCTGAGTAGTAGTAGGCTTAGTAGACTCAGCCTGTAGTCTTTGGCGAATGCCTGCATATCCTCTTAGACCCATTGTGTGGTCGTGCACATTCAGTGCACGCCTTGCTCGTTGAGCATCACTGATAGCCTAATTAGTTAGCACATTGATTTGGTTAGTAACACTAAAGGTTAATCTTGAATAGGTGATTACATAAAAACGTATATTAATTAAATTGGGAGTGGCTCTTAATACCTTGAATTCATCTGTTTTTCTTTGGGTAACAAACTCCTCCCAGTGTTTGGGGTCCAAGTAGTTCCATTATTGTGTGGCTTCCTTCTTCCTATATTTATTTTTCAAAGAGAATACAAACAAAAATTATTAGTGTAGAGTTAGTGAAATACTGATCAATGTCTAGAATTGGAATCAATCATGAACCTATTCTCAGCATCGCGTATGTAATCTCAGGTGAGATTGGTCCTATAGTTCCTTAGGACCCTCCCACAATGTTGCATCACACATTTACGATATAGATTTTCATCCAGATCAAATATGCTCTGCAAATTAAATAGATTTTCTATTAACTAGTATCCTAAAAATTAGTAATCTACACAAATAGAATTACAAATAATAATAACTCACGCATAGTTCCTTCCATATGTGGTCTTTCTTCCCCTTAGGAACTTTATGCCATGATTCTAGGATAGGACTACAATGGCTATGAGTAAGAACCCCAATATATGAAACAAATGAGTTGTTGTTCACTCCATATGGATTTCCTGCCTGATCAAAATCCACAGCCAATTTGGGTCCATTGCCCCTTTGATGTATTAACTTGTTCATCATTGTGATGCCCCTCACTTTCTCAATTTTATTTTGTTTCTCATCAAGTGTTGTATCAACTTCAGGGGGTACATCACCAACCTAAAATTTGATAAAAACACACTTACATGATATAATTATAAATGAACATATAGATAGAAACCTCAGGGATATATTCATAATTAAAATTAACTAAAATTGTCAGGCGGCGTAATCATGTCCTCACCCTCACGGTGATCATCAGCACAGTCATCATGGGAATGCTCAGCCATCTGAAAGTTCACATTCAAATTATAAATTTCACATTGTAAAGTAACACTAATTGTAAAGTTCACATTGTAAAGTACACATTCACATTGTAAAGTAATTTACATTGTAAAGTTCACATTCACATTGTAAAGTTCACATTCACATTATAAAGTAATTCACATTGTAAAGTTCACATTCACATTGTAAAGTTCACATTCAGAAAAATAAAACATAATGAAAATATAAACATCCATGCCTCTATATTGTGATCTTTTATCAATTAACAATCCTTCATTATGATCCCCACGAACATACAAGTCATTGTGATCCCCATATTCAATGTTTGGTGGTGTTGACAACCCAACTGAGAATGGACTGGAGTCATCATACTTATCATAGTACTCTTCTTCATCTATAGGATCTTCAATGAACTATCTTTTACCATGAAGAACAACCGACCATTTATCATTTGTAGAATCATCGATATAAAATACTTATTTCGCCTGTGATGCCAATTTGAATGGTTCACCCTTCTCGCCAATCTTTTCAAAGTTCACTAACGTGAAACCTAATTCATCCACTATAACCCCTTTGTTGTTGTCAACCCAATTACATTTAAAGAGCGGAATTCTGAAATCTACATAGTCAAACTCCCATATGTCTTCAATGACACTGTAATATGACATTTTAGCTTCACGTGGACTTTTATCCTTTGCACTTGCAAAAAACAATGAAGATGCTTGAAGGGTGACCCCACTGTTTTGGACGACACTCTTATCATCTTAACGCTTTGTGTTATATGAGACACCATTTATGTCAAACCCTTCATAAGACATAACATTCGATTTTGGTTTAAAGGTGAGGCATTTGATGGTGTTTGAGATAGTTGATGTAAGACTTTATCTTCAAACCACTTAATAAATGTCTTGTTATGCTCTCTAGCAAGCCGCATTGAATTGGATCAAGGATATTGTCTCTTGATGAAATTGGTATGTTCCTCAATATAAACACTCACTTCGTCGATGTTGTGTAAAATGTACAAGTGACCTTGATCCAACTGCTCAAGGCTGATTACTTTCACCCGTGATCCCAAAACTCCTTTGCCAAAATGCTCTACAATATTCTTGTCATTCACGGGAGCGTCATTACCACTCAGAAAGTCATTGCAAAAATCCATAGCCTCTCTCGCCACATAACACTCAATAATACTCCCTTCAGACCGATAACGGTTTCGAACATCACCTTTAAAAATGCTCATGTATCGTTCAAAGGGATACATCCAATGCAAGAAAATTGGTCCTAACATTTTCACTTCCCTAGTCAAGTGGACAACAAGATGTACCATGATATCAAAGAATGACGGAGGAAAATACATCTCAAGCTGACATAGGGTAACAACCACTTCTCTTTGCAAATTATCGAGAGTATCAGGGTCAATAACTTTGCTGCACAGACTGTTGAAAAAGAAACAAAGTCTGGTGATTGCAAACCTTACATGCTTCGACAATATAGATCTAATTGCCACAAGCAATATTTGTTGCATTAGAGTGTGACAATCATGAGATTTAAGACCTATCAACTTCAGATCTTTCATTGATACCAATGTACGGATGTTGGATGAGTAACCCTATGGCACCTTAACATTTACCAAGCATTCACAAAATGCTTTCTTCTCCTTTCTAGACAACGTGTAACAAGTAGGAGGTAAGTATGTTCTCTGATCGCTACTAACTACTTCTATTAATTCTATCCTTATTCCCATTTCACGTAGGTCCATTCTAGATTTTATCCCATCTTTAGTCTTACCTGGTATATTCAACAGAGTACCGATGACGCTATCACATACATTTTTCTCAACGTGCATGACATCGATACAATGCCTGACTGTCAAAGAACTCCAATGAGGAAGATCCCAAAATATCGACTTCTTCTTGAATAAAGACTTGTCACTCCTTGTGGCCATCGTACATTGTGATCTCTTACCAAATTCCTTGGCGATGTCTTTCACTCTTTCATAAACATCCTCCCCTGATATAGGTTTAGGTGCACTACGTTCCTCATTCCGTCCATTGAATGCTTTGCGCAACCTACGATACATATGAAATTTTGGAAGAAACCTTCGATGAGTAAGATATACAGTCTTGCCACCGTGTTTTAGTCATATTGAATCAATGTTTTCTTCACATATAGGACACGCTTTAGATCCTTTGACACTATATCCAGACAAATTCCCATATGCTAGAAAGTCATTCACAATGTAAAACAACATAGCGTGCAAATAAAATGTCTCTCTTCATGAAGCATCATAGGTCATCACACCTTCACCCCATAGCTTCTTCAAGTCATCAATCATAGGTTCAAGATAAACGTCGATATCATTTCCAGGTTGTTTAGTGCCCGATATCAAAGACGACATCATAACATACTCATTTTTCATACACAACCATGGAGGAAGATTGTATATAACAAGCATAACTGGCCAAGTGCTATGTTGGCTGCTCAATGTCCCGTACGAATTCATCCCATCTGTACAAAGCCCAAGTCTTAGATTCCTAACCTCTTCACAGAATTCAGGGTACAATAAATCAATCTTCTTCCACTGTGGGGAATCAGACGCATGTCGTAGGATCCCATCATTATTTTTCTTAACATCTGCATGCCACCTCAAATTCTTCGCATCTATAGGATTGGCAAACAAGCGTTGAAACTGTGGTATTATAGGTAGATACCACATCACCTTGGTGGGAGAACCAGTTTTGGACTCCCTCGAAGTCGTCAATTTATACCTTGACACACCACATTTCGGACAATCTTTCAAATCCACACAGTCCTTTTGAAATAATACACAATCATTCTTGCATGCGTGTATCTTCTTGGCCTCCATTCCCATTGGGCATAACAATTTCTTTAATCGGTATGTTGAGATCGGCAACTCGTTTCCTTCAGGAAGAATTTCTTTCAACAAAGACAATAATGGCATGAAGCTTTTGTCGCTCCATCGATTGTTAGCTTTCAGTTTATACAATCTCAACACAGCGCTAAGCTTCGCAAACTTACAACCCATGTATAACGGTATCTCAGCATCATGCACAATGTTTCTAAACATGGGAGGTGGATCAGTTTTGGTGTGCTCTAACCCACAACTATCCAACATCACATCAACGATGTCTACTGGAACTGATTCGTTCACATCTACGTCATCAAAGGCAATTTCTTCTTCCACACAAGCACTGCTATCGACATCCACTAGTTTCGGGTTTGAAATATCTCCATGCCAGTGCCATTCTGTATAGCCTTGTACAATCCCATTGCACATGACATGACTTCTGATTTCGTCACCAGTACTGACTTTCAAGTTGTTACCGCAATGCCTACATGGACAATAGAACCTATCTCCAGGTTGTTTCGTAGGTTCCTCGGCAAATCTAATAAACTGATCAAGACCAGAAATAAACTCTAGGGTGCAGCGATTGCGAATGGACATCCATGATCTATCCATTCTATGATCAAAGAGAAAATAAGTATATATTACAACAAGATTAGGGTCTAGGGTAAACAAATTAGAGTTTATGGTTAAAACTTTAGGGTTTATACATGTGATGTCATTCTTATATATAATAAATGTGTACCACCTATCCCATTCTTGACCACCTAATCTCACTAGTCAGTGTATAATGTGTATTGGGTTTTCAAAAAATTTTTGATAGTATTTCCCCGCTGTTCTCCAAGTACATATGTACTTAGAGAACAAACGGGGAAATGCTACCAAAATTTTCTTGAAAACAAAATACAAATTATACACTTACATCATAAGTGAGATTAGGTGTTCAAGAACAGTCCCAAACTGGGGACTATCCAAGATTTACTCCTAATGAGTAAATTTTGGACGAGTTTCTAGGCCAACATAATATAACACCAATCCCTTGTTCACAACCTCATTCAACACACAATTTTCTTATAAAAACACTTGTGGACATCCATAACAACATATCAATGCTTCCTAAATTAATCAATGTATTATTTTATAACACAAATCGTGGTGGGTATAACATAGAAAAAAACTCAACATGTCACAATAGAAACATGTCCTTAACCTGATATACAAATATTTGTAACAAAACTCATGGTAGCTATACCATAGAAAATTAAGTAGCATGCCCAATATATAACAAAAGCAACATTTTTCCAGATTGTTATAACAAAAGCAAAATTAAGGTTATTCATAAAAATATATGTAGTGGAGTAAACTCGTGGATGAGCGATGGTTTAAAATCTTGGTCTAATCTTTGTGTAGGTCTGGTTGTGATTTGACTAGGGGACAAATTGATATGTTTCTAAGGTTGTGATTATTTAACTAATATTTAAGACAAAAGCAGGATTGATTGATTATTCTGTGATTAATAAAAGGGTTGAATTAAATATTGATTATTCTAAAGTTGTGATTAATAAAAGGGTTGAACTAAATTATCATATGAAAGTAACATATGCCGGAATGAATTTCACCATCGCTACCTATCATTCAATGTCTTACTACATCACATTAAGCATTAACATATATGTTGAGGTCGCGTTAATCCACATTTGGTGTTAAATAGGGTTAAAACATATAAAGCACCTATCTGAAGTTTTCATCAAGGGTTTAACAAAAAATGATTGATATGTTAGATCTGGAGTATCTATGATAAGATTGGAGAGGTAAAGAATAACACCCCCTTTTCTAAGAAACAATTAGTCATGTTACCTTATAGAGAACCAGTCAAGAAACAAGCCCACAAAAAACTCGACCATCACTCATCGAGTGAGAGGGGAGCATCAGCAAAGGAAAAAACAAATAACCAGTAGGCATATGTAGGAATACCCTAGAGGAAGAAGAGAAGGAAGAAGGGTACCTCGGCGGTGGTGGAGGAAAAGAGGAGAATGTGGCCGGCGGTGAGTAGCAGTAGACTCGCCGGAGGTGAGCAACAGTAGACGGCCGACGCAGAGCAGAAGCAGGCCGGCTGGAGTAGAGGAGCAGGCCAGCCAGAGCAGAAGCGGCGGTGAGGCAGAGGAGAAGGTGCCGACCAGAGTAGAGGAAAAGGTGGTGGAGCAGAAGCAGGAAGCAGCGAGTAGAGAGGGTGGGCGAGCAGAGAGGGAGGTGAGCAGAGAGGTACCGCATGCAGCTACTGGTGGTGCCGAGGTGGACGGTGAACAGAGAGGGTGGGCGATTGAGCTAGGGCGGCGGCCGGCCTGGATCGTAACGGCCGGAGGACCAACAAACGACTACGGTGGAGGCGAGCGGCGGCACAGGAGCGGTGAGCAGAGGAATCATCACCGGAGCTTAAACCCTCGAAATCGAGATGAATGAAACAGAGAAAGGGGAAGAGTCATGCTTGTGCGGGTGCGATTAAGTTAACATTTGGTGTCAATTATTAAATAAAACCAACACATAAAACTAAAGGTGTCAGTTCTACAGAAAAACTGACACTTATTCTCAATGATAGTTGTCAGTTTTAACAAGAAAAAAACTGACGTCTATCTACATATGTCGATTAAAAAAATTATTCTCAATTAATGACCGTAGTCGTCGGTTTATATCAAAAACCGACGCTCAAAGGGTGTGAAAAATTTCCCACAGACAGCGCGGGAAAACCCATAAGTGTCGGTCACTGTTGTAAAACTAACGACCAAAATGTGCCCAATTTCTGTCTCGCGAATAACTTTTAGTCGTCAGTTTATTAGTTAATAACCGTCGCCATATGTTAAATTTTGGAGGTAATTTTTTTCGCTGGAAATTTTGGACTTGGCGGTTAATTTTAGGCATCGGTTTGTTATTAAGGAACCGACACTAAATAAAAGCGATACACGTGTTTGGTCGCCCTTCACAGATTGATGTCAGTTTATTTTATAAACCGACATTATATTGTTTAAGTGTCGGTGTATTTATACAACTGACGCCTTTAAAAGTGACGTTATAAGCCATTTCTATAGTAGGTATTGGATCTTGCCATAGGTCCACTTGACAGTGGTGCCTTATATCTAACACACAGAGAAGATTTGTGGAAGATTGTGATGGCATCAGGGTGATGGATGCGAGAAAAGGGCTAGTGCACTGTTCGGTCAGAATCATAACAAGTTAACCGGTCTGGTTCACTCCAGTAGCCAGTTCACTCGGACTAGGACCACACCAGCCGAGAGTGTGCCCAGGGAGATTGGCCGACTAGAGTGGTCCAATCAAAGCCTACCAACTCAGGCTGTGGGAGCTGCCACACAAGGTGAATATTTTCTTTTATTTCCAGAAAATTTCATCAGCTTAGAAATTGCTTCGAAAATAGCTCCAGTGTCCAATAAATCCCCCAAAAATATCCCTGGACTTAGAAAATTGTGTACTTTGTTATGAGATTCTAGTTCGTACCTTTGAAGTAGTAATATTGGTGGTTTTTAATTTACAAGATAATGCTTTATTAGGGTCTATTTAAATGGTATCATTAGTAGATGATGGATATTAAATCCGAGAGAAATAGTGATGAACCCTGATATCACTTAGAGGCTTCATGTTTACCCTACCTTGAATTATTATTGCAATATATTAGGTCTTTCCTCAGTAATTACCAATTAGATGTTTTATGTTGTGTTTTAGGGGAGACAGAGAAGGTAGCGGAAATAAAAAATTTTCTTCTCCCAAACCCAGAATAAAGGAATCACGTCAACGTCTATACAATAGGAAGGATGGTTTGTAGAGACAGACCTTGTCTCGAGGCTTGTTCGGTGATGTTACCTCGTGACTTGCGTGATCTTCACCTCCAATCTTAAATGGTGTTTGCGCATCTCCTGGTCTCACCGGGACTGTCGGGATTGACAGATGTCCTCTGAGCGGCAGAAGTCTCCCGCCTCTGAAGTAGTCAACACGGACCACCTGGAACTCTGATCTCCTTGTCCCACAAAGAATCAGAAGGATTCACACCCTCCTATCAGTGTACTAGTCATTGACACACTCTCCTGCAACGAGATTCTTTTCTATAGTTGTCTTTCCCTTGATGTCCCTCCCTTATCGGGTAGCACTTTCTCGGGCTCTCTCAATTACCCCAACCAGAGAGAACGACAACTTTGTAGAGCAATTGGTGTTCTGAGTTGTTCTTTGAGAAGCCCCCAAAACCCCTATATATAGGAGGGTCATGGGACAGGGTTCTCTACCCCGGGCAATGCGGGACTAAAGAAGGAGTAGAAGGATTCGAGATTTTCCACAAAACAACCAACTGCGCCAGCTGAACCGATCAGTTCACACCCTGAAATGATCATTTTGGGCCCTGAGTCGATCGTTTGGGACTCTGAGCCAATCATATGGTGCTCTGAGTCGATCGGCTCATGCCCGTTCGTGGTCCTTATCCAACTCAAATTGACTTTCATATTTGTTTCTGATTAATTAAATATTAGTTCTTGTCCAAATTGAATTTGTACAAGTGAAACTAATTGTATTTGCAAAATAGTCTTCTGACTTTCTAAACGATCTCAGTGGGTCACATGAATCGACTGGTTCAACAATTGAGTCGATCGTCTCATTGATACATGAGTCGATCGTCTCACTAGTTGATCCGATCGGTACACCAACCTAAGACAATCGATTCAACCCTGTGAGCCGATCGGTTGGGGCATTAGACTGTGCAAATCAGTCAATTGCAGTTTCAATCAATCTGATACTCTAATGAATCGGTCCAACACCTTGAACACTATGATACTGAGCTATCAATTAATTAAGTGTTTAATTGAACTACTAAACTTCTTTAGTAATCAATCTAAACATCATTTGTGGATAAACTCCACTTCTAGGTTAAATCCTATGTGTGTGACCCTACAAGACTATTTCACGTTGGTAGTGAAAATCCATAACACTTATGACTTCACAAGAAAAGAGCGGTGCCTAGTCACACAATAGTGCTACCCAAGTGAAAAGGAAAGTTGGAGAACAATTTTCAATCCTACAATCCTCAAATGGTGTTACAATGAATGTATAATTCCTTTGTCACTGATATCCCGAATGAACTCAAGGCATGGAATAGTCATCCTGTCAACATTCATTCACTTTCTTGATCTCAGAGTATATTGGAGGGGATATGTATGACATCAATATAACATACTGATTCACACATGCATGCATGCCTATCTCAATCCTACTCATCAAGTGGCCATGGATATCAAACTCCCTCAGGAGGGACAAATCCCATATCTATCACTCACCCCTCAAAAGCCCCATGTGTTAAAGCCACCCAATCATCACCTTTATAACAACCCATGTTTCAGGACTGTGTTTGATGATGTCAAAGTGTACCCAACGACATGTGTTGAGTGTAGTGATTTTAGGTCAAAGAATCACACTCACCACCATCACTGTGAGAATTGACTGTGACTACCATGTCATGGTTCTATGTGTCAAACTCATGGTGGGTCTGTCCGGTACACTTGTTCTCTAACAAGTACCTATGTGTTTGGTTTGATATCTCCATATCATGATTAATAAGATTATTCCATCAACCAACACTACAATCTAGTCTTATGTGTCATTGTTGTCTATCTACCTTCCATAATGACATCTGACTAGGGACATAACAAGAATGTACAAACTGTTAGCATCTGTATGATCTCATTGTTCAGGTCCTCAACCTGAAAGCATACGTCATTGAGTATTGTCATTCTCTAGACATTCAATCTATTCTATCATTATCTCATATGACTGAACCAGAAAGAATTAGAAGCTTTCCTTTGATATTTATCAAATCAATCTTAATGTATCCCACCAATCATCCCATGATTGGCTCTCAGGGCATACATACCAACAGACTCCCACTTGCACTGTGAGCCAATCACCCTTGAATCATATTCATAGTGATCTTCAAACATGTCCCACATGTTACTATGCTCTAGTGCTAACATAGTGAGTTATGGCAACACCTTTCCAAAGTCGGTATTAACTACATATCTCTCATCTCTTCATTGTACATCACACGTATGAGATGGAGTTGCCGTAGTATGCAATCTAGTATTCCGTTGCTAACCTTTAGCCACATTGTTTGACCAAGTACTCCTAACTTGTCATCAATGACCAGAATAACTATAAGTTCATCTCTATGAACTCCTAAATCCATATAGTATCCACTAATGTTCTCTAACACACAGATACTCGACATTTCCTTTTAAAACAGCTTAAATGGAACATTTCCATTTATTAACAAATATTCACTTTTATATATCCCATATATATTTTGCAATTAATTTTTTGTCCTTTTCAGAAGTTTGCATCAGTGTAACTCTTTACTGTTAACCCTTCCTTCCATAGAACTAGTACTTGTCAAGTACTTATCAAGTTCTTATGGTATTCCAGTAACCCTTACTGGAACTAAACAGACATCCACTCGTCATGTCCCACATATGAGTTTTCAGGATGAGCACATCATATTGTCATGTCCTACATACAAGATGATATTTTATTCTTGCTATGTCCATATATGCAACATAATGGGATGATTATATACATGATAGATCCATATCTATTCTTAGTGTTCCCATTCTTCATAAGATTTGGACACTTGGCCTTGGGATACTAACTCCATGCAACATGGACAAGTTTTCTCCCACTGAATCTGTGCACACTGAACCCTTCAGTATAGATTGCCAATGTATGCTCTCTCTTTTCAGGTCAAGAGGTTTTTGAAAACTATCTCTATAGATCTCTATTCCAATCAAATAGGAAATGTCTCTATGTTCCCTAAAGATAATTTCCACTTTAGATTTCCATTCTAGAACATTTCCATTTCACATCAACATGTGGAATGTGAATACGCTCCAACTAAATCACAGATCCCTTCTTTATCTTTGACATATCAGTCAATCCCTTTGACCATATCATCAAAGTGAAGATCCAGCTGTGAGTTGCTTGTGCTTAATCAATCACATTGATTAATCCATTGTAACTTATAGACTTCATTTGCATTAATGGATTCATAAACCTTATAGGTTGTGTCACGTACACATCCTTATTTTATTCCTTATAGGAATGCAATTTTAGTATATGTATGCCAAATCTCTTAGTCATTAAGTTGCAATCAACAAGCATCATCCTTATCAAAATGTCATCCATGTGTCTTAACACTTAAGACTCATTCTCACTTATGGATTTCATCCAAAGAGTGCTACCATCAAGGTCACACATCATGGTTCACATGGAAGTCATTTAGGATGTAATGGTCATAAACCATAACTCAAAATTTGGTTCCTCATATTCATTTAGATAGTTGACTCATCACATGATCAACTCATCACATAGATAATCGAGGTGTATCTGTTAAGGAATTTGAGAACTCACAACACTTTGTGATTTTTAATATCCTTTATTAGTATGGGGTATTCTTTATTTAAGAAGAAATTAGTTATTTTATAACCATCTTCTAACTCCTTAGAGTATGACTCCTTGTTGATTTAGACATCACCATGCCTTAATCACGAGCTCACTATGATACATTATCATAATCACTCACAAGGATCTCAAACATTTGGTTCAAGTATTTCATTCATTGATCTCATCAAGAATTAATACTTTACCAAATTCGTACTTCATTTATGATATTCTCGAACACTTCAAGATATTCATATTGGTATTTCTCTAAACACCGTTTGAAGTATTAGCATTTTCTCCAATAGGTATGTAAATACATCACATGAATTATACCTAATAATCATTCTCCCACTACCACTAGTGAAGATTGATTAATCATGTCTAAGAGATTCATGTCTCTTACTGGTTCTCTAACCAAAAAGAGTCTAGATTTATCCATCATATGGAAACTAGAAATGAATTTCTCATGATTTATGCTAATTTGATTATTTGATTTATCAATAACTTTTAGGTATCATTTTATCTTATGCATACCAAGTACCACAAGATAAACAAGGCATTGCCATAAAGATCATATCTTTTGGAATTGAAACATCAACTTTATTAATTTCTATCATTGTCATACAATATGAAAAAATAATGTGTTTCTATCCATTAGAAAATATGAAATAGTAGTTCATTACTCTATCACATGCCTTCAAGGCTAAAAATAAAGCAAAATACTCCTATCTATGGCGGCAAAATTTGCCCCATTTATTGGGTTCTTTACACTTTATATCTTGGTATCATATACCTAAAAAGTGTTACAAGTTTATTTCATGACACCTTCAGGTGGAGACGTCTGTCCCCTCCTTCTTCTTTAGTTCTTCCAGATAGAGTGGACAATTCCTTTTCCAATGTCCTGGATTTTGACAATGGTGACAATTGTCTCTCTTGGTCATGCCTCCCTTATCCTTGAGAGTTGAAGATGACTTGGGTTGCTGGCTAGCATCATAACCTTTCTTAGGTTTGCCCTTACCCTTGCACTTGGACTTGCCTTTCTTGTTGCTGATCATCATCACAGACTTTGGCTTGTCCTTATTCATCTATGCCTCAGCTGTCCTCAACATGTCCAACAACTCTGTCAATGGCTAGTCAAAGTTGTTCATGTTGTAGTTCATCACAAACTGACTGTAGGATTCTGGCAACGATTGTAGTATCACGTCAGTAGCCAACTCTTGGCTTAGGGGAAATCCCAGTCTCGTCAGGTTCTCTACATACCCAATCATCTTGAGAGTGTGAGGACCAACTGGATCTCCTTGTATCATGACACACTTGAATAGTGCCCTGGAGACATCATATCTATCTTGCCGTGCTCAATCTTCATACATGTTCTTGAGATGCTGAATCATCTCAATGAAACCCATGTTCTCATGTTGTCTATACAACTCATGGTTCATGGAGCACAACATCAAGCACTTTGCATTAATGGCATCATCAAAATGCTTCTTATAAGCATCCCTTTCTACCTTTGGTGTGGTAGGAGCAGGTTCCTCTGGAATTGGAGTATCCAGGACATAGAGCTTTCACTCTTGAGTGAGAACAATTCTTAATGTCCTAAACCAGTTGTGGAAGTTAGTCCCATTCAGCTTGTCCTTTTCAAGGACCAATTGCAATGAAAAGTGATTGTTGTTTGTTGTCGTTCAAGCTACAAAAGGATATATATGCAATTTAGTCCAAAACTAAATTTTCACTTATTTGATTGATTTGAAAAATTAATGATATAATTAGGACTTTAATTAATTATCTCTCCCACTATTTTTGTTCAAATTGATAGGCCTCACCATCAATTTGGAAGATTGTAGCGTACAATCTTCTAGTGGGTCAAGATCCATATTTCATCAAGTAATGAGTCAGCTTTGGCTGATCACCCATAATCTTGACTATTTAGGTAGGCTATCATGCCAATTGCATCATATGTAACTCTTGATGAATGAACATGCACAACACCTTGCCATGAACATTTCGTGCCTCTGGGCTTATACGCTCTAAGAATCACCAATTAAGTCTAACCCAAAAGCCGGCATGGTAAAGATGCACCCTGCTTTGGCAAAACCTACATGTTTACCCTTCACACTTCCATGAGATAGACGACGCACCATGCTTTGGCATAACCTACGCTTGGTCGATCAAGTTTTTCATGTGTACCGCTAATGGAAGGCGTAAAGACTTAATATTTATATGAGGGATTTGGTTTTATAGGTACATATACATATCCAATCACTACAATATATAGTATGTATCATATACATGCTATATCCCACAGAAAACATGTGAAACGATAAAAGCGATGATTATGGTCATCCTAATGTGATTCCTTGAGCCAAGAAGAATCACGGTCATCTAGGTCTACATCACATGTAACCTGTACAAGATGAACTCTGTGCTTTGCCGTCCGAATTGATTAACTCATCACATGAATGGCCTGCTCACCCTGGTTGGTCATCTGGGTGCCAGTAGCTGATCGATTGGTTCCTCCAACCGATCGGTTCACCTGGTCGTCGTGCATCTCCTCAGGTCACCACCCGCTTGATTCGCTCCTCGAGCCGATCGTCTGGGTCACCAACTGATCAGTTCATGCCTTGAACTGATCGTATCAGTTGTCATCAGGTTGTCCTTTGTTCTTTGACAAAACAAGAAATAAAATATATCCTATTTACATTGTAAAAAGAAAACCCCGAGTTACATTCGGGGGGAGCAAAGGTAGGAAAGAAATCTTGAGTTATCTCGAGTTACATCAGGAATAAGGAGGTAAGGAATCGGTGCGTAGACCGAGATGCAAACAATCACATACAACCAAGTACACATACATAGGGTTTATTAGCCATAGCCATGCTATACATACACCACAAAACTCATTTAAGGGCGACGTGTATCGAGTGCATTCATATTACATATCATATATGTATATTGGGATTTGTGGATTTAAGATTGGACATGCATCAAGCCAATTTTATTCACATCGTATGCAATAAATAAAGGAGACAAACCAAAATTGATCACATCGATAATCCTAAAGTATAGAGCAGTTGAGATGGCTCCGATACCACTGTTGGGTTTTAGGGGAGACAGAGAAGGCAGCGGAAACAAAAAATTTTCTTCTCCCAAACCCATAATAAAGGAATCACGTCAACATCTATATAATAGGAAGGATGATTTGTAGAGACACACCTTATCCCGAGGCTTGCTCGGCGACGTTACCTCACGTCTTGTGTGATCTTCACCTCTAGTCTTGGACGGTGTTTGTGCAGCTGCTGGTCTCACTGGGACTGTCGAGATTTACAGATGTCCTCTGAGCGGTAGAAGTCTCCCACCTCTGAAGTAGTCCACACGGACCACCTGGAACTCTGATCTCCTTGTCCTACTAGGAATCAGAATGAGTCACACCCTCCTATCGGTGTGCTAGTCACCGAAACACTCTCCTGTAACCAGTTGCTTTTTTGCAGTTGTCTTTCCCTTATTGTGCCTCCCTTATCAAGTAGCACTTGCTCGGGCTCTCTTAGTTACCACAACCAGAGAGAATGACAACTTTGCAGAGAAGCTAGTGTTCTGAGTTGTTCTTTGAGAAGCCCCCAATACCCCTATATATAGGAGGGTCATGGGATAGGGTTCCCTACCCCGGGCAATGCGGGAACAAAACAAGAGTAGAAGGATTTGAGATTTTCCACAAAACAACCAACTGCGCCAGCTGAACCGATCGGTTCATACCCTGAAATGATCGTTTCGGGCCCTGAGCGGATCGTTTGGGACTATGAGACGATCGTCTAGTACTCTGAGCCGATCAACTCATGCCTGAGCCGATAGGTTCTTGGTCCTGATCCAACTCAAATTGAATTTCATATTTGTTTTTAATTAATCAAATATTAATTCTTGTCCAAATCGAATTTGTATAAGTGAAACAAATTGTATTTGCAAAATAGTCTTCTGACTTTCCAAACGATCTCGGTTGGTCACATGAATCGACCAGTTCAATAATTGAGCCGATCGTCTCATTGATACATGAGCCGATCGTCTCACTAGTTGAGTCGATCGGTTCACCAACCTGAGTCAATCGGTTCAACCCTGTGAGATGATCGGTTGGGGCATCAGACTGTGCAAATCAGTCAATTGCAGTTTCAATCAATCTGATACTCTAATCAACAGGTCCAACACCTTAAACACTATGATACTGAGCTATCAATTGATTAAGTCTTTAATTGAACTACTAAACTCCTTTAGTAATAAATCTAAACATTGTTTGTGGATAAACTCCTCTTCCGGGATAAATCCTATGTGTGTGTCCCTACAGGCCTATTTCACGTTGGCAGTAAAAATCCATAACACTTATGACTTCACAAGCAAAGAGCGGTGCCTAGTCGCACATTAGTGCTACCCAAGTGAAAAGGAAAGTTGGAGAACAACTTTCAATCCTACAATCCGTGAATGGTGTTACAGTGAATGTATAATTCCTTTGTCACTGATATCCCGATTGAAATCAAGGCATGGAACAGTCATCCTGTCAATATTCATTCACTTTCTTGATCTCAGAGTAGATTGGAGGAGATATGTATCACATCAATATCACATACTGATTCACACATGTGTGCATTCCTATCTCAATCCTACTCATCATGTGGCCATGGATATCAAACTCCTTCAGGAGGGACAAATCCCATATCTATCACTCACCCCTCAAAAGCCCCTTGTTTCAAAGCCACCCAATCATTACCTTTATAACAACCCATGTTTTAGGACTGCGTTTGATGATGTCAAAGTGTACCCAACAACATGTGTTGAGTGTAGTTATTTCAGGTCAAAGAATCACACTCACCACCATCACTGTGAGAACTGGCTATGACTACCATGTCATGGTTCCATGTGTCAAACTCACGGTGGGTCCGTCTGGTACACTTGTTCTCTAACAAGTACCTATGTGTTTAGTTTGATATCTCCATATCATGACTCACGAGATTCTGTCATCAACTAACACCACAATCTAGTCTTGTGTGTCATTACTGTCTATCTACCTTCCACAATGACATCCGACTAGGGACATAACAAGAATGTACAAACTCTTAGCATTTGTATGATCTCATCGTTCAGGTCCTCAACCTGAAAGCATACATCATTGAGTATTGTCATTCTCTAGACATTCAATATGTTCTATCATTATCTCATATGACTGAACCAGAAAGAATTGGAAGCTTGCCTTTGATGTTTATCATATCAATCTTAATGTATCCCACCAATCATCCCATGATTGGCTCTCAGGGCATACATACCAACATTTTATCCTCATTTTAGTTCTAGAAAATAAATAAAGAATCAAAAAAGTTTGAAAATGGGACTAGACCTCAAAAAGTGAAAAAACATCAGACAGAAGTTCCTAGTTGATTGAACCTAGATTTAGACTAAACCCTAGTTTGGACCTAAATAACTATACTAATAATGGTGACATTGTATTAATGATGGATAATTTCTATTAATCAGGTGATGGCCAGATATGTATATGATCAAGCGTAAGTTAGAATATCTGAACTCAGGTACATGGATATAATTATATGACTAGTTTTGCTGGATGATATAATTATTAGTAATTGCTTGCATGTAGTTGTATAATCTTGTTGGATGTATACTTATACATATTGTCACTTTTCTGCCTTGAACACTAAGAACACTAAGGAAAGAAAATAGAATGTCGTTACTGATGGTTCATTAATATCCCTATTAGAGAGGGAAATCATTAATGTTGACTAGCACCTCTGTAATGGTACAAGGTATGCGACGAGTTTCCTAATGGTACAAGGTACGCGAGGATAGGGCCCAATAATATAAGTATTTGTGGTGCTAAGTCCACCATAGTAATACATGTCCATTGAAATATGTTTAATAACTTAGATTTACCTAATTTTCTACCTTAAATAATGCTTTCATTTTCTTTGTTCTTTTTCAAGTATTTTAAATATACCAACATAGTATAATATCTTTCAATCACGTACCAACTTTATGTTGATTTGTTGTTTCACGTATTTTTTAGGTTCAGAGCTAGAATGGGATAAAAGATGGGAAGTGAGCAGTTGGACATGTGATACCTATTGTGTAGATCCTAGATAGCATACATGTTCAGACTACATGACATTCTCTTTTCAATGTGTAAATGTAACTTGTAATAATTTCTTTTATAATATACATGTTGAATGTTGAGAAATGTTATGGTGTATGTCTATAGTTATTTGTTCATGTATGTGTATGTCACTTCGACATCTCTCTCTGAAACATTTAGCTAACATTTTTGGGTCTGTCCTTTCGGGCCTTCTAAGTCTCAAGGTGGCAGAATCCGGGGACATTAAGCGTCACCTCCTCTATTTAGAAAGGTATGAACATTCTTTACATCCTAGCTAATGTTGGTTTACATAAACACACTATCTCGACCTAGAGAAACATAATACCAAACAAACACACCATCAATCCCTCTATCTCAAGAACAAATGCTATGTATTTTGGCATTGTTTTTGTAAAATTATATTCCATTGTTCTCTACACATAAATTACATGTTCTATTAAATAAAATCAAATATGAAACTATGAGCATATTTTTGATGTTTCCAACTAATTGTAAAACATTGACAGGTTTTTCTTGTATGATTTTTAAATGCAAAGTATTCAACTTTTAGAATGACATTTGTTTTAGTTTGTAGTTTGTGAGAATTTATGATTTTTTGATGGTGGACTACTGATTAAACATGAATGAAATAGGGCATCACTCTACCAATTGGGTACATGATTGAGTAAAAATTTCTTTACATGTTCAAAATCATTTCATTTCTACTATGTAAATTACAAATGACATATGATTCACATCATTTCAACAAAAGTATGTAATATAGCTAATAGTAACTATGAAACTTTAAAAGATTGTGTAGATAATAATTATGATATAAGTTATAGTTCAAATAATTGGTTCTGTAGAGAACTACTTTGACTAGAATATATATGTGTAAGATAAATCTAATATGATTAGCACATCATTTAAAATCATTTATGTAAATATCTTCAAAACATGCATTGAAATAAGTATATACAATTTTCTTAAATCTATAAAATATCATTTCATAACCACATGAATATGAAATATTTATTAATGTTATGAACGAGAAAAAACCATTTCTTATAAAAAAATGGATATATAAATACTAATATTATACTTGATGAATCCAAATAAGTGATGTGAATCTAAAAACCTTCTCATTATTTCACTTTTCACTTTTGACGTGAATTTTTTTCAATGATCCCAATGGCCTCGAATGAATCTTTATTCCAGAAATAGAATCTCATATATTATCTGAGATGACAATGTCATCACCAAGTCTCCATGGAGAATACATATAATAGTTATATGGTTGTGTTATATAGCCATTACGTCATGTAGTTTGATAGACAAATGTAGGGCTATCAAACCTTATAATTCCTTCACTTAATATGAAGAATGTATGATGTGCATTCAAGATAGTGTTATACATATTGCATTGATATAACTATATGGTTAATATCGTGTAGTGAGAATCTTCTTAAAAGTTCTTAGAGTGGTTGTTATCAACTGGAACCAAAGTAGTACTAGAGACATCACTATCTTTCGACCATTAGGTGTTATAGTAATGCTTATATAGGGAAGTTGAAGATGTGGACTCAAATACTTTGAGTTGAGTAGAAATGAACCCCAATTCTCTTTCTCTGCTTGGCCACATTATTGAATAGGAAAACTACAAATAGTTTTACAAGTGCACTTCTAGATATGACAATGATCATTATGTGTATCTTCTTTTGATCACAAAACATGGTGACGAGGCAAAGAAAATTTATGTTGATGACTTTGTCTACTAAAACTTGAAGTTCTAAGTGGGATGCAAAAAGGATGACTGGCGGTCATTCACTTCTCACGTTCCTTATGTAGTCATTACTCAACCAAGATGATCTAGATAAAATCAATAATTATCTTAAGCTGGATTTATCTTTGTGGCATTAATAGGTAATACCATGGACATAGAAGTCTAGAATAATGTAAATAGGTAACATATGACTTCTCATTGTATTTATTCTTACAATATCGATATAGTCTTGACATGTGTGATACAAATAGAAACACAACTCACTTTTATTGAACAAGCAAATATATTCATTCCCTTTCTTCTAATAGTGCAATGATCTCGATTGTGTTATAATGGTGTTTTTAACTTGAACAATGACGCATGATCATTATTTCTAAATAAAACTGATATGTAGTGTATATATAATATTAAATACATCAAAGTGATATAAAAGAAGTTGAAAGTAATCAAATTAGAGGCACGATAAATTAAGTCAAAATCAATACAGGTATATGAAACTATATATATAGTTTGTTTATTTGTTTGCTATAATTATATTAATACTATTCCCAATGTCTAGATATATCCATGGTTTCCTTGTAGTATCCATTTTGAAATGTGTAACACTAAAGTACTATATGTGGTGTAGTTCAATATGTTCTCTACTTATTGGAAAAGCTTTGTTTTAGATAAATTTCACTCTAGGAACCTCCTATTCTTAGTTTTATATACATGTGTAACAAAATTTCCTTTTATTTTTATATTTTAGTTGGCTCCCGATGGTCTGTGCCGGTGTGATTTATTTTTTAATGGCAATAGGAACTGAAATGGAGGTACATCTGAAGGATTACACAAACAAGTTTTGGTACACCCAAGATATCTATTAAGAGAGGTTTTATAAAAGATTCTAAGCATAAGTAATGAACTGACACACTTTAATATTCATTAAGAAAGTATATATCATGTGGTGGAAATGTTTCTTAATTGCATACATGTGTCAATACTTGATATATAGGCTATTTTAAGGTCATGGATTGTTTTGTTGCTACACACTACATCATTAGCACACACCATAAAAATGATTATCCGCAATATCCTTTTAATAAGAAAATGAGGTAAGCTTGACTAAAAAATGCTATATTATAGCTTCCTTGAAATAGATTTATGTTTTGCATGCTCCAATACTTACCTATTTATGCAAGGACCTTTACCAAGAATAAATGATTGAGTAGATCACTGGATAATTTGTGTTATAAAAAATATTTTTTCATAGTGAACCTAAATTCTACAACTATATGCAATACATGAGATTTGATCAATAAACATAAGCTTTTGCACTCCCTCAATGTGTTTGTAATTCTCACCTTCAAGCTGGCAAACATTGTAAATTTTATTCTCAATTTCATAACATTGACCATTATTTACATTGTTTAATCATCACAAATCTACTATTTACTATTCTAAGCAGGTTGAGAAACCACTCGTCTCCGTCCTCTCACATATTTAGCATGTGAGTATTTATGGTATCCTCTCGTATGATAAAAGATTGTTTTACATACTTGGGCATGAAAGAGACCTAGTATTATTGGATTTCCTGTTGGGAGTCTTCATATGTGATTGTACTTTCTCCCTCCCGCTCTATGCCAACCATAACGAGGTTAATAGTCACCACCACAATAGATGACTAGGGGAAGATGAGAAAGAAAAGCGGATAACCATGTGAGCATGAAGAGAGGTATGTGCAGTAAAGATACGTTATCAACATTGACAACCTGCAATATCAAATTCTCCTACCCTTATTAGGCTGGTTCACTTACATGAAGATTGTGTCTCCCTTCTCAGCCTGTTCTTAACCACCACTAACATTGTGGTTTCAGTCACAATCCCAATGTCAAAGTCAATTGATGTCATTAGATTCATATCCTCTTCGTGAAGACATGATGCATTTAATGGAAGCAACCTGATTAATGCCATAACACCCCACATGTTGGTGAAGGCATAGTGCACATCCAACGAGAACGACTACATAGTTGCAGACATCAAAAACTCCAGGGACTGAAGTTGTCCACAAATGTGGCGCTTTTTCCAATTGACGATTCTAACAAAGATGTCCAGTTTCAAAATGTATATGTAAATGCAACATAAATTATAGAAATTTTAGTCTTCACATAGATCGCCTGGGATCTCTCCAACATTATTCTCCAGTCAAACAAATCACCTATGATTTGAGTTTGACCGATGCACACTCATAAGTATGTTACGGCTACTAACACGACACTCACATCAACAATAAGAATGCATCGACCTTTACTGTATCCAAGAAGATTTCTGCAAGACCAAAATATTTATTTGGTATCTCATCGCCGATGCTCTCTTCCATATGAATGGAATCAATTTCAGGTAAATTACATAGATTTGTATGCACAACTACATCAGAGCAGAATGAAATTAGATGGAATTCATTTTGCTATGCTAATTGACTGAAGATTTTCTTCATATGTTTCATGCGACACATAAGGATTCTAGACCATGTATTTTATTCTTTACTTACCAATTATTGTTCTACTAGTTGAATTACACGTACAAAATTGTAACACAAGTGATTGCTGGACTATCGTCAAAATCTAAATATAGTTTGGATGTGACTCCTTGGAATGGTTAGCTAGTATTTATGTATTTAAGCATTCAACTTCTTTAAAAATTGTTATTACTTTCAAGGGTGCTTGTATGTCTAGAATTGAATTGTAAGATATCTCAACTTTTTTAAGCCTTGTGTTTTATTGTATGAAGCATTCGAACTATAAGTATAACAATTGTAGTATACTATAGTGTGACTAAACCATATAAAAAATATATTATGTGGTCCTTCAGTTGTCCAGTGGAAATAACAAATCATTACCATTTCATAATGAAATATGATGACATTTGATGGTTGTCATGTTGTCTTATTTCCATGTATTATTTTTCTAGACACGACAAGTCTACTTTAGACAATATTTTTCTTTTCTTATTACCATACTAACTAAATTCAAGGCTATATTAGATACATGTTATACAATGTTTCTGACAGCAATATTCATCCTACATCAAATTATATATAGCCCACTTCGCTATTTACATTAATTATTTTGTGTTATAGAATTATGAGGTATTTCAATTTCTTTCATTCATTTTATCTGTATATCTATTTAAATTCCATGTATTCTACCATTGTTTTATTTCTTATGTTGGGTTTTTTATATATACAAGTACTGTTGTTGTCCTTTTAGGTACCTTTCATCATTTGAATCAAGAAAATGATGAGTATAATTTAGAGCATCAGATATGAGTTATGGAAAATCTTTGTGAATAGTCTTTGTTTTGCATTATATGCAAATTCATATTTTGGAATTTAATGAAAGATTACAATTTTGTGCTAGATTAATATTGGTAAACTGGTCTTAAGGTTCACAGATTTACATTGTAGCAACGTACAAGACTGCATGAGGATGTTGTTAAAGCAAGAGTACATCAGGATGTTGTTAAAGCAAGAATGTCATCATTCTTAGGAATTACATCCATATAAATGATTAATTTTGAGCTTATTGAAATTAAATAACTTGCTTTCGGGTCTGGTGCATGCCAATGATTGTTCACTATATTTATGAATCACTCCAGAACGGACCAAGACATGAGGACTAAACTATGTACTTACTTTTTGGTGTTGTTATCTCTCCAATTATATTCTAATTGGTTCTATTGAATGGTTGTGTATGTGATCCCTACTGATGACAGGCATGATGTTCTTCATAGAACATAACCCAACTAAATTTAAAACCTGATCATATCCATTATCAGTGTGTAATCATTTGTAATCATTGCTTATTAATATAATGCATAATACTTATACATACTTATAAATGTAATACTAATGTGAATTAAGTTCTATCTATGAGGTTTTGGAGTGTCTATGGCCGGATTTTCTTTTTAGTTAGGAAACATGATGAAGATGGAACATGGCCTGTTTGAGGTATTGTTTCTTCTAGGACTGGACATAGTGAGGTGGTCAATATATTTTCTTTAGATTGAATATGGTTCAAAAATTACTATGGGTAACCTCTCTGGTTTGCAACACAATTCTTTCATAAATGCCTTAGTAAAGTACTTGGTCACGACATTCTTATTTCCTATCCCACATAAAATTGATTAATTTTTGACTTAATTTATACTTTGTACCTTATCAATTATCATAAAAAGTGAAAATAATTTCTCTGAGTAGTATTGGATGCTTAAAAATAATAAATTTATCATAAAGATTGCTTAGAGTAAGGGATCTAGGGACTATATGTATAATGGGATTTAAGCCATATGTTTTGATTACCAAGGTACATATATGATATTCCTTTTTCACTTGTGATGAACTAAATTTTTGGATTCATTTGTCATGAGATATCTTCTTTATCCACGAAGATGGAACCCAATTGATTGATCTCGTTATTGTAAATGAGAGATTTTCATGTTCAAGTCTCTGTGAAACTGTTGTGGGAGTTTTAATTTTTGCAAAAGGATGATGTGAATGAAGTCATGAAGTAGTTTTAACCTATATGTAATATGATAAAAAAATTACATGAATTGTTGGCAACACAAAGTATTATCAGAATATTCAATATTTTCTTCAAATAGAGAAAGAACTATAAATGAAACCCCATATCACCTTTTGACGTTAATGAAGTTTTTTCTTCTTCAAATCATTAAATTAGAAAATTAATTATTCATATCCTCATAGGTGACATTTTTCCTTCAATGAATGTATTTTGGTAGTCTGTCAAATAATCATCATCAACTACCGTTTACCAGTTACTTGCATGTAGTATAGTTGGGCAAAATAAAATAGTGCAATTTTAGATTTTATGAATGCTAACTAAATGTAGAAATCGGAGTAGATATAGTCATTTTCATTATGTATTAGATTTGATAACAATCAAATATCACCGATACCAATTATATTCTAACTATTAGGCCAACATATCATTTAATTTTTGAGTGTGAGTAAGAGACAAACACATTTAAGTGTTTGCTGATTTTTCATTCTAACTATTATCATTTGTCTTATGATTTATTAAGAGTTCCTTCATGTTGTCCAACATATCAATTGATCATAAACACAAAACTTACGTCCTTAAAGTTTGGGTATGCCAAGTAATATTCTTCCACAATGAGGAGTTATCAATGATCAAAAGCCACTCAATTTTTAGTTTATATCTCTTTTGAATAAATGGTTCTATTTTACTTATTTTGATTATTTCACATTATTTATCAAATTCTATCTTTTGAAGACTTAATTATTTTATTTAATTTTATGATCTATTGAAAATGCATAACGTTGTTGTATGCTTAAGCTATCCACATATTTTTCACAAGTTTTCTATCGTACTAGCCTGCTAGAGTAAAATTAATTTTTATATAGAAGAATGAGTATCAAACATTGTTTCATCAAAACATGGATTATATGAGGTGACACACATCAAAATCAGGATAAAAATATTTGAAGCACAAACTATGGTTATAATAGATGGATGTGGTTAAATTGGCATGCTTTTTGTCGTATGAGAAACTTTATCATTTTGGTAGGTATTTTTCATTGAATAATGATCCTTACCTAAGATATGCAATAATCATGCATGTTAATGGGAAAAAATCTAAGTCTTGACAAGAAATACATATAATTTATTATGTTTACATGCCATTAGGCTTTGATCATAATAATCAACATGGTTCGAGTGAATCTATATATATTGAAATTTTTATTAAATATTCTGAAGAAAAACACATGGTCTGAGTGGACAAAAAATGGAAATATTATCACACATAGAAACTAGGAATTCTCATATTCTTATTTAAGTATTATTTTTGTTGTCTCGGCTTTTCATGTTGTGTACCAGATTAAAGAGAAAACTCATTACATATTTCATTGGACATTCTAAAATACGACACTATTATTTTGATCATAGATGTTAGGTTGTACTCTTTCTCATAAATCTCAATAAGTTCATTAAAATAGTATATGTCAGAAAATGAATACATTTTTTCATTTTTCTCTGATCACCATGATCTTCAATAAATTACCAAATAATTAATCATCCCTAATAAAGATAAGTTCAAAATATGGACCTTGTAGAAATATATATTATTTTTATCAACATCAATATAGATATTTATATTTTTAGTGCTTCCATATGAATGGTCAACAAATATTTAGCTTACACATAAGTTTCCCTTACATTACTGGTTAGTTACTTTACTTCCATAAAAACTCAAACAATGTTAAGAGATAGGATGTTGTAAATTCAAGATTATGGGGTCAACCTTTTGGTTTGAAACTTATTTAGACTAAGGGAGTTAAATTCAAAATATTTCCACATTTTATTCTAAAAATCTAATATATTGTTGTTTTCTTATTATGTTACATAAGTTTGTTATTAGTATTAGAAAGAACACATTAAACACACATTCTAGCATCGTGACAAGATGATGAATTGTGAGAGAGATAACACCCCTATAAGTATCTTCTCTTGATAAACATAGATTTAAATAATTTGTATAGGAAAATTATGTTTATATTTTATACTATCATTATTATAAAATATTTAAATACAATATTTTCAATTGCATTCAAACCATTTATAATTAATGAAGATGACTAATATTCAAAAAAATTTCCAATTTCAAATAGTTCTTTACAAGGTATACTTTTCATGAAACCATTCATGTGAAGTTAATAAATTTGTCATTTCTCTAAGCTAATGATTTCATTTTATAAGTATCCTATTTTTTTGAATGATAGTTTTCAAAACTGAGAGTGATATCCTCATGTATAAATGTGCCAATCATTGTAACATGAAGCATTTACAAAGCAACAAGGGACATGCACATGAATGACTTTTTGGGAGGGTTATAAAGATACTTTCAATGTCAAGAAGACATGAATGATATTAAGAGTCAATGAATATTATAAGAATAAAATACACACACACACACACACACACACACACACACATATATATATATATATATATATATATATATATATATATATATATATATATATATATATATATATATATATATATATATATATATATACGTAACAAGGAAAATTTTAAAATTGTATATCCTAATCAATATACTTTGATATAGTGAAGGTCATAGAATGTGATTATGTGATGGTTATATAAGTTACAATGAAAAGAAGATAGAAAAGAAAAGGATCATCAAGATATGTATTATATCTACATTGTCATTCTTTCCATCATCGATAATTTAAGAAACACACCATAAGCATATAATATAGGGTTTTCATTTTGATATATTTCTCATTGACTTATCTAATTAAATTTGCATATGATTCACTTCATAACTAGCTCAAATGGTAACATATATTGTTGATTTTAGCATGTTTCATGGCTTCAACTTGCTAGGCACCGTGGAAGAAGTTAAAAGCAATAGTCATATCTTTCTTTGTGGGTGTTATAAGGATTAAACCCCTCCTCTAATACAAATAGAAATTTTATGAAAAATATAATTTGGGTTTCATAATTTACTATTTTTAGAATAGTAGTCACGTGCTTTCTACACGTGCATTTACTAGTTAGTGACTAACATCATATCGACTTTCTTGATAGATTGTTTTAACTAATCAACAAACTCACCCAGTTTACCTTGATGTATGTTTTAAACCACATCTTGAGAACCTCCTGGTCGCTCATCTGCAACCTAGGGTTCCGCTTTAGGCAACGATGCGCATCCAGGGTCTCTCGCCGCTGAGGCGTTGTTCTTTTGTAGTTTACAGGTTCTCTCTGCACTATGGCAGATGATCTTGTGGATAGGTACGCTGCTCTGAGGGTGCATGATGAGGAGGAGAACGATGTTCTGGATCTGTAGGGGGCGGCAGACGGAGAGCAGAGCGAGCATATTGCTCTGGTGCTAGTAGGGAGGTTGTTAACAAATAGGCCTTATAACTTTCCGGCGTTCAAACGTACGATGGTCAGTGCATGGGCGTTGAGGAAGGAAGCCAGCGTTCATCAGATCTCCAACAATCTCTTCGTCATCCAGTTTCTTCACTAGAAAGACAAGGAGAAGGTCGTGGACGAAGGCCCATGGAACTTTGACAACCACCTACTCGTGGTCCGGGATGTTAGGGCAGAAGATACTCCAACAGAATTGGCTCTTAATCTCTGCAAGTTCTCGATTCGCTTGTACAACATGCCGCTGGGGTATAGGTTTGAAGATGTGATCAAGGCGGTGGGTGGTAAAATCAGTAAGGTTAGTGTCATGGACAGGCGCGACCTTGGATGGGGGACGTCCTGTCGTGCGAGGATGGAAATCGATGTCACCAAGTCGATTCATCAGAAGCAGAAGATCCGAGATAAGGAAGGTAGGGTGGTTTCTATTGAGTTACAATACAAACGCCTCCCCATCTTCTGCTATCTCTGTGGCATTATTGGTCATCTAGAAAAGGACTGTCGAGATGAGGAAGAAGAGGAGGAGGAAGGGTTACCTCTGAGGCTATGGGGTCCCTGGATCAAAGCATCACCTATGAAAAGGTGGAATATATCTATCAAAGAGGAACTTCTTGGGAGGGAGAGTTCTAACAGAGAATTGAACTTCATCTCCAAGCCGGTGGCGGCGCGCTACAGGTCAGCGGAAAAGATGTAGGTTGATGATGATGGTGGCGACCGTTCAAGCACAGGGGGGGCTTAGTGGGAAGGAAGTGATGGGTGAGTCGGGTGTTTCGGTGGTTAATGTGGACTTGAAGGACATCTTCATCAAACAGACCGAGAGGGAGGTGGACTTGAGGGACGTAGTCAGCGCTATAGATGGTCCTGCCATCACAAACCAGCAGACGTGAGAGGGCAAAGGGACATCGACAACACAAGTGTCGATCCAGCAGGGTACACTTCCTGATACATTGGACGAGCAGGAAGTAGGGGGTGTCACTTTGGAATTGGCAGAGTCATAGAGACGCCACAGGGTGAGGGAAGCAGAAGGAAGAACATCCAACTCAGTTGATCGCATTACCAGGGTGGATGAGCACTTAGTTGCTCACAAATCTGTGGGGAATGAAGCAAGGAGGATACACCTGGGAGGTGTTTGCACTGCGAAGGGGTATGTGACTGTGGAGGCACTAATCCACACGACACACTTTGCTGGGGCTATTGACGAGGCAGTACATGGCCAGGTGAAGTGGGACGAAGAGGGTGTTCTTGCGAGGGTTGCTGGTTTACAAGCCAATTGTGGTGTTGCACATAAGGATGGAGGCGTCGTTGGGGCTGTGAGAAGGCATATACAAGAAGGGAACATTGAGGTTTTGGCTGAGGGAACGAGTATATATGTGGGGGGAAAGGAGAGGCTGGGGAAAGCCTGCTTTTCCAGGAAGGATAAGGGGGTCAAGGGTAGGAAGGTGAAAAGGATGACAAGGCTAGGGTTGCGGCAGGCTGGCATAGATGGTGAGGGTGATAAGAGCTTGAGAATTCACGAAGGGGGTAAGAGGAGAAGGGAGAATGAGAATAGAGGTCATATGGAGGAGGAAGGGGAGTTGGGATTGGGAGGTAAAAGTTTGAGAGTGGAGGTTCCGTGTGAACCAGATCACACAACAGTAGTGGGTACTGGGGAGGTCCAGGCCCGTGAAGGGCAATGAAAACTCTGTCCTGGAACATCCAGGGAATAGGCAGCCCTGGGACGGTGGACTCCCTCAAAAGAAGATGTTGGAGGGAGATGCCCGACATAGTCTTTGTGGTAGATACTATGTGTAGGGGGGACCAGGAGGTGGTAAGGAGAAAGTGTGGTTTCAATGAGGGTTTTGGTGTGGATAGCAGAGGTAGGGATGGTGGGTTGGGTTTGTGGTGGAGGAGGGAGTTGTATCAGTGAAGTCCTTTTCGGATCATCACATAGTTGTTGTGGTTGGGAAGGAGGAGAGCCTGGAGTGTTTTTATTTTGTGGGGATCTACGAGTGGGCAGCCACTCATGAGAGACATAATACTTAGAGGTTGATGGAGGATCTCTACTCTCAGTCCAGATTACCTATTCTTATTGGTGGTGACTTCAATGAGATTGTCGCTCATTCTGAAAAGAAGGGAGGGAAGCCACGTAATGAATGGCATATGCACAATTTTAGGGAGGCTATTGACAACTGTTAGCTGATGGATCTGGGGTCAATGGGAAATAAATTTACGTGGAAGAGAGGTTTGTAGACAGAGAATCTGATTTTAGAGAGACTTGATCATTTCCTGGCGGACAGAAGATGGTGTGATATTTTCAACATAAGAAGAGTGAAGAATTTTCCTATTCTCAACTCTGATCATGGACAAATTCTCTTATGGGACGAAAGCAGGAATACGGGAAAGAGACAGGATGAGAGGAGGTTCAGGTTTGAAACCTTCTGGCTCTCTTCACCAGAATGCAAGGAGGTGGTGAATCAAGCTTGGGCCGACAACCGTTCTTTGGGACTCAAAGTCCAGACGCAAAAATGTGCTGAAGAGTTAGCATGGTGGGCTACGGAGAAGTTTGGGAATATCAAGAGGTGAATCCAAAAGACCGAGAAGAGACTCGGAGTTGCATAGAACTGACCACCGTCCAATGAAATGCTTTTAGAATGTGATTCACTCGCAAAGGAGTTGCATGAGCTTCAGAGAATGGAAGAGAGTTTTTGGCTAGCTAGGGCTAGAACCAACGAGACGAGAGACGGGGACAGGAATACAAAATATTTTCATCATAAAGCCAGCCAGAGGAAAAGACACAATACTATAGAAGGACTCTTTAAAGAGGATGGGACTTGGCACTCAGACATGGAGGCGATTGCTGAAATTATTTCTTCTTATTTCAATTCTTAGTTCTCTAATTTTGACCCAACTGGTATGGAGGAATTCATTGATGGCTTGTCCCAGGTGGTCCCTGAATCTACTCATTCAGATCTTAATAAAGTTCCTTCCGAAGCAGAAGTGTGGATAGCCCTCCAAAAAATGCATCCGAACAAACACCCGACCCGGATGGTATGAAGTCAAATTTTTACCAAAATTCTGGATGACTATTAAAAGTAGCCTGTTGTCTTTTATTTCCTATTGGTGGAACGAAGAAGTGGGTCTTGCTCATATTAATGATACTGACATTGTTCTCATTCCAAAAACGAGCAGCCCGGTCCAGTTATCTGAATATAGGCCTATTAGTCTTTGCAATGTGTCTTACAAAATTATTACCAAGGTTCTGGCTAATAGGATAAAGCCACTTATGAATGATATCATTTCTAAAAATCAAAGCGCTTTCATTGGAGGAAGGATGATCACAGACAATGCCTTGGTTGCTTATGAGATGTTTAATACAATGAAACACAGGAAGAAAGACAAAGGACTTATGGCTCTTAAACTAGACATGAGCAAGGCCTATGATAGGGTGGGGTGACCTTTTTAGAAAGGATGATGGGAAGGTTAGGGCTACCGTCTATTTGGAGGAAGAAAGTTATGGAGTGTGTGACTAGCGTATCCCACAAGTTCATCGTCAATGGCAATAGCAGAGGATCTTCAAACCCGTCTAGAGGGCTTCGCCAAGGTGATCCTATTTCCCCCTATCTTTTTCTTTTTTGCGCTGAAGCTCTTTCTTTCTCTCTTTCCAAAGCAACACTGGACAAGAAAATCTATGGGGTGAGAATTTGCAGATAGGCTCTGCGGATTACTCATCTTCTTTTTGCAGATGACAATATTGTTTTCACTAGGGAAACCTCAGAAGAATGCTCCGCTTTAGCTGAAATTTTCAGCCAATACGAGAGGGCATCCAGACAGAAAATCAACTTTGAGAAGACGGAGGTTTCCTTTAGTGCAAACGTCACTGGAGAAAGACGTGAGTCTTTCAAGAATTGGCTGCGAGTTAGGGAGGTTGATATGCATGAAAAGTACCTTGGACTCCCTACTGTGGTTGGGAGGTCCAAGAAACTTGTGTTTTCTGCAATAAAAGACAGAGTTGGGAAGAAGCTCCAGGGGTGGAAAGAACAACTCCTATCCAGACCGGGCAAAGAGGTCCTTATTAAGGAAGTCATCCAAGCTATTCCCACCTATCTCATGAGTATCTTTAAAATCCCATATGGCCTTATTGATGAGATCCAGGCTATGATGGCTCAATTTTGGTGGGGATCTAAGGAGGGAGAAAGAAAGATTCACTGGATGAGTTGGGAGAGATTATGCAAGCCCAAGGAGAGTGGAGGTATGGGGTTTAGAGATTTGAAAGTTTTTAATCAGGCTCTTCTAGCTAAACAAGGGTGGAGATTGGCAGTGAATGGAGAGTCACTTGCTTCCCGGATTCTTAAGGCCAAATATTATAGATTCGCGTCTATTCTTCATGTGGAATTGGGGGGTAATCCGAGCTATACCTGGAGGAGTATATGGGGAGCTATACAGATGGTGAAAAGAAGCTTTATTTGGAGGGTGGGGGATGGTAAGAACATTCATATATATAAGGAGAGATGGATTCCTCATATGGGGGGCACGGTGAGCAGGTATCTAGTCAGAGGACCAGAGGACTATAGATTTGTGAGTGATTTGATTTGTGGGGCGCCGAAAAGGTGGAATAGGGAAGCGGTGGAGACGTGTTTTGCCACACATATTGCGAGGAGGATCCTCAACATACCTTTGTCACAGCGGCATGAGGAGGACACTCTTTTCTGGGAAAAGGAGAGTGATGGGACGTTCTTTGTGAGGAGTGCATATTCTCTTATCCGATCGGGGGAGGACTTGGAGGAAGGAAGGGAGGCAGAAGTGTGGAAGAGAGTGTGGAAGCAGGGATGGCCACCAAAATTAAAACACTTCATTTGGAGAACACTGCGGAACATTTTACCGACCAAGGTGGAGCTTCTTAGGAAGCAAGTGACACAAAACGATGGCTGTAATCACTGCGGAATGCGGGAGGATACCACCCATGCTTTATTGCGTTGCGATATTGCTAGGCAGATTTGGACAGCAAGAGAGTTTGATTGGATGGAGCACCTTGAAGCTCATGACGTGGGGAGTTTAGTGAGGAGTTTGCTTGATGATGTGGACATCCGATGCAAAGATGAGGGAGCGTCTCTTTTTTGGGTGGCATGGACACTAAGGAACAAAACGTTTTTTGACGACTGCCCTCCTTATCTTCTAGGTCTTGCGGTAAGCTTCATCAATATGGTGGGTGACCATGCGAGGTACCATGCAGCTATTGGTCGATCAACCTCATCTATTACGGCACTAGGGACTATTATATGGCGCCGACCACCTACGGGAAGTGTGAAGATCAACACCGATGCGTCCCTCACCACTATTGAGGAGAACGGTTGTGGGGCAGCAATATGGGACGCATATGGGCAGCTCTTGTGGACCTTCCAATGTCGGTTAGAACAACCATACTCAATGCTTAGTGCGGAGGGTATGGCTGTCCTACACGGCATGCGTCTGGCTCTTAGGGAAGGTTATTTGGATATAGTGGTGGAGACAGACTGCTTGCTACTGGTGGAAGTTGTGAAGAAAGGCTACGGCGGACGGGGCTATGAAGACATCATCACCCGGGACATCCTGGCGCTTTCCCATAGTTTTCTTTCATTTAATTTCTATTTCATTAGAAGGCAAGGCAATAGATTAGCTCATGCCTTAGCCGTTTCTGCCTGTCATTTTGTTAACCCTCATTGTGTTGGTGGGGGTTTTGAAAATCAGATCCTTGTACTCGGTGCAAATGATTTGATTACTTAATAAAATGGTGGGCGCCCTTTCTAAAAAAAAACCACATCTTGAGATGGATATCTTGTTTATTCTCTACATATGTGGTTGTATTAATGCACTTTTATCTATCCCCCATAACACTACTCATCTTATATAAGTCTTACAATCTTAGAATCAATAAGTGAACTATATTTATGTAAAATGACATTGTAGTCTGATGACCATGATTTTTGCAACCATAAGATTTAAAACTTCTATCCCTTATGATCACTTGTAGAACATGTTAAATCAAATAACTGATTCACATATCCTTAGTAGAGAACTAACATGAAGAAACATTCATTTATTTTATGTCTATAACAGAGAAGGTATCAGTTTTCATACTCATCTCCATAAATCTCCAAATAATAGATATAATACGTAGACAAATATCAAAAGGATCCTTCTATACAATTCACAAATAAAACTTTATCACTAAATTATACTTTTCATTTAGGATTTAAAGTATATTTCTACTTCCTTCTCTTTTTGTGAAAGAGCGAGATAAACATGTGTAATTTAAACCATCAAACTTCAGTCTATAATAGAATGATATTGTATTTATTTAAATTAATAAAAGAAAATGATAGTTGAAAGTGAAATAGAAGGTTAACATAAAATCTTGTAGCATTGTAATTCTTTTGTTGAACCACACTATTCTTCACTTAACCATATTCTGCTAGTAGCTTCAACGCTATCTTTAGTTCATGAACTAATAATAAGACAATATTCTAAAGTGATGTTTGATTCTCAAAACATTTGTTCTCGTGATTTTATTATTAGAAAAATATAAATATTTTTTTAAAAATACTATCATAGTATCAAAGCTCAAATGCACATAACCGTACACTATTTTTTCTTATATATATTCTCAATATTTACGTGTGAAGCAATCTATAACGTATAACTTGTATCCACATCTTTCCTAATTCGACCAAGACAACTTAAAAGAAGAAGATAATGCTTTACAACAATATTGAAAATCGAATATAATTGATGATAGAAACCACAAACAATAAAGTACATGGCAATGCTAAAAATATGTTACACTAAGTGTGATGCCATACTTATATAACGATAAATGAAAGTTTAACTTTCAAAATTACTAGACGGGTTTACATGATTATTGAATTAAAATCATCACAAAGTACATCAACAATCAAAATATTTAAAAAATGATAATTTTAGGTTAATTATTGTAGTTTATTATATAAATAATACACAATGATAATAAATTGAAAATTGTAACTATTCTTGGTTAACAAATTTCATAGAGGCATGCACCTTTTTGTTACATATAAGCCATTTTTTGTGATTTATGGACTCTCAATTTTAGTGATGCATATACTCTCTATAAGAAATCATGTTATTATATGATTAGGACTTTCTCCCTTCAACATGTGAACACTATTGCTATTTGGTTTTACTATGTTGAAAACAACATTCGCAATGATATAACAATAAAAAATACATTCAATGTTATTTGATGGAGTTTGTCGAACGCTCAATACAGAAAATACGATCAAAATAAGAGCACTGGACAACCGTATATTTAATAACACGATTGATAGCGATTGAGCTGCTGCCCATGTTGTCCTTCGTTGCCGCTTTACCAAATAAAACTTACGTCCTCGGCGTCAAACCAACAGCAACGTTGACCATCTGGTTTTGAAACATTAGCACAGCCGCCTTCAAACCGCCACACGTTACAACTACATAGGTTACCGTCACTCCCCGTCACCTGCAAAACCTTCTCCGCCCTTTTGGGTTTGACTCGCCGTGTCTATATAAAACCTGCCGTTTCCTCAATCATAACGCACCTGCCAACCTTCTCTTGAATTGTCGGAGTTGGTATCGCGAGCTAGCATATCTTCATGGATAGCCGCAAGCTGCACTGTGCACTAGTGCCCCTTATGGGTCTAGGTGGCCACATCATTCCCATGGTGGACATGGGCCTCCTCCTAGCCGAGCAAGGCATTGCCGTGACGGTCTACACCACCAAGGCCACCGCGGACCGCATCCAGCCCGTAGTATCCCGTGCCCGTTCCTCAGGCCTGACGTTCGACGTCGAGGTTCTTCCTTTTGAAACTGGCCGCTCAGAGAGTGCCGAAGACACCAAGTCCTTCGCCGATTTCGGAGCAATGTTCGCCTCCCTCCACAACTTGGCCCAGCCGCTCTACGACCGCCTTGCACGTCGGACGTCAGCCGGCAAGGAGACCACGTTTCTGCTGGTTGACTTCTGCCACCACTGGTCTATCTCCTTAGCTCGCGACCTCGGCGTTCCTCTATACGTGTTCTACAACATACCTTGCTTCGTCAACCTCTGCCACCGCCTGCTGCTCCAGTACTGCATCGACGATGAAGGGGCTCCCATCGGTGACGTGTTCACCCCCGTCGTAGTCCCCGAGCTGCCGCACCGCATTGAGATCACCTACGAGCAGGCCATTGGGCTTCTACCGGGTAGCCACATAATGATTCGCAGGAATGAGGAGATAGACGCCATGGCTGACGGGATATTGCTCAACACGGTCTCCGCCTTGGAGAGGGAGTACGTCGAGCTGCATACACGGAGACTCGGAAAGAAAGTCTGGCCCGTAGGCCCCGTCTCGTTGTGCAACGAAGGTGACCCGGACCGCACGGCCGCAAGAGGAGGTAAGTCATCTCCGGAGGTCGCTGGGATGATGGAGTGGCTCGACACAAAAGAACGCAACTCGGTTGTTTACTTCGCCCTTGGAAGCATGGCACGGCTGTCGCCGGCGCAGGTGGAGGAGATCGGAGCGGGCTTGGAGTTTGCTGGACATCCCTTCATCTGGCTAGTACACGTAGCTCAGGAGGACCGCCAAGAAGTGCAATCATGGCTGAAGAGATCAGGGTTCGTGGAGCGGAACAAAGGCCATGGCGTCGTGATCACAGGTTGGGCACCACAACAGCTGATATTATCCCACGCTTCGATCGGTGGGTTCGTAACCCATTGTGGGTGGAACTCATCGCTGGAGGCCATCACCTCCGGCAAGCCGGTAGCTACATGGCCCCGGTTTGCAGATCAATTCATTAACGAGAGGATGATGGTGGACGTCCTTGGGATTGGTGTCTCGGTTGGCGTGCAAAAGCAGCAGTGGTGGTGGAGTACTGATGACGAGGTGGTAGTTAAGAGGGAGTTGGTGGCGGATGCAGTGGCGAAGTTGATGGGAGAAGGGGAGGAAGCCATGAATAGGAGGAAGAACGTGGAGGCGCTCATGGTGAAAGCAAGGGCGGCGATGGTAGACGAGGTGGGGGAGTCCAGGACGGCTGTTGCAGATTTCATTGAGGAGGCTTCCCGCAGAGCCAAGCAGCTGCACCTTGGACCTACTTCAACCCAGCGAAAAGACCCCAAGGATGTTGGCCATACACACGTGTAATTCATTCATCACTATACAACTTTAAGAATTCATACTTTGTTTTGAAAAATAAAAATAGTTAACAACTCAAGAAACATAAACTTAATGTACTCTGCACGTGTATTTCATTCATATATGCATCGTTGCTGTAATAGTGTGAATTAAGCATTTCACTTTTAATATAGTCCGTTCAGTCGTTGGTTCAAAGACTTTTGTTCTAAGAATTTAATGCATAAATTGATTATCATTCCAAATTGCAAATTTCATTTCTGCTTTTCAAGGTCAGTATTGAAGGGAAGACATTTTTCTCAAACCCCATCTACATTATAATTATTTTTTTACACAGACTCCGAATTTAGAAACTTTGATATAGTCATTTCTTTTATGGAAACAGTGCATCTGGCGTTGTTCAACATCGTTTGATATTTTAAAAAATAATATTCTTGGGCATGTGGATTTTTTTAGACAAAATAGGTAATTCATTATCTGTTCGCTGAACAAGGATTGAACTCGAGACGTGTTAGAGGAAAAAGGAATCACTTTACTTGGTAGCAAATCTATGACTTTTTATCCTTTATTCAACATTGAGTATGGGGGATGTTTATAAACTATTTACCAAGTTTTTGTGATATATATTTTGGCGTACCAGTAAATCATAAGATTTTTCATATTGAATACTAGGTAATTGTTTGACGTGTCAACATGCTAGAAGTATGTAACTTTTAATATCGTTGTCTTATTTTTCATATTGGATACTAGATAATTGTTTGATGTGTCAACAACATATGTAACTCTTTGTAGTACATGTTGAACCACATGGGGACATGTATTATGTATTGTTGACTTGTTGGTTAAGGATTAAGTAAAGTAAATGGTAGTTTAAACCTTGTTTGATATTTCTATAACATGTAATTTTATTTAGGATAGTAACGTGTGACCTTTTGATTACTTTGATTCACGATTTGGTTTATCCGTCAATTAATTTATGTCAACAAAACATGTATGGATTAACATTAATGTGTTGTGGTAGTTGTTCACTTGCAGATCAAAATCGTAGTAACTTTGATCATATAGATGTTGAATCACATTAAAAACAAAATCTGATCATTCTTCACCTCGTCCAAGTCAAGCCACATATTCACTAATACACCAAAAAATATAGAATACATTTGGGATGATCAAATGCATTACAGTATGTAAGATCTACTTATGATTTACTGATAGTAGAGATTATATGTTAATTGTCCATATATGTTCTTGCAACGCCCACAATATATTATTATAGAATCAGGACACTCACAGAATGGGAAATGAACACCTTGTGAGGATAGGGGTGATTGGAGGAAAGAGTTGATCAAGCATTTGTTCACTAATTTCATTGACTTGAAACGTCATCTCAAAGATACAACTAAAGTTTATATTCTCTTGTACATATCAATAAGTAAAGTGGCTTGTGGTATACTACGTTTCCATATTTATCTACATAACCAACGTGTGATATTCACGGTGTCTAGATTGTAGTAGAATATGAAGAAAGATTGACAAACCATTGAAACCACATTCAACATCATCGCCAACCAATATTGAGTTTCTACAAGAGAAATAACTTTTGTATCGTATAAAATAGGGTTCAACAAAAGTGTTGGATCGGAAGGTTTCGGCCCATGTCCTATTGGGATTTGGACTTAATAGGAGTTGGTTTGTGTTTCCAATCCAAATGGAAGTTAAATCCAAGAAGGAAAGAAGATGGCTCCTTACGTGCAACATTAGAATTGGATTAGGATTTAATTGGAGTTGGTATTTTGTATTGCCAATCCTAATATGAGTTGAGTCTAAGAAGAAAAGAAGGTAGCTATGTGCAACATGGAGTTGGACTAGGATTTGAACTAGGACTAGAATTTCTTGTTACAATCACATGCATGGAGGACTATAAATAGAGGCCCTCGGGGAAGCCATTAAGAATATCCCTTTGGTTGGTGTGTGATGTTGGTATGTATGCCCTGAGAGCCAATCATGGGATGATTGGTGGGATACATTAAGATTGATTTGATAAACATCAAAGGCAAGCTTCCAATTCTTTCTGGTTCTGTCATATGAGATAGTGATAGAATAGATTGAATGTCTAGAGATTGACAATACTCAATGATGTATGCTTTCAGTTTCAAGACCTGAACGATGAGATCATACAAATGCTAAGAGTTTGCACATTCTCTATATGTCCCTAGTCAGATGTCATTGTGGAAGGTAGATAGACATCAATGACACACAAGCCTAGATTATGGTGTTGGTTGATGACATAATCTCATTAGTCATGATATAGAGATATCAAACCAAACACATAGGTACTTGTTAGAGAACAAGTGTACCGAACAGACCCACCATGAGTTTGAAACATGGAACCATTACATGGTAGTCACAGTCAGTACTCACAGTGATGGTGGTGAGTGTGATTCTTTGACCTAAAATCACTACACTCAACACATGTCATTGGACACACTTTGGCATCATCAAACGTAGTCCTGAAACATGGGTTGTCATAAAGGTGATGATTGGGTGGCTTTGACACATGGGACTTTTGAGGGGTGAGTGATAGATATGGGATTTGTCCCTCCTGAGGGAGTTTGATATCCATGGACACTTGATGAGTAGGATTGAGAAAGGCATGCACGCATGTGTGAATCAGTATGTGATACTGATGTCATAACATATCTCTTCTAATCTACTCTGAGATCAAGAAAGTGAATGAACGTTGACAGGATGACTGTTCCATGCTTCGAGTTCATTCGGGATATCAGTGATAAAGGAATTATACATTCACTGTAACACCATTCACGGATTGTAAGATTGAAAGTTGTTCTCCAACTTTCTATTTCACTTGGGTAGCACTGATGTGTGACTAGGCACCGCTCTTTGCTTGTGAAGTCAAGTGTGTTATGGACTTTCACTGCCAACGTGAAAAGGACCTGCAGGGTCACACACATAGGATTTAACCCGGAAGAGGATTTTTGTCCATAAGCAATGTTTAGATTGATTACTAAAGGAGTTTAGTAGTTCAATTAAACACTCAATCAATTGATAGCTCAATATCATAATGTTCAAGGTGTTAGACTGATTGATTAGAGTATCAGATTGATTGAAACTGCAATTGACTATTTCTGCACAATTTGCACTCCCAACTGATCGGCTCATGTGATGAACCGATCGACTGAGCTTGGTGAACCGATCGGCTCAGATGGTGAGTCGATCGGCTCATGGACAGTGTGAAATGATCGGTTCAAGTGTTGAAACGATCGATTCAACTGGTGCAACCGAGCAAGTTGGGAAAGTCAGGTTGGTGAGAAATTTTTTTTCATTTCACTTGCCCAATTTGATTGGAACAAGGATTGGTATTTGGTACCAATTAAAAACAAAAGAGGAAAAGTCAATCGGGAACTGACCAGGACCACGAATTGACCGGTTCAGAAGTGAACCGACCATTTAATGGGTCCCAACCGATCGGTTGAGGTGTCAATCGACCGGCTCAGGTCCCCAACCGACCGTTTCAGAAATGAAACAATCAGTTCAGGTTGCGCAGTTGGTTGTTTTTGTGGAAAATCTCGAACCCTTCTACTCCTGCTTTAGTCCCACATTGCCCGGGATAGAGAACCCTGTCCCATGACCCTCCTATATATAGGGGTATTGGGGGCTTCTCAAAGTACAACTCAGTGCAACCAGTTGCTCTGTAAAGTTGTCGTTCTCTCTGGTTTTGGTAACCGAGAGAGCCCGAGCAAGTGCTACCCGATAAGGGAGGCACAACAAGGGAAAGACAACTGCAGAAAGAGACTGGTGGCAGGAGACTGTGTCAGTGACTAGTACATTGACAGGAGGGTACGAATCCTTCCAATTCCTTATGGGACAAGGAGATTGGAGTTCCAGGTGGTCCGTGTGGACTACTTTAGAGGCGGGAGATTTCTGCTGCTCAGAGGACAGCTGTCAATCCCTACAGTCCCGGTGAGACCAGGAGTCGTCAGTCCTGGTGCGACTAGGAGCTACACAAACACCGTCCAAGACTGGAGGTGAAGACCGTGCAAGCCACGAGATATTGTCGTGGAGCAAGCCTCGGGACAAGGTATGATTCCACAAACCATCCTTTCCTATTGTATAAACGTTGACGTGTTTCCTTGTTCTGGGTTTGGGGAGGAGAATTTTTTTGTTTCTGCTGCCTTCTCTGCCTCCCCTAAAACCCAATAGTGGTATCAGAGCCACGTCAACTGCTCTATACTTTAGGATTATCGATATGATTGATTTTGGTTTGTAGCCTTTATTTATTGCATACGATGCGAATAAAATTGGCTTTATGCATGTCCAATCCTAAATCCACAAATCTCAATATACATATATGATATGTAATATTAATGCACTCGATACGCGTCACCCTTAAATGAGTTTTGTGGTGGATGTATAGCGTGGTTATGGCCAATAAACCCTATTTGTGTATGGTTGTATGTGGTTTCTTGCATCTCAGTCTGCACACCGATCTTCTTTCTCTTATTCCTGATGTAACTCGAAATAATTTGATATTTCTTTCCTACCTTTGCTCCCCCTGAATGTAACTCGGGGTTTCTCTTTTTACAATGTAAAATAGGATGCAATTTTATTTCCTGTTATGTCAAAGAACAGAGGACATCCTGACGACAACTGAGACGATCGGTTCAAGGCGTGAACCGATCGGTTGACGTTCGAGATGATCAGTTCAAGGAGTGAGTCGATCGGTTGATGACCGGTTTGAGGAGTGAGACGACCAGGTGGCAGCCATGAGGAGATGCACGACGACCAGGCAAACTGATCGGTTGGAGGAGCCAACCGATCGGCTGGTGGCACCCAGCCGACCAGTCTGATGGTGAGCCGATCATTCATGTGATGAGTTGATCAAACTCAGAAAGGCAAAGCACAAAGTTCATCTTGTACAGGTTGCATGTGATGTAGACCTAGATGACCGTGATTCCTCTTGGCTTGAGGAATCACATTAGGATGGCCATAATCATCACTTTTATCATTTCACATGTTTTCTGTGGGATATAGCATGTATATGATACATACTATATATTTTGGTGATTGGATATGTATATGTATAGAAAACCAAATCCCTCATTAAATATTAAGTTTTAGATGTCTTCCAAATGCGACACACGTGAAAAGCTTGATCGACCAAGTGTGGGGACGCCCTAGCGTGGTGCACCGTCTATCTCGTGGAAGAGTGAAGGATGGATATGTGGGTCTGCCCTAGCAGGGTGCATATTCATCGTGTTTACTTTGGGTCGGACTTAACAAGGTGACCTAGATAGGATCTAGCACCTTGAGGCATGGAGATGATCATGGCAAGGAGTTGCATATGACATCTTATCAAGAGTTGCATATGATGCAATTGGCAAGAGTTGCCTACCTGAGAGATCTAAGTTGTGGGTGACAGCCCTAGCTGGTCCATGAGTTAGAGGATTTCAGGATCTCTCCCACTAGAAGGTTGTACGCAACAATCTTCTGAATTGATGGTGAGGGCTATCAATTTGAACTAAAATAGTGGGAGAAATAATTAATTAAAGGCCTAATTTTATCATCAACTTTTCAAATCAATAAAATAAGTCAAAAATGAGTTTTTGGACTAAAATTGCATATTTCCTTTTGTAGTACAAATGGCAACAAACAAGAATCACTTTTCTTTGCAATCGATCCTTGAAAAGGACAAGCTAAATGGGACAAACTTCCACGACTGGTATAGGACATTGAGAATTGTTCTCACTCAAGAGTGGAAGCTCTATGTCCTGGATGCTCCAATTCCAGAGGAACATGCTCCTAATGCACCAAAGGCAGAAAGGGATGCTTACAAGAAGCATTCTGATGATGCCATTGATGCAAAGTGCTTGATGTTGTGCTCTATGAACCACGAGTTGCAGAGACAACATGAGAACATGGGTGTCAATGAGATGATTCAGCATCTCAGGAACATGTATGAAGATCAAGCACGACAAGAGAGATACGATGTCTCAAGGGCACTGTTCAAGAGCGTCATGACAGAAGGAGATCCAGTTGGTCCTCACACACTCAAGATGATTGGGTATGTGGAGAACCAGACAAGACTGTGATTTCCACTGAGCCAAGAGTTGTCTACTGACGTGATACTGCAATCATTGCCAGAATCCTACAGTCAGTTTGTGATGAACTACAACATGAACAACTTTGACATGCCACTGTCAGAGTTGTTGGGGATGTTAAGGACAGCTGAGACACAGATGAAGAAGGACAACCCTAAGTCTGTGATGGTGATCATGAGCAAGAAAGGCAAGTCCAAGCGCAAGGGCAAGGGCAAAGCTAAGAAAGGTTCTGATGCTAGCCAGGAGCCCAAGTCGTCTTCAGCTCTCAAGGCCAAGGGAGGCGTGACCAAGAAAGGCAATTGCCACCATTGTCAAAAGCCAGGACATTGGAAAAGGAATTGTCTTCTCTATCTGGAAGAACAAAAGAAGAAGGAGGCGACAGACATCTCTACTTAAAGGTGTCATGAAAGTAAACTTGTAACACTATTGAGATATATGATACCAAGGTGTAAAGTGTAAAGCACTCAATAAATGGGGCAAGTGTTGCCGCCATAGATAGGAGTACTTTAGTTTATTTTCATACTAAAAGGCATGTAATACAGTTATGAACTACTATTTCATATTTTTCAATAGATAGAAACACTTTATTTTTGCATATTGTATGACAATGATGGAAATCAATAAAGAGATGTTTCAATTTCTAAAGATATGATCTTTGTGGCAATGCCTTGTTTATCTTGTGGTATTTGATATGCATAAGATAAAATAATACCTAAAAGTTATATATAACCTACAATCAAATTAGAATCAATAATGAGAAATTCATTTCTAGTTTCCATGTGATGGATAAATCTAGACTGTTTTGGTTAGAGAACCAATAAGAGACATGAATATCTTAGACATGATTAATCAATCTTCACTAAAGGTAGTGGGAGAATGATTATCCTATTAGGTATGATACATGTGATGTATTTACATACCTATTGGAACAAATGCTAATACTTCAAATGGTGTTTAGAGAAATACCAATATGAATATCTTGAAGTGTTCAAGATTATCATAGATGAAGTGCAAATTTGGTAAAGTGTTAATTCTTGATGAGATCAATGAATGAAATACTTTGACCAAATGTTTGAGATCCTTATGAGTGATTATGATAGTGTATCATAGTGAACTCATGATTAAGGCACAGTGATGTCTAAATCATGAAGGAATCATACTCTAAGGAGTTAGAGAATGATTATCAAATAACTGAATTCTTCTTAATCAAAGAATACCTCACACTAATAAAGGACATTAAGAATCACAAGGAGTTGTAAGTTCTTATATCCTTGACGGATACACCTCGTTTATCATATGATGAGTTATTCATGTGATGAGTCAACTATATAGATGAATATGAGAACCAAATTTTGAGTTATGGTTTATGACCATTACATCCTAAATGACATCCATGTCAACCATAAGGTATGACCTTGATGGTAGCACCCATTGGATGAAATCCATAAGTGCAAATGAATCTTAAGTGTTAAGACACATGGATAACATTTTGAGAAGGATGATGCTTGTTGATTGCAACTTAATGACTAAGACATTTGGCATATGGATACTAAAACCGCATTCCTATGAGGAATAAAACAAGGATGTGTATGTGACACAACCTATAAGGTTTATGAATCCACTAATGCAAATGAAGTCTATAAGTTACAATGGACTAATCAATGTGATTGATTGAATACAAGAAACTCAGAATTAGATCTTTACTTTGATGATATAGTCAAAGGGTTTGACTAATACGTCAAAGATAAAGAAGGGATCTGTAATTTAGTGGAAGCGTGTTCACATTCCACATGTTGATGTTCTAGAATGGAAATCCAAAAGTAGAAATTATCTTTAAGGAAGATAGAGATGTTTCCTATGTGATAGGAATAGAGATCTATAGATATAGTTCTCGAAAACCTGTTGACCTAAAAAGAGAAAGCATACACTGGCAATCTGTACTGAAGGGTTTAGTATGCATAGATTCAGTGGGAGAAAACTTGTCCATGTTACATGGAGTTAGTATCCCAAGGCCAAGTGTCCAATTCTTGTGAAGAATGGAAACACTAAGAATAGATATGGATCTATCATATATGTAATCATCCCATTATCTTGCATGTATCGACATGGCAAGAACAAAATGCATTCATCATCTTGTATGTAGGACATGGAAATATGATGTGCCCATCCTGATAACTCGTATGTGGGACATGACGAGTGGATGTCTGTCTACTTCCAGTAAGGGTTACTAGAATACCATGAGAACTTGATAAGTACTTGAGAAGTACTAGTTCTATGGAGATAAGGAAGAGTTCAATGTAAAGAGTTACATTGATGCGAACTTCTGAAAGGACAGAAAATTAATCACAAAATATATATAGGATATATAAAAGTGAAAGTTTGTTGATAATTGAAAGTGTTCCAATAAAGCCATTTAAAAGGAAATGCCGAGTATCTATGCGTTAGAGAACAACAGTGGATACTAAATGGATCTGTAAGTTCATGAGATGTATTTATAGATATTCTGCTTATTGATGACATGTATGGAATCCTTGATCATGCAATGTGGCTAAAGGTTAGCAAAGGAATACTAGATCACATATTATAGAAACTCCATCTCATACGTGTGACGTACAACAAAGAGATGTGAGACATGCAATTGATACTGACTTTGGCAAGGTGTTGTCATAACTCACTATGTTCACACTAGAGCACAATAACATGTGGGACATGTTTGAAGATCATTATGAATATAATTCAAGGGTGATTGGCTCGCAGTGCAAGTGGGAGTCTGTTGGTATGTATGCCCTGAGAGCCAATCATGGGATGATTGGTGGGATACATTAAGATTGATTTGATAAACATCAAAGGCAAGCTTCCAATTCTTTCTGGTTCTATCATATGAGATAGTGATAGAATAGATTGAATATCTAGAGATTGACAATACTCAATGATGTATGCTTTTAGGTTCAGGAACTGAACGATGAGATCATACAGATGCTAAGAGTTTGCACATTCTCTTTATGTCCCTAGTCAGATGTCATTATGGAAGGTAGATAGACAGCAATGACACACAAGATTAGATTGTGGTGTTGGTTGATGACAGAATCTCATTAGTCATGATATAGAGATATCAAACCAAACACATAGGTACTTGTTAGAGAACAAGTGTACCAGACAAACCCACCGTGAGTTTGACACATGGAACCATGACATGGTAGTGATAGTCAGTACTCACAGTGATGGTGGTGAGTGTGATTCTTTGACCTGAAATCACTACACTCAACACATGTCGTTGGGCACACTTTGACATCATCAAACGTAGTCCTGAAACATGGGTTGTTATAAAGGTGATGATTGGATGGCTTTGACACATGGGGCTTTTGAGGGGTGAGTGATAGATATGGGATTTGTCCCTCCTGAGGGAGTTTGATATCCATGGCCACTTGATGAATAGGATTGAGAAAGGCGTTCATGCATGTGTGAATCAATATGTGATACTGATGTCATAACATATCTCTTCTAATCTACTCTGAGATCAAGAAAGTGAATGAACATTGACAGGATGACAGTTCCATGCCTCGAGTTCATTCGGGATATTAGTGATAAAGGAATTATACATTCACCGTAACACCATTCACGGATTGTAGGATTCAAAGTTGTTCTCCAACTTTCTATTTCACTTGGGTAGCACTGATGTGTGACTAGGAACTGCTCTTTGCTTGTGAAGTCATAAGTGTTATGGACTTTCACTGCCAACGTGAAAAGGACCTACAGGGTCACACACATAGGATTTAACCTAGAAGAGGATTTTTGTCCACAAACAATGTTTAGATTGATTACTAAAGGAGTTTAGTAGTTCAATTGAACACTCAATCAATTGATAGCTCAGTATCATAATGTTCAAGGTGTTGGACTAATTGATTAGAGTATCGGATTGATTGAAACTGCAATTGACTATTTCTACACAATTTGCACTCCCAACCAATCGGCTCATGTGATGAACCGATCGGCTGAGCTTGGTGAACCGACCGGCTCAGATGGTGAGTCGATCGGCTCATGGACAGCGTGAAATGATGATTTCAAGTGTTGAAATGATCAGTTCAACTGGTGCAACTGAGCAAGTTGGGAAAGTCAGGTTGGTGAGAAATTTCTTTTCATTTCACTTGCCCATTTTGATTGGAACAAGGATTGGTATTTGGTACCAATTAGAAACAAAAGAGGAAAAGTCAATCGAGAATTGAACAGGACCACAAACCGACCGGTTCAGAAGTGAACCGACCATTTCATGGGTCCCAACCGATCAGTTGAGGTGTCAACCGACCGGCTCAGGTCCCCAATCGACCGTTTCAGAAATGAAACGATCGGTTCAGGTTGCGCAGTTGGTTGTTTTTTTGGAAAATCTCGAACCCTTCTACTCCTGCTTTAGTCCCACATTGTCTGGGATAGAGAACCCTGTCCCATAACCCTCCTATATATATAGGGGTATTGGGGGCTTCTCAAAGTACAACTCAGTGCAACCAGTTGCTCTGTAAAGTTATCGTTCTCTCTAGTTTTGGTAATCGAGAGAACCCGAGCAAGTTCTACCCGATAAGGGAGGCAAAGCAAGGGAAAAACAACTGCAAAAAGAGACTGGTAGCAGGAGAGTGTCTTAGTGACTACTACGCTGACAGGAGGATGCGACTCCTTCCAATTCCTTGTAGGACCAGGAGATTGGAGTTCCAGGTGGTCCGTGTGGACTACTTCAGAGGCGGGAGATTTCTTCCACTCGGAGGACAGTTGTCAATCCCGACAGTCCCGGTGATACCATGAGTCGTCAGTCCCGGTGCGACTAGGAGCTGCACAGACACCATCCAAGACCGGAGGTGAAGATCGTGCAAGCTGCGAGGTATTGTCTCTGAGAAAGCCTCGGGACAGGGTATGATTCCACAAACCATCCTTTCCTATTGTATAGACGTTGACGCGTTTCCTTGTTCTGGGTTTGGGGAGGAGAATTTTTTTGTTTCCGCTGCCTTCTCTGCCTCCCCTAAAACCCAACATGTGATCCCACTAGTTGTTGGTTGTTGGTGCCTTCTGTGGTAGAAGAGTCATAAAACAAAAACAACTAGTGGTTCTCTCTTATGGTAAGAGAGGGTCAGGGACTTTGTCTTGAAGTAAAGTAGCGACTGACAGTTGGTAGCACATTGGGTGCACCAATAGTGCATCTCTCTTATGGATGAGAGAGGGCCAACGACTTTGTCTTGAGGCAAAGTAGCGGTTAGAAGTCGGCAACACAACGACAGTGCATCGACAACAGAGGCGGGTCTGAGTAGCGGAGGACGCATATCAGTTGGTGGCACTTTGTTGGTGCTACGACATCGACATCCACGATGGCACATCCGAGCGGAGGAAGACACTCATCAGTCGGTGGCTACAGAAATGATGGCAGACTTTCCAGTCAATAGAGGACGCACAATAGTCAGCGACACATAGGTGGTGCATCAACTACAACAGCGGATCCAAGCAGCAGAAGACGCACACCAATTGGTGGCACAATATTGGTGAACGAAAATGACAATGGTCCATCCGATTAGCGGAGGATGCACATCTACTCTCTATGGAAGTGAGAGTTGTGGCGATATTTGGGCTTTCTAGTTGGAGGCATCAGCTAGAACGAATACCAAGAAGATGGTAGCCAGGTAGGCGACCTCGGCAGGAGAAGAGGCGACCCGATCAACAGTCGCAGTGACAACAAGCAATCCCACCAGCGGCAGTGGTGTCATGAGGAGAAAAAGTGAAAAGAGAGGGTTTGAACACATTATGTGTAATTTCATTCTTCTTTATCTTTGTTCTCGGGAAGGGGGGCTTCCTAGATTGAGAGGAGATTAAATCTGGGTAGTGTGAGTTTTAATTCAGATTACTTAGTGCTTGTTGGCCAGTATTGCCCTGTAGTTTTTCACTCCTAGTCTTCGAGAGTTTTTTCCACGTTAAGTCTTGTGCCTTCCATTTTGTAGAGCATTGCCACTTACCCACTACAATTTCCTAACAAGTGGTATCAGAGCAAGGTTTGAAGGATTTAGTGGACATAGTGATATGACATCTGAAGACAGGAAGGGCAACGTCGACTAGAAATGATCACAGAATAGCCGCATGTTTGAGATGCGGGATTCAATCTAGAAGAGCAACAATATGCAACAGGATGACTCCCAGTCAGACAAGGTCTCTCCAAAGCCTTCTTCTGGGCAACATGTGTGTGAAGAAGAAGGCCAATGCAATGTGTGATCAGCTATTAAATCTAAAGTGGAGGATCAAGCTTCTATAGAGGAGTTCCATACACTGGGGGATCATTATCAAAGGGTTTCTGAGCCTTGGTATAGAAGGTCAAAAATACATTCTTCATCAAAGATGGCTTGATTGATCGATCAGGGGGAGCTTACAATGTTCCAGGTGCAGACATGGAGAGAGAAGCGACATTGGCATGATATTTCTTCTCAATTGCCTGGGAACAGAGTGAAGTCATGCTGGAACTTCAATAAGATGGATGAAGATGACATGGTGCTGACATGTTTGAGGAGATTGGATCTATCACATGTCTTGGCAGGGTACAGAAGATACTCCAGATGGTCGCTGAAGACAAAATCTCCCTCATGGGTTGGAGGGGGAGATTGTTGGATCGGAAGGTTCCGACCCATGTCCTATTGGGATTTGGACTTAATAGGAGTTGGTTTGTATTTCCAATCCAAATGGAAGTTAAATCCAAGAAGAAAAGAAGATGTCTCCTTACGTGCAACATTAGAATTGAATTGGGATTTAATTGGAGTTAGTATTTTGTGTTGCCAATCCTAATATGAGTTCAGTCCAAGAAGAAAAGATGGTGCTTATGTGCAACATGGAGTTGGACTAGGATTTGAACTAGGACTAGAATTCCTTACTACCATCACATGCATGGAGGCCTGTAAATAGAGGCCCTCGGGGAGGCTATTGAGATTATCCCACCGGTTGGTATGTGATCTCACCAGTTGTTGGTTTTGCTCTCTTATGGAAAGAGAGGGTCAGCGACATTGTCTTGAAGCAAAGTAGCGACTGACAGTTGGTAGCAGATTTGCCTTATGTGGTAGAAGATCCAGAAAACAATAAAAATTGGTGGTTCTCTCTTATGGTAAGAGAGGGTCAGTGACTTTGCCTTGAAGCAAAGTAGCGGCTAATAGTTGGTAGCACATTGGGTGCACCAATAGTGCAACTCTCTTGCGGATGAGAGAGGACCAACAACTTTGTCTTGAGGAAAAGTAGTAGTTGGCAGTCGGAAACACTACGATAGTGCATCGACAATGAAGGAGGGTCCGAGTAGCGGAGGACGCATATCAGTTGGTGGTACTTTGTTGGTGCTACGAAATCGACATCAACGACGGTGCATCCGAGCAGAGGAAGATGCTCATCAGTCGGTGGCTACAGAAATGATGGTGGACTGTCTAGTCAGTGGAGGATACACAATAGTCGGCGACACATAGGTGGTGCATCAACTACAATTGTGGATCCAAGCAGTAGAAGACACACACCAGTTGGTGGCACACTATTGGTGAATGACAACAACAATGGTCTGTCTGATTAGCGGAGGATGCGTATCTACTCTCTCTCACAGAGAGAGTTGTGGCAGTACGTGGACTTTCTAGTTGGAGGCGTCAACTAGAACAAATACCAAGATGACGGTAGCAAGGTAGGCGACCTCGTCAGGAGAAGAGGTGACCCGGTCAATGGTCGCAACGACAACAACACTACTACAGAAAATGCTTTTTACAACAGTTCATTTTCTCAATTTACAACATGTGTTAACTGTTGTATTGGATCGCGTGGTCTTATGGGGGGGTGCTTTACACAACACGTGATCGCATGTTGTAATAGATGTATTTTATACAACAGTTGAAACATGTTGTCTTTTAAGGAATGGCCTGTTGTAATATGGGTATTTTACACAACATGTGGTGCACCTGTTGTAATATATATTATACAACAACTGAACGACGTTGTCTTTCGCTAAACACACCCGTTGTAATAGGGGTATTTTTTACAACATGTGATTCACCCGTTGTAATATATATTATACAACAGTCGAAGCATGTTGTCTTTCACTAAACACACCCGTTGTAATAGGTAGGTCTATTACAACATGCAGTGCACCTGTTGTAATATACATGTTTATATAACAGTTGGAGTATGTTGTCTTTCCATACATTTAACCGTTGTAATAGGATTGTTTAGACAATATGGTGTGTGTCTGTTGTAATATACACAATTTATACAACAGGTTATGCATGTTGTAGTTCACTAGAAACACCTGTTGTAATAGGTGTATTTTTTTCCTGACAAACCTGTTGTAATAGGTGTGGATAACACAACATGTGTTGTTTGTTGTAGAATCATACATTTTACAACATATCATTAACTGTTGTCTTTGATTAGAGTTTGACAGGTCATATATTGAACCAATTGTATTGATCAAATTAACCATATTATTAATAAACTATAATAAATATGCAATTATACTTTTTCATTTCACAAACAAACACATAGTTGAACCAAATTTCCATCAAATCTTGAAAGAAACTCGTACTAAATTTAATTAATATTAAATCATCCATACAACGATTCAATGATACAAAGTACTGAGTATCCACTCTAGAATCAAACTGAAAACTAACTAAAAAAGTTTCACACATTGGTTTATGCTAAAGAACAAATGTCTCCCCCACATGTCACATAATTTTATGTGTGCTCAAGAACACATGTCGCCCACTCGTTTCGGACCTCATCGATTTCTTCTTGGTTGAAGCAACGACCAATATACTTCGAATAATACTGCAATCATATGACAAATATATCAACATATTGTGATTTTTTCAATTTATTTAGAAATTTGAACAAACTAAAAGAATATAATGTTAAGTAGCTTACACATTCAGGAATATTTCTATTTCTCACATCAAAAATATCTTTCATATACTTCAACACATAATACCCACAATCTGTATTGTTCGGTTGCTTTGGACACTGTACAAAATAAAAATTAATTTGTTATCCAAATAATTGTGAGAACTTGTTAGCAAATAAGAGGATGGAAAGGTATAAATAGCCAAAAAACTTAATAAAAGGTATGTGTAAACAGAATCAAAAATGCTATAAGAGTGAAAAAGGCATGATTTATTGCTGAAGAAGGCGTGGTTTATATGCCATACTAGATGATGCAAAACTTGCTACAATATCATGTTTGAATGCTAGTTAAGCAAGTAGACAAATGCTACAATATCCAAAATTAGAGGAAAGTAAGTCTAGCCATCAAATACAAGTCAAGAGTGCTACTCTAGTTTATGGTTTTTGAGGTGGCTGGCGCCAGGCATTTCAGGGGGAAACAGGTTCACCCGGCTCCCATGGATGAACAATGACTAAGGCACCATCCATCATTCAGGGGGCCTCGTCGAGAATCTTATTCCTCTCTATCTCCGTCACCATCTTAATAACGAATCTTGTAGTTTCTTCAGCCACGATCTGAAACTCCTCGCTCAGACACCAATGTCTTTTGATCCATCCATGGATTTGACCCTTGAAGGGTTTTCTTCCGGTAAACTGAAGTGATATATACTCCTTCCAGTTTGGGATTGAATCATTCTTGGTGGAGAAGGAGAAGACCTTCACCCCATTTCTGACGTCCGATTCCATGAACTTGATGATAGGCTCATCGCTGCAAGCTTTCCCAAGTTTGAGCAGAATGCCCTAAGTCTAGGCACCGGCCCTGATAACTAAGCTCTAGTTCCCAATATGCTCAAAGGAAAAGGCGGTGTTACTGCTTTTACAAGTATGGATCACAATATATGAATTTGGAACAATTCTGAATAGTTATAATTCTAATGTACTTGGTTGGTTACTTTATAAAGAAGTCTTCAACAAATGTAAGTCTAGAGTGCCTAAGAAGTTGTGCGCTCGAGGCCCCAAGGTTCTCTAATTGAAAGGTTGGATTACCTTGCTGCTGTGCTGATACATGGTGATCACATTATTTGTAATTGAAGCAAATCTGAATAATGGTAATTTGATGAATTGTTGAAATATTAAAAATAATAAAGATACAAAAAGGTACGTAGAATATACTTTAAGCTGAAAGGACTCTGGATTTCATTAATGTGTTGTTATGTTCACATCTTATTGCTATAAATAGACATAAAATATACATGATATCTTTCTCCAAAGAGCAGTTTTTCCAGCTAAACAGTTACCAATAACCCACGTGCTGGTTTTTAGCTCCAGACTTACCTTTTAGTATTCTGATATTTGTTTTCTTATGCCATCTACTGATTGTTTGTAAAACCACTTTAAAATCACCTCTTCAATCTGATCGTTAATTCCAGACTTTGGCTGCTCTTCATTATTCCTGGTTTTGGCTCTTTTTTTCCTGTAATTATGTCAGTTTATATGTAGGAATTGAAATTAACGACGAGGAGCTTGCTCATTTTGTTGAGCATGTTGATAAAGATAACGATGGAATAATAACATTTGAAGAGTGGAGGGATTTTCTTTTACTATATCCCCATGAAGCTACCATAGAGAACATATATCAGTAGTGGGAAAGGGTTTGTCTAGTGGACATTGGTGAACAGGCTGTTATTCCTGAGGGAATCAGCAAACATGTAAATGCAAGCAGATGTCTTATTGCTGGTGGAGTTGCTGGAGCCATTTCTCAGACTGCAACTGCACCTCTTGACCTCCTTAAGGTAGTTATGTAGGTTCAGACAACAAAAGCTCAACTTACACCTGCAATAAAGAGAATACAGACAGAGGGACGCATCTTTGGTTTCTTTAGAGGAAATGCGTTGAATGTAGTGAAAGTTGCACCTGAAAGTGCAATTAGATTTTACACATATGAAGAAATCTATTAACCTCGGTTGACGGATGGTATTTTCCTGTAGTCTTTTTTTTTTGGTCAGTCAAACTCCTGTTGCTTTTTTTCATTTTTGGTTTAGAAAAATACAAACTTGTTAGTTCTCAAGATGAGGAACTAATTATATAAAAAAGAAACTCTCTATACAATTGAGATAAAAATCTCTCAAGAAGTATAAGCATATGAATAGACAGAAGAAAAAGCCCAAAGAAAGGAACAAGCCCTGCATAACAGCACCCTAAACTGATATATAATCATCAAAAAACCTGCAGCACCACCTCCAGCAAGCTGAAAACAGTAGGCAACCGCCAAAGACAAGAGAGAGCTCTATCATACCACGGAAAAGGAACTCATTCATTCCCGAACCAACATGAACCACCACGAACAAAACAACAGAAAACTACATTTCCAGCCGGAAAACATCCACAAAGCAGATTCAGAAGAAACAAGCCAAGACACCTTGAGCGAGCTCTGCCACTCCACACAGGATAAGCTCGACCACTCAAGCACCACCAAAGAAACCACCCAATCTCCAGCAGATATAACCAGGAAACAAGAGGGGAAAACAAAACCACATCAGCAGCTTGAGAGAGCTCTGCCACTCCAATAAGATAAGATCATCCACTCAAGAGAAGATACACATCCTCAAATGCTCAAGCAGCAACAACTCAAAGCAGCTCAAAAGCCTACAGAACAGTCGCTCAACCAGCCTCATAATGAGAAGAACTCCATCCAAAGAAGCCCGGCAACTCAACCAAAGTCAAAAGAAAGATATACAAAACAAAACAAAAAACCACATCAGCAACTTGAGAGAGCTCTGCCACTCCAATAGGATAAGCTCATCCACTCAAGAAAAAGAGAGCCCTCAACCGTATAAGAAGCATCAAAACAAAACAACTCAGTTGATTATAGGACTGCCGCTTAACAACCTCAAAGATGAACTCCATCCATAGCAGCCCTACAACTCAAACAAAGGCAGAAGATAGATATGCAAACAGGACCTGAAAGCAGCTATACAGAGCTGAGAACCAGCAGAATGAAAAGAAGAAGGAATTAGGCAGGCCAAAAACATATGACCTCTTGCATAACCCTCTTACTAACATCTTTGGGTAAAGATCCAAGGTTATCATGCACTCTAATATTCCTTTCCCACCAAATGTGATAAAGAGAACTAAGAAAAAGAAACTTATCTTTCTTATTCTGAATTTTTAGAAGATCATCCAACGAGTTAAAACTCAAAGGAACAGTAAGCACTTCTTTTAAGCCATTCCAAACATTTTTAACATACGAGCAGCAAGTCAAGAAATGGATAGAGCTTTCACAATCAGCCTCACAAAGATGGCTGTAGCCACTGTTTTGTATTTGATATTGACATGTTATAGCTGTTGTCAGTGATGACATAACTATCCTAACCCTTTTGTAGGAGCGGCTGTTGCTGGAGTGGGAGAGTCTGAGATCGGCGGCGACGGAAAGGCGGCGGCAAGATGGCTAGAGGTTTGAAGAAGCATTTGAAGAGGCTCAATGCCCCGAGTCACTGGATGTTGGACAAACTTGGGGGCGCCTTTGCCCCCAAGCCATCTTCTGGTCCTCACAAGGCTAGAGAATGTCTCCCGTTGATTCTTATTTTGAGGAACAAGCTGAAATATGCTCTTACCTACCGTGAGGTCATTGCCATTTTAATGCAGCAACATGTAATGGTTGATAACAAAGTTAGGACAGACAAGACTTATCCTGCTGGTTTCATGGATGTTGTATCAATTCCCAAGACCAATGAAAACTTCAGACTTCTTTATGACACCAAGGGGCGTTTCCGTCTTCACTCCATCAAAGATGAAGAGGCTAAGTTCAAGCTCTGCAAGGTCAAGTCTGTTCGATTTGGCCAGAAGGGAATTCCCTACCTGAACACCTATGATGGTCGAACCATCCGCTATCCTGACCCTCTAATCAAGGCCAATGACACAATCAAGCTGGACCTTGAGAACCAAAAAATTGTGGATTTCATCAAGTTTGATGTCGGAGATGTTGTGATGGTCACTGGTGGAAGGAACACTGGACGTGTTGGTATCATCAAGAACAGGGAAAAACATAAGGGAACCTTTGAGACTGTCCACATTCAGGATGCAACTGGCCACAAGTTTGCTACTCATCTAGGCAATGTGTTCACAATCGGCAAGGGGACTAAGCCCTGCGTATCCCTTCCTAAGGGCAAGGGTATCAAATTATCCATCATTGAGGAAGCAAGGAGGAGGGCAGCAGCTGCAGCTATATGGATTTTCTCATGTTTTCTAGGAATGAGCAACTATAGACCCCTGGGTTGAACAAGTCCGGAGACCCACCAAAAAGATTTTGTAGGGTTGAGGCGAATATTGGTTCGTATGTTATTCAGAGTAATCAAACTTTTGGACAGTATCACTGAGTCCAATCAGTTATAAGGTATTACTTGCTAGCAAGAAAGCAACGCTTTTTGGTCTGCCCAAAGAAAGTAGAAATTACTTGCTAGTTGCTAAAGGAGATGCCCATCTGAAAGTATTGACCTTTAGTTTCGAAACGTTGCTATTCAGCCCAATAAAGATACACATAGAGTTCCTCTTTCATCACTTTGGTTGAGCATGAGGTAACATCAGGTCTCATATTTCTCTGATAAATTCAGATGTTTGGCTAGTGAAGCATTTACCAATTAACTGTATAACGTGCTTCCATTATAATCTCGTCTTTCCAGTTCGATGGTCTGAACATTGCTCTAGTTAGTTGCCATGCTATTATGTATCTGTCAGCTCGACGTATCAAAATATTGCAACAGTCTGCCATTTTTCAGTGTTACTATCATCTAATTTTTAATTAAAGAATCCATCTTAGAAAATGGGATTTGATGCTACCGTGTTTGTTTCTGGTGATTGCCCATAATCCACTTTTTCTTTTTTGCTGCCTTTGCTGTGAAAAAATGAAGTTTAATTACTGCCCCAGTGCTAACCGTGCTAATACTTCTGGAGGTACAGTCAATGGCTTTAGAAATGGCAGCACACAACATTAGAGTTAACTCCATCTCACCTGGATTGTTCAAGTCAGAAATCACTGAAGGATTAATGCAGAAAGAAACACGTCCTTGTTAATAGACTCTTGACCATCACATCCATCCTTTAGTCAATCATGTCCTTGTTGGAAACATTCTCATGTGGTTTCTTTGCTTATACTATTTCTCCCCACCATTACATTCCTGATCTCACTCATGCCCAGCTACCAATCAGAACCACATGCACCTATGGTTGGATCATACAACATCAAATCTCTGATCTAGCCCCATCGTCAATCGCCAACTCCCAATGGGGCAAAGGAATGGATGCAAAAACCCACATATATCATAAACCAAAACTTGTTGCCTATTACAAACATTGTAGTTTGTTTCCTCTCTCCCGACTACATGTACCTTCAAATGGAGTTGCATCATCATGATTCATAGGAGAGCACCTAGGGCTTAGATATTTCCTATACTATGAATTTGAATTGTTGATGTTATTAAGATCAAGCTCTAATTCGGGTAATGGAAGTTGCTAGGATGTCTAAGCTTGTACTTCTATTCATTCTAAAAATTATCACGCACAACAACAAACAAACATAATAAATAAATATAAAGTATACATAACATAATATCTAATGTAAAATTTGGAACCAAATGCTACAACTAGACCAATATAGGATGTTATGTGGCTTATCATTGTTTTTGAACCAATAGGCATCATCAGCAATGCTAGACTAATTAGGGTGACTTTTCTGTGTTACCGTAAGATGGTGTCCAGTGATTATGGACTCAAAAGGCTATTTGAAAATGAGGTTTTACAAATGTGAAGGCGTTAAAAAGATTTAGCAACGATATATTTCCAATCCAATTTGATGCTCATATTCCAGTAGTACATAATTTTACAGCAGCCTATTGTCATTAGGCGAATCATAGATTCTACAAAAAGGTGTTACACAAGACCAATGTACACTTAGATATTAGATGTATTCCAACAATATTATTATGTCTTCAGTCAATCTAATTATGGAAGATGCTTTCCTGAAAACTAAACAGTAAAGGAAGTAAAATTGATTGAACACTTACAGAAGCTTATGCATAGATGATTTGGGGTTTTAGATCATTGAGTAGACTGTCATACTTGTCAAGGTGGCTCCTTGGCATTCGTTGGGCATCACATAAACCACAAAAAGGATCCAGAGAAAAAACAGAACACAACACAACAAAGGAAAGGAAAATCTATTAACATTTATTGAGTAAAACTAGGGAACATAAGAACTAAAGGAAACAACATGAAATGTGAATATTAGAGATTTAATTGTTATCAATGAGTGATTCTTACTTTCTTTTCAAAATGCCACATGTAGATGTAGGGGCGACCTACCTGGTTAGATTATAAAGTTGACTGTGTTATTTTGAACAAAAGCAAAAAATTGCACTCAAAAGGTGTAAAATAAGGAAAAAGTTTCAGTTTAAATATGGTGGGTGCTACTATGTTCCAAAGTCTGAGTATTAGAGCATTTTTTTTGGGGGGGGGCATAGTCTGGGATAAAGGGTATATGAGTATCAACAAATTATATTCAAACTAGATAATGAAGTTGTGCCAAATAGAGTACTGCCCACTGCTAATAGGAAACCTCAGATTTTGTAATATTACAATAAAATATAAGTAGCAAAATGTGTTTAGAAAATATGAATAAAGTTTAGGCATAAGAAATTTTATGAGTAAGATAAAGCATAGAAGATGGCAATAAGAGAGCTTTATAGTATGTTATTATGCTAAAACAGAGTTCCTTACCCAACGTATCATGTTTTTCCATTAGGTTTTATCGATTAAAAGGTTATAGAAGGAAAATAAAAAAGTACAATACACTGTGATTATGCAATCAGAACGTATTTTCAAGTTGTAGAACCAAAGTTAGAAACATATCTTTATGATGTCTTTTAAAATAGGATCATCATTTAGTGTCCATGATAAACACGTTCATCAGTAGTTATAAATCAAAGGTTACTCTAACCGACTAAAAAATATGAACCTACTTCTCATTAGTATGTGCATAACACTTGTTTATATTTAATATGTAACGCATGGGGGATATAAAGTAATTATGCCAATAAAGAACATCAAACATTCTAGTTATATTTAACACGATAAAGTTCATTAGATCCCAGTTGAGAATTAAATTCTAAAATCAGGCACATGCCCAAGAAATTGTAATCGTGGTAAGAGAATTAAATATTACATGTTAGGTATATGAGATGGTATGAAGAAAAAATGCATGGTTAAATAATAATAAAAAGAAAATACTACATAATATGTTGCTGACTTTGACCAGATTCAAGCGGATCTTGAACGGGAAGAAATAATGTTGTTGCTTTATAAAAGTCAAAAAGCTAACCATATCTCTCTTTGGCCTCCCACCGTTAATGGGGCATTTCAATTATCAATATTTGACATTATCTACAAGTTTGATGATTGCCTCGTAGACAAGTTCCCATGTTGCTAATGACTTTAGGACTTCATTATAGAATGCCTTCTCCTTTGTCTCTTTTCTTCTTCCTGAAATGGGACATGATATAATACGTATAAGACGTTACACAGAATGAATTGCAAAGAAAATATGAATCGCAATCCTTGGCAGAACCTATTTTAGCTGATGGGAACGTGGGGGCTTCATTTCTTGTATGAGAATTCTCAGTAAAGCTTCAAAAAATGCATATGTAGAGCTTCAAAATCGTGCAAGAGGCTTTTAAGATGAATTTGCTTATTCATGAAACAAGTTGATTGTAATGAATTCCATGCCCGACAAGTACTCACTTGAAGCTAGATTTGCAAAACATAATATTCGCATCTACATGTTAGAATATGGGAGTCAAAAAACTGAAGCTAATGCAGTTTCTACAACAAGAGCGTGATCATCTTCTTGGACTAGATGTCAAAAGGAAAAGTTTTGGGAACATTCATTGAACCAATTTGAAGAGATGACAAAATAGTTATCTAATGCTTTCCATGTTGTTTACAAAATCCAAAGTTGTTGTTATTCCTAAGGATCAACGCTCCCATTTTGAGACATTTCTTTGGAAATTTGATAAGGTCATGGATGGGATAATTTCTTAATCAAAATAAAATAAGTAAGCCAATAGGAGACATTCACAAAGACCCCCAAGAGAAAAGAAAACTCAAATAGGAATTTGAAGCTAGCAGTGAGAATACGATGTGGTATAAAATATTTCTTCATCATCATCTATGCCTCAATCCCAACCATATTGGGGTTGGTTGCATGGATCCCTCATTTCCGGTGCGCTCTGTCATGGGTCATTTTCTAATAAAAGTAGATATAAAATATTGCAATTTTAATTATTCTGTTGAGGCATCCCTTATGAAGATAAAGAAAATATCAATATGTGTCTCACATCCATTTATTGTGGCTTGGAAGTATCACGTTTACCTTAGAGTATCAAGTAATGTTAGCATCAAATTCATGCCTAGTACATATACATGAACTGTTTCGTATGTCTTCTTGTTACATAAGATCATGGGATGTTTAAGAGCTAGTATGTGGTCAACCCTGGTCATCTACACCTGTTACACTCCAATAACCCATTCATCAAGTCTAATAAATCCAATAGCATTCTTACATACAGGAGACAATGTGGTCAATGTGGTGGGTGTCCAGCATATGACATCTTACATTGATAGTGAATACCAGTATACTTTACAGTTTATTGCTAATGACATGGATAATGAATTACTCAAGTGTGTTAGATTCTTTATCAATGTGAATAAATATCAAATACAGTGGAAAATCTCTTTAGTATCCGAGTCCAGATAACTAAACGAGTATAAAATGCTTTAATATTGAGAATGATGGCAATGAGTAAGCCTCTAATAGTCTAAAAATCCCCTATCATTTCGTTGCAAAGTGGATCAATTACTACATTACATCTAGCAGCCTAGATATATCACTCAAGTGTCTTATGCATCAAGTTAGAGGGTTGTTGGCATGAAGCCAAGGTCGTCCTCCAAAACGTCCAGTGAAGGAATAAAGTTACCGCACACCAAATTTTTTATGTAAAGCATTGTCACTAGACATTGCATAGAAACTTTTTGACAACTTCAGCTTATTAACAGTACGCGATAAATGCGCATAACCAGCTATTAAAAATATTCTACTGAGCGCTTACTGATATGCAGTTAGATCTTCTGAATTCTGAACTATAAAGAGAAGACCGTGGAAGACAACAGAGCAAGTACACCCAATCGAGATGGGGCTGAAAACTGGTGGGGATGAAAGAGAAAGCATGGCACCTTTTAGACGAAGGGGCCCGACTTTTATTCTTTTGGTTTTGGAGGAGAGCGACCAGATGCATGTGATATGGCTTCAGATGCTTGAAGACGGTTTCCACGTCGTTTAGGCGCTACACGGCCACCTCTGCTCCTACCTCCATTGTTAGAACTGTACGACAGAAGCTCAACATCAGAAAGGGCCTGAACTGTGGCCGCGAGTAGAGAGGGTGAGAGCTCGATCTATTGGGTGCTTGGGATGAGGGATAGGGAAGACGATGGGGCACATCCTGACGGGTGATTTGGGGGCCGAGGTGTGGAAGATGAGTGTGCACGAGCCGACGGGAGGGACAAAATGAGGTGATGCTGCGGGGGAGGGATTCTAAATCAAGTTGTGCAATTGGAAGAGTAAGGGCCTACTCACGCGCCAATTGAAAATTTGGAGGAAGTCCGAAGCCAAAATTTTGTATTTTTGGGAATGATTGTTATTTACGAGGGAGAGTGGAAGAGGAGAAAGGAGGATTTGCAAAAGTATTTTATTTGCAGTTTGCTCGGAAACGTAGTCCAAGTGTAGTTATTATAATTAACTATATATCTTTTGTTTACATTATTATAATTTATAGAGAAACATACTTTTAACTATATATAAAATATATGTAGTTAGAATATTCGTAGCTAAATCATATTTTTTTTGTAGTGCCAGCGGCGGAAGAGTAGGAGGCGGGGAGAGTGGGGAACGAGGCGGCGGAAGAACGAGGACGAAGACACTGCGGCAGCAGTCGGCAGCGGAGGAAGGAGGATGAGCAAACTGCAATAGAAGACCGGCGGCGGAAGAGTAGGAGGCGGGAAGAGCTGGGGCACCATGTGATCGATTTTGGGGGAAAATTGAAGGACTAGCGTGCGGAGGAGGAGAATAAACGCGCGTGGGTTTTTTTTTAGCGTTTGATAATGTGTTTGGGCAGAGATGAATGATTGTGGGCAGCCTGGGCAGTTATCAGTAGCACATCCAATGGTTTGTTCCAAACACCAGCGGACAAACGCTATACAAATTAAAAGCTATTAAAATAACTAACTGTTTGGTAATCCAGAGTGGCTAGCTCTCGCTTAATATCCTTCTGTCGCCACCGTATAAAAATTACGTGGTATGAAATTACGTTGCGATCGGTGCAATCACATTCTAGAAAGTAGCATTTGTATGTATTTTAGTATATATATATATATATATATATATATATATATATATATATATAAACATGTAAATATATGTGTATGATTCATGTAGGTTAATTAGTTACTCTGTGACACATAGGGTGGTTGATAATTCGTTTCGAGTCAGTCAATTTTGGGTCCAAACATGACCCGGTCATAGAGTTCAATTGTCAGTAGTGCACCTGAAATTGAAACTAGATTTTGTTCGATTGGTGTCTCAATTGAGAATGACCCAGATTGAAAAAAATAATCCCCGAAAGCAAACCTGGACCTAGATTTGACAATTAATTAATTTATAAAAAAATAATTCTTTAATTCCACGTATCTAACAAAAACCATATTGGGAAAGTTAAAACCCAAAAAGAACTTGGAGCCTCTTCACGGAAGTAAAAGAGATAATGGTTGGTTTAATATAGTTAATATTGGTTAGGAAAAAATTTAATGAGGGTCAGGAGCAATCCTTGGGTAAATTAAATAATAGTTTGGGATACATTTCCATGAGGTCAGGGATAAGCTTTTGGAAAAAATTTAATATACTCATCAAGGATAGCATCACAAGGGTCAGGGATAAGCCTTCAAAAAAATTAATACACTTGTCAGGGATTATGTCCTTGAGGAAAAATCCTTCGGCTTGTTGAGTTTTGTAGTAGTGATTGAGGGGAAATAGTCTTTAGAAAATATTGAAACATGAAACAATGTTAAGTGAGTACTTTTTAAACAATTCGGAAATAAATTATTTTGTTTGGGATAATACGTGAAAATGCATAAATGACGAATAAAACACGAATAATTCGTAAAATTCGGGGAAAATATGAGTTTAATACGAAATTCAGGAGTACCATACGTCTAATAAAAAAATTGTATATTATACGCGAATAATTGAAAATTTCAGAGAATTATGTGAATATGACGTGTTGTTTAACTATGGTCTTTTACAAGATGTAGCTAGTACAACAGGTGATATCATGTTGTGTAATAATAGTATATTACAATGGTTTAGTTTACGTTGTGTAATGGAGGTCTATTACAACGATGTTTTATGTGTGGATATTACAACAGGTTACAACATGTTGTGTAATTATAATATATAACAACAGGTTGGAGTCTGTTGTCTCATGTTGGGATATAACAATGAGTTTTAATATGTTGTATTATGGTGGTCTATTACAACATGTACCAAATACAACATGTAAAGGCATGTTGTATAATTAATACATACTACAATGGGTGAGTCTGCGTTGTGTAATGATGGTCTATTACAACATGTGACTATTACAACAGGTCAAAATATGTTGTGTAAATAACATCTTTTACAACGGTTTTGAATATGTTGTGATACTACAACCTATTACAACACTTTAGCAGTTGTTGTAGTATCCCCCTATACTACAACAAGTTTGACATGTTGTAAATGACTTGTGTTGTATAAAATATACAATATACAACACAAAAATGGGCTTGTTGTGATAAGTATGCTAACTACAACACAATCATCAGATTTGTTGTCTATCTCCCGTTGTAAAAAGCATTTTCTGTAGTAGTGCAAGCAATCCCATCAATGACAACGGTGTCATGAGGAGAAAAAGTGAAAAGGGAGGGTATGTACACATTGGGTGTAATTCTATTCTTCTGTATCTTTGTTCTCGGGGCAGCGGGGCTTCCCAGATTAAGGGGCGATGAAATCTGGACAGTGTGAGTTATAATTCAGATTACTTAGTTCTTGTTGGTCGGTATTGCCCAGTGATTTTTCTCTCCTAGTCTTCGGGAGAGTTTTTCACACTAAATCTTGTGCCTTCAGTTTTTTAGAGCATTGTCACTTACCCACCACAATTTTCTAACAAAAAAAGCACAAACCACAATTCAGAATTTATCGTATTTAGATGTAAAGGGTCCAAAATAGTTTACTTTCAAAATTTTCCATTGATAAGGACAACAAGGCATATAATTGTGCCCACTATAATATAATAAAATTAGATGTAAAGGGCCCAAAATAGCTTATTTCCAAAATTTTCCAATGATATAAAAATAAGATTTCCAATTACGTAGATATGTCTAGATTCTGTGTTGATCCATAAATTTATTGTTTTTCATCAGAAAAATAAGTACTTGATATCAACGCTTAGGTCTGGGTCGACTCAGGGTTTTAAGTTTCACATTCAAATTTGAGTCCGGGTTGGATAAATCAAGGACAACTTCAACTTCTAGTTAAACTAATAAAATAACTTAATTATGTGGAACTAGAATATTGACACACTTACCCAAGTTATAGGTTCTAATGGCTATCAATCCTATTTTGTTTTCTGTTGAATATATTTCTTGAAGTCATGGACCATATCGCTTCTGGATAAATAATTAAATAATCAAAACTATTTCAAGATCATTATACAGCTTAAGAGTTGGGATTGGATGCCTTTGACTGGCAAAAAATTTAGTCAGTAGGAACCAAACCAAACCCATAATTCTTACACCCCTAGCCTCCTATTTGGATCGACATTGGGATTTCACTAACTGTATTGACATGGTCATGGACTCTTTTCATGTCATTATAAATTAAGCTAAAATTTCTTTCGCAAACCAGCTAGATCCATTTTGAAAAGTATGGAAGAAACAAGATTCATCTTGAATGTAGTTTGATTATGATTATATTTTATTTGAATAACAATAGGAACTGCATGGTTCAGGCTATATTCAATATCAATCCGGTCAGGCTCTATTTGTTTATTCGTCAAAATGACATGTAATAATAATTTCAATCTTTCTTATAAGTTTTTAATTTGATGAATCTACATTGGTTCCATGTTAAATAGGGTGATTGATATCTAAGTCCATGTCGATTCTGGTCACTACATTTAATCATTGTTTGAAACCCAAAACTGACCCCAATGGTTTAATGTAGTTTCCAGAACTAACCTAGACATAGATGTCAATCAAACTATTCAACGTGGAACCTACCTAGATTTTATCAAATTGGAAGTTTAAAGCTAGGGATGTGAGATATTATTATGCATCTGTGGTTTGACTAATATCTAAATAAAACATGCCTGGACTAAATTTGCATCTATATTGATTATTGGAATTCAGATTGCTATCCAAAAATCTGACTAAAACCAAAGTGCATTTAATATTGCCATTTTGTCAATGCTTTCCAAAATTAATCTATTTAGAGTCTAACTAGTTGGTCAAATAAATTTTACCCAAATCTAAAATGGGCACACTCAATTCTAAGACCAGCATATCGAGATTGTGACATTCCACTTGGAGCCAAAAGCTGCTAGGCATGCCAAAATTTTGGATTTGGATCAGTTCCCACAAAAATTAACTTTATGATAGTCAAACCTGTACCACACTGATCCCAAATCTCAACTATATAATGAGATTGAAATAAAATTCAACTATTAGATTTAATTACTTAGAACTAACATAAGCATGCATATTATGTAATGTATCAAACCCAAAATAAACTTAGATCAATAAAAAATAGAACTTATAAATTAGATGTGTCAACTTTCTACTTCCACATAATTTAGATTATTTTACTACTCTATCTTTGAGATGAACCTATACACAGTTTGTCCAACCTTGACCCAAATTGGGATGTGAAAGTTAGAACCCAGAGTCAACTCAGACCTAAACTTTGGTCTCAAAGAGTTTTCATTCTGGGTAAAACATAACATATGTATGGATGTACACACATCTTTACATAACTACTTAATTGATAAACCTTATTCTTAGGGTAAATTTTGAAAGTAAATTATTCTATACCATCTACATCTACGTATTTTAGATTGTATCTACTGAAATTAGATGATTTATTGTCGTTACTTAGCACAGTAACATACAATTTTAAGAGAATGAGGACAAAAAGGGGTTGAGGAGGTGGAATAACAGTAAATATATAAATAGTTTCCTTCAATATAAGAAGAGGAAGTGTTGACATAGAATTTCTTTAGTTTCAAATGTCAAATCATGACTATGGACTGCACTGATAACATGTCAGACGCCATCTACAACCACATGACCAACCATTCATTGGAATATGCAGCCACCCATTAGCTGCTTTTCATAACCCCACTAGAAATCAACCGTTTTCTTTTTCTGTCATCCATCCTCACCTCTTCTACACAATTAATATTCTCATAGAGCATGCATAATTAAACAATCATGTTAGTCTACAATCAGTTCTACATGGTTGTCGTCTTGCGATGGAGGTATTGGAGCCATAACATTAATTTCGTCTGATACCCATTTAGCTTGTATTATGTGAGGTTTTATCCCATAAACTATACAATTGTCCTTGTTACCTCTTACATAATGGGCTCATTTAATTTTTATGTTCACTAAAGTTGTGTAAGAGATTATGAATCTAGCTAGAACATATTAACTATATTAGTTAATATAGGTTAAGCCCAATGTAGGTACATCTAGTACATATGAGATGTGTAAAAAAAATTAATTTACATCTTTTCTGTAATAAGAAGGTAGATTAGTCCAAAATTTTTCACTTTTATAGTTTTGATTTTCCTTACAAGTAGGAATTCATGTGATACTAGTGTACAAAAAGTTCTAAGGAAGGGTATACCCTTGTGGTAGATATGGTGACCACACAGGCGTGCACACACTCGTACCCCATCGAGATCGGTCCCATGGGTTATACGTCGTGAGAATTATTGTTCATATTCTTTTTACCCAACTTCATACTTGCTTGATTAATTGTTTAATTAATATTTTTAAAATTATAAAGTGACTCCTCGTAATTTTTTTACATATACAATTGTGGTCGCATGATCAGGTCAAATTGAGAATTGGACTGTGAATGAAAGTACTATAAATAAGTTCATGGGCTAGGTTTAAACACAGATATCAGACCAAGAATGTTTTCCTTCGGGTTTGCAACCCTATCACCTGTTGCCTTTAGTAGCCACTACATATGTAGATTTCTCACGTGGAGTTTGTCTTTTGTGTGAAAAAATCCTCTTCTCAGTCACTCTCTTCTTTTGATGTGACCAATTGGATCACAGTATGTAACGATTGCTAAGTTGTAAGGTGATGCCATTGTTTCTCGTCAATGCACAAATGAGACAACGTCTTTCTTAGATTCAACTATGTATGCTTCGTTTCTAATTTTGTGGTATGTGTGATTTGTAATTTGGTTATGCGTACATGGCCTCTAGATCCACAATTGTACTGGTTATAATGTCTTTTATTTATGTCATGTGTCATTCATGTATATGTATATGCGAGAAGAATCTTGTTGCGAACAATCATTTTTCTATATTTGGAAAGGAGTGCAGTCCTCTCATATAAATAGGAGAAGAAACAATAACACAACACATAAAAAACTATAATGGGCCTATTATACTTAGGCCCATTTTACATAAGACTTAAGTGAAAAAAATAGAGTTAAAGGGAATAAAACAACTAAAGATAAATACAGATCTCTATACTCTCCCTCAAGCTCGAGCATAAATATCAATTATGCCCAGCTTTGCAAGATAGCTCTACAACTCTTTTGGCAGAGAGATACTTTGTAAAAATATCTATAGTTTGTTCATGTCTAGGCAGGAAAGGGGTAGTGATCTTTTACTCCACACAACATCTCAGAAAAAAGAATGCAAGGAAAGGGAAAGATAAAGAAGAAAATATTCTTCAATAATTAGTTTGAATTAGTTAAAAAATTTAGGGAAAAAAAGATCTATATGTAATGGCATGTACAACTTTCATAAAATTAATTTTAAATGTTTAAATTTTGATTTTGATGTGTATGTCCATATAATTAGTTTTGTATATTAAACAATTCTAGTACGAATTTAATTGCAGAAAAAAAAATTGATAGTCAATATAATTTCTTTTTCGCACATGCTCCAAGCATGTATAAATTTTTTCGAATCTAAATTTTTTAAATTTAATTTTTATGTGTATGGTAGTATATTTGGTATTATATACTAATCAATTCTAGTACGAATTTAATTTCAACCAAAAAAATTAATAGTCAACATATAATATATATGTTTCCTTTTTCACACATGCTCCGATCATGTATCAATGTTTTTTACAATTTTAGGTGTTTAAATTTAATTTTGATGTGTATGTCAGAATATTTAGTATTATATACTAATCAATTATAATATGAATTTAATTCTAACAAAAAAAATCGATAGTCAACATAATACATCCATGTTTCCTTTTTTGCACAAGCTCCGGTCATGTATCAATTTTTTAAATTCAAATATTTGAATTTAATTTTGATGTGTAAGTCTATATATTTAATATTATATACTAATAAATTTTAGTACAAATTTAATTCCAACCAAAACTTGATAGTCAACATATTATAGCCATATTTCCTTTTTCACACATGCTCGTGTCATGTATCAATTTTTTAAATACTCAAGCGATTAAATGCTAAATTCTGTAACTGCTTTTTCTGGGACTTAATTTTTCTACTTAATCTCGTGACTGAAACAATGTGTCGTTATGTCTATCACTTCTAAAATATCCCAATTGTGCAACCATTTTTCCAACCATTTAATCCCCCACTTCCTAAAACACCCACGCCTGCGACCGGTCAACATGAAAAGAATGACCTCAACTGTGCTCCCAACTCCTCTTAGCAAACCCCCATTCCCATCACCCCAGGGTCCTCTCTCTGATCATCCCAACTGTGCAAAAAGATTATCCCAACCCGCGCTCGTGCTCGCGCCTGCGCCCACGCACGCGCTTGTGCCCGCACCTGATCTGGTGTTGTGTTGGGTATATCCTCAACACTCTCTCTCATCCTCAATCCTGATTTCTTCTCCATGATCAAGTGTAATAGATGATCTTTCTAACCTTGTCGTCAGTTGCAAATCCATAAATTGGTGGATGCTCTAGCTTGGAATTGGGAACAACAACAGTCCATCCCCTTTGTTCTATCTTTTAATTTTTGTTTTTGCTTTATAATATTGAAATTATTTAACTTCCGATGCCTTCTTTTCTAATTGGGCCCCTTTCTTCTCATCCTCATTTTGTTGCTGAGAATTTGTAGCTACAAGTGTTCTAAACGACCGCCAAAGCACATCTGCATGCACTGGATTAGGCGATCTTTGAAGGGCATTGACGGAGGTTGAATCATCAACATCCACTCTACAGGTACCTTCATCATCTCTTCTCGTCTATTTCATGTGTTTCTTTCACCTCTTGGGTGTGAATCGGGTGCATCTTCATCATGGGCGTCCCTGTCATCTCTGTAATGGTTGTGGGAGCCATTTTCTTGGGCCTGAAGGGTGGTCTATGGGGCACAAGGTGTTTACAAAAATGATGAGTGATTGGGGCTCTATTCCATCATGCTTAAATCATGGTAATAAGACCTAGATGCTTGCGGGGAAGAACATGTACTTCTATGAACATCTCATATCCTAAATATATACATTTTCCCATTGTCCAAAACATGTTAGTCTCCAATCTCGTCTGATATTGTTCTGCTCATTTCTTAGTCTCTCCTATCCTCAGGCTACTGCTTGTAGGTGAGGGTTTTCTCTATTGCAGATCCCTCTCATATGAAAAGGGAAAGGGGCTCAATAAAGATGCTACTCTTTCTTATTGATAACTTAGATCTCTTAGAATCCATGGTATATCCTGTTGCCTTCGTGGATTTCTCAGATCTTCTAGGATCCTATTACAATTGTGTGAATATTCCCTCTGCTATACTGACTTCTGCTCTTTCTCATCTTCAAGTTGAATTCTTAGTGATTTTATTTCTATCATAATATAATAAACATAGCACCATTTATGCCTTACATACAATACACACAGAGATTAACTTAATAGCTTATGCCCATGAATATTATATCCTTATTTCAAGGGCGTGTACATGATTTTAGCTCCCTTATTTATGTGTGTCTGTCAAATGTGTATGTTTCTTTATAGTTTTGTGAGTTTCCATTTTAACAAGCTTCATCATTCAATTGGATTTTATACTTGAGGATACCTTATGGCATCTTCAGACCATTCTTTAAGAAATTACTGGTTCAGAATGATATGTACCCTGACCATCCATAAATGTTTTTGAAAGCTACCTACTTTATCTAATAAATTTTTGTTGAATATGAGGAAGGGGGACTCAATGTATCATATCTTCAACTTACAGAGACGACTTCTCTGATTAAGGTAGATTGGGAAGTGTTACATGGAATTCAATTTGGACATCCTTTTGTAGGTACAAGTAAGAAAGGAACTATATGGATGATGAATACATGTTATACCATAAAACTAAGTAGGTGGACTTCACCACACTAGAGAAAGGTTTATGAAATATTCCCATATGTATCTCCATATATAAGATGGGATATGGGATAGGAAACAAACTTTTGTGATACAATAGTTGGTTTGGATGAATGAAAACAATCCATGTCTTTTTTAAAAAAAAGCTGAGGAGATTAAAAACCAACCTATTTTTATGATTTTTTTAAATTTTTTGTTTACATAATTTAGTTTTATTTCTATCTTAATTTCCAAAGACAAACCAACAATATTGTTGTTATATGTGAATTTGAATATGCTATAGTATAATATGGCAAGTTCTTCATTAGCATTACATATTGTCCAAACAATAAGTTTCTTTTTATTTTTGATCTGGCCGTAGTAAAATTCTAAGTAATTTAAAAAGTTGAATAAATTTTGATGCTTGTGCAATCCTCAAAATATTAGTATGCCGTCTTTACAGGTTGGTCAAGTTCAAGTTCAACTTTAGAGTACTAAATTCAATAAGAATATGCCATCTTTTCAATACCTAACCTACTTTAGCTAAAAATATATTTATTGAGTATAAATACATTATGACCTGTTTGATGTTTTAGGACATTGTTTAACAAATTTGTAGTATTATGTGTTCTAATTGAGGTTTGGTTTGGGTATGATTGACCTGACCAGACTAGACTCCTACTTATTTATTTTCTATTTGAGGTATGGTTGGGTCTAATTAGATCTGATTGGCCTGACTAGGCTAGCGTAGATGTCATTTTGGCAACATTAAATAGGTGTTTAGGTAGTACCCTTCCACCCAAGGAGACCTAATTTGTCCAATCCCCACCTAATTTGGCATATAATTAAGACCTAATCATGCATAACATGACCAAATTATATCTTAGGGACTAGGCACCCAGTTTGAGTTTCCTTGGCCAAAGTTAACGGGGTCCTAGGCGGGCTTAAAAATCAGACGTGTTTCCCCAAATCAATTTTGTTTCCTCAAATTAGATCTAACATGTGTTCTATGAGATCTCGCCTAAGTGGTGCCTAGGCAGCCCAGGCATCCACCTATGGTCCAAATCCCAGGCGCCCAACCTAGTTAGGCCTCTAGGCAGCCTATGCGACACCTAGGCACGTCTAGGCTACTGCTGGACTTTTTTTTATATTTTTTGCTCTATTAAGATGATATTTGACTAGCTTACTATTGCAATGTTGCTCCCCACAATAACTAATTTACTGCTTCTATTCTATTACTCATCTACTACATGCTCCACCAACTTTTCCCTCCACCAAGCAACAACTTTGCTAATTGACCAATTTATTATTGTTCTCTCTTATAATTTACTGCAGCTCATATATTACTAATTTATTGCTGATCCACTAAGTTAAAAAAAAATGTCCACATTTTATCATCTGTGTAGACTTGTTGCAGTTTTATTTTTATTATTTTTTCGTTCTTCTCCCACTTTTCTATATTTATCTTCTTTTTCCTTCATCAAGCAGCAATGTGGTTGCTATGCATTTTTTTTCTTTATGTTGCTACTATGCAATTATTTCTTCTTTCTTTTTATTCTTAATTGTTCCTATCACAATTTGCGGTTGTGTTTTCTTATTGATCCACCAAGAAGAAAATTGGTTGCTACACTCTTCTTTTTCATCCCAATGTTCCTTCTATTCCCTATTTTTATTTCATCCTTCTCCTCCCTCCCACACTAATGCTCCTCCCTAGCTCCTCTTGAGATTTCCTACTGATTCATATATTGTTTATATGTTAATATATAACTATTTGTGCATATAATTATATTATATTACATATATTATATAGTATATATATGTTATAAAAAAAAGATGCCTTGAAACGCCTAGGCATCCGCCTATATTGTCTGGGCATCCCCAGGCAATGCTTGGCCACCTAGCCACCTGTACAACCATGGATCTAACACCCCATAGAGGACAAATGATCTCATATTAGCATTTCGACTAGATTCTTTCTAGAAAATGATGTCAACTTTTTAGTGCTAGGTTTTTATAGTGAACATATAATTAGTGTCCATGTGAATATTGCAAACTATGTGATAATTTAACATTCCATACATTCTTACACTTCTACTTTTGTATAGCAGTTAAAATGCTAGATTATTTTCTAGTTGAGGCCAATGTCTGATTTTGGTATATTTAAGGCCAATTTGGCAATATTATCTAGGCGTGTAGGCAGTTGTACCATACCAAATGTCCTAAATTTCACCTAGGATCAAGGTCTGAGCCTCAATTACTAGGGAATGAACAACCCAATGCCGTTATTTTTTCTAACCTAACAGATGTTGTAACATTTAGATATGACGATCTATACATATAGTATTGTTGATGTCTAACTAGAATTCAAATTCAGACCTAAACTCATCAAATCAGAATTATTTTCCTAAAATTGAGTCTGACTTTAAAAGACAAGTATCCAAGATTATACAAAGCAATCTAACCAATACATTTGATTCCCGATTCTTTTAATACAAAATGCATTACATGAAAGAAGACTCAGTTTGAAAATGATGTAAAAGGAATTAAACCTGAGATCTATAATGTTCTGCATTTCTTTGAATTATTGTTCAAATGAAACTGAAATTGTTGCATGCTCATGTTTTTGTTATTTCTTAGTATATTGCAATTGCTTTTGTATATTAATAACTTAAATTGTATAGTGATTCTCACCCTTATTGGAACCGGATCTTCTAAATACTTCAACCCATTGTTCTAATTCAAACATCAACTTTATTTATAACACAAACAATACTAAAGTCAACATAATTCAAACTTGAACTAAGTTGTTCACATGTGAGAGTGTGTTGTACTCACAAGGCAAACATAATTTTGACATGACTAATACCTAGGCATGCTAATGGTGAGTTAATTTCAACTCAAACCCAACTTTAGAGTTGTCAAGCCCAAAGATTGGGACTGAGAATAATATAGGACAACTCTATTGCCTCTCTTGTAGTTAAATGGCGCAAAGCTAGTACAACTACATGTGATGTTGTTTCTACTTAGAAATCTATAATTGGAGCTCTTGAGGTTGCGAATGCTTGTTTCTGTAGTTAGAATACTAAAAAAGCTTGTTCAGATCTCAAACTGATTTTGCATTATGTGACCAAATTAGATTTTTTGTCTTAGGTAAATCCTACCCAAAATAGTTAAATATGATTGCTAATTTGTCCTTCAAGAACAACTTTGAGGTCAGGTAAGAAACAAGATAGTATTGGACATGGTATATCTATGCAAACACCTTGATAACTAAGGTATATTATGTTAAGAAACATCATAATATTTTTAGGTTTTGAAACAATTCTATTTTCATGTTTAGAAACAATAGTTGTTGTACATTAATGAAAAAAAAAGGAAATTGCATGATCATCATTAAGGAGCCATGGATAAAAGTTGGATGAGTAGAGGAAGATCAAAACATGAACGACGCTAAGAGGAATCCATGTAAGAATTTAATTCCTTTTTAAATTTTGCATTTAGGAATAATATTGAGGTCAAGTGTCCATGTGTGGAATGTGAGAACAAATTTTTCTATAATAGGAAGATAATTACATGGAACGTTAATAAATATGGATTCCTATCGACCTACACTAATTTGGTATATCATGGTCATATTGACAAACAAGATCATATTGTCAATCAACATGTGGATAACTCTTTTGATGATATGGAGGGGTTAATTAATGATGCATGTCATGATGACGTAGAAATGAACATAGAGTTTATTGGTAGTGGTAATGAACATCCTCTTAATGATGATGGTGGTAGTTATCATAGAAAATATTCTCATGATGATAAAAATTTGAGGATCTTTTGTAAGATGCTTGTGAACAATTATATACATGTTGTGATAACTACTCATAGCTTTCCTTTGATGTTCATCTATTTAGAGACAAATGCTTGAATCAGATAAGAAACAAGGTAATGTTGGATGTCTGGACCTTCTATCTATGGTGTTGCCTAAGGGACACATGTTGCCAACTAGTTTGTGTGAATGTAGAAAACTTATGTCTTCTCTTGGATTGGATTATCAAACCATCCATGCATGCCTCAATGATTGTATACTTCATAGAGGTGAATACATGAATTTAAACAGATGTCCAAAGTGTTCTACCTCAAGGTGGATTGAAACCCACTAGGGAAGATGGATAAAGATCAACAAAAAGACACCACAGAAAGTTCTTCACCACTTTCCCTTGATTCCTAGATTGAAAAGATTATTTAGTTCAACAAAGGCAACCACTTAGATGATTTGGCATTCCACAAGTACGACTGGCGTGGTGGGTAAAATGGAACATCCAAGGGATTCTGAGGCTTGAAATGATTTTGATACTAACCATGCATCATTCTACATTGAGCCATGAAATGTTAGACTTGTCTTAGCAAACTGTGGATTTTTCCTTTTTAATATTGACAAGGGAGCAGTAGAAGTATTTGGCCCGCCATCTTAATTTGTTACAATATTCCTCGCTGGCTTTTTATGGATCAATCTTTCTTAATGATGTCACCTCTTATTGGCAGTCAGAAGTCACCTGGAAATGATATTGGAGTTTACCTACAACCATTGATTGATGAATTGAAGATGTTGTGGATTGGTGTGAATAATTTTGATGCAAACTTGGGGGAGGTATTTAGCAAGAGAGCAATGCTTCTATGGACCATTAACGACTTTCCTGAATATAGTATGTTGTCTGGTTGGAGTACAAAAGGCTACAAGGCATGTCTCCATTCTCATGCTGATCATGGTTCTATTTACCTTCCGTATAGTCGAAAATGTGTCTATGTGAGGCGTCGTCATTTTCTACCAATTAACCACGCATGGCGTACAGACAAAAAAAACTTTAATGGAAATGAGGAAATAGAACCCACATCTCAATTTTTACATGGAAAAATTGAATATTTGTGGGAAGATTATGATAATGTTGTCCTCGAAAAGGCTTCAAGTAATAATGTACAAGACCAACATGAACTACCATAGGGGTGGAAAAAGAGAAGTTTTTTCTTTGAGCTCCCTTATTGGAGCTCATTACTAGTTCGCCAAAATCTGGATGTTATGAATATATAAAAAATGTCAGTGAAAATATTTTGGCATGGTTACTTCATAAGGATGGTAAAAGCAAGGACAATATTAAAACTCAACTTGATTTGCAACACCTGAAGATTCATAAATCATTGTGGCCTAAAGTTTCAAGATATAATAATATAAGGGAGCTTCCTCATTCAATATATAATATGACAAAAGCGGAGAAGGAAATCTTTTTGTCTGTATTGAAGGACATTCAACTCCCCGAAGGATATTCATCAGACTTCTCTCGCATGGTTCAAGTACAAGAAAGGAAGTTAATGGGTATGAAGAGTCATGATTACCACATATTGCTACAATATATCCTTCCAATAGCTATGATAAATGCATTAACAAAGCCCATCAAAAAAGTTCTAATTGAGTTCTGTGTTTCTTTTTAAATAACTAAGTGCAAGGGTCATTACTATTGAAAAGATGTAAGAGTTGGAATGGAAAATTCCTATGATAATATGCAATTTAGAAAGGATTTTCCCTCCTTCATTCCTCCTTCATTCTTTGATGTCATGACCCACATAGTTGTGCACCTAACTACTGAAGCAAAACTTGCTCGACTAGTTCAATTTCGATGGATGTATCCCATTGAGAGATATCTTTACACACTAAAGAACTACATTCGTAATAAGAGTAGACCAGAAGGGTGTATTGCTTAAGGGTACTTAATGGAGGAAGTAAGCATATTCTGTGATAGGTATTTACATGATGTCGAAACCAATCTAAATAGACCTATAAGGTACCCCGATGGTGCACTTGGTTCTTATTCTATAGAGAGTGTATCGGTTGAAGAACTACATCAAGATGAATGTTTCATATTGATTAATATGGAGGAAGTTCAACCTTATGTCAAGTAAGTACATGTTATTTCATTCTGGTACATTTATGAAAAATACCCAACAAATCTTAGCTAACATATATAAATACAGGAAGCATAAGGTTGTCTTGAGATGTCAACACCCTAGTAGGGATGATTTCACCTTGCAGTTGCATCACCATAATTCATTTTTAGAATGGTTTGAAGATCATGTAAGACATACCATAATTTTTTTTTGCAAGAGCAGAGCTACTATTTATTCATTTCGTGCTCTACTGCGGACAAAATTGTTGAGATGTCCACATGGCACATGAACTGGAACCAGTGGGGTACAGTAGGGGTGAAACTAAAGGATGTTTTACAAGTCATAGCATACTTTGCCAAGCTATCTACATGATTGTTGAACTCATGGGGAAAATGATGTATAAGATATGTAGGTGAGCTTCCAAGAAGATTCTTGGCTTTCCTAGCATATGCCAGGAACTTTGGGAGGGGTTTTCCATTCGTAATGTGCCTTATAGCTTCCAGGGAATCCGAAAGGATGTAGGAGGACTCCCAGGAATGGTCCTTGCACAGCTGTGCGCCCAATAAGATAGTTGTGATTTCGCTCACTAGCGGTGAGATAGATTGAATGGTTTGACAGACACCTAAGATATGTGAGCCATCTGCCTGGACGACATGAATCCTGATAGCCGTCGTATCCTTCCCAAGATGATGAGATGCATCAAGGAAGACGTAAACTGACTTGGTACCAATCATTTTAGTGCTAAGGTCCACAGGTTTTTGAACTTTGGGCAGCCCCTTTGAAATCTTGAGAATTGACTCTGCACGGAGCCTAATGAACTCCACCTTCTTGGTGGCAGGGATGATTTGATTTTCATGAATCTGCAAGTTCTGCAAGACCAAATATGCCAACATGCTACCACTCTCAAGGTAGCAGAGTCATCACACGCCATGGTACATCGCTGGATCCACTCGTTAGCAGGAAGGACATGATGGTCATCATTGGGAAGCAACTGATTCCATACAACCCGACTGGACAGACAATCTCTAAGGGCATGAATCATAGTATCCTGATCATTATTGCAGATAGGACAATCCTCAGGGACCTCCATATGCCTGCGGTGCTTCTCCATATTCGTCATGAGAGATCCATGCATCATGAGCCAGAGATGGAGCTTGATACGTTCTGGCAATTTGGCTTGCCAAATAGATTTCTAGTGTCTGGGTGTGGCCACCTCTTTATCACACCTAATCCATCTATAGACTGATCTAGAGGTGAAGAGTCCGCTCTCCTCGAGTGGCCATGACCAACCATCATTTCCAGAGTCGGGGCAGGGTGTAGGAATGGTAGAAATAGCAGTCCAGGTGGACTCAGGGAGGAAGATGTAGATGAAATCCCAGTCCCATCCTCCTACAGGAGAAACCATGGAATCAACTGTGAGATCGCTGAGATCATGAGGAATAGGCCAATTTGGATGGGAGTCCAGAATAGAATGACCAGCAATCCATTTATCTTTCCAGACGTTAGTACTCTACCTGTTATTAATCACATGATGGTTGAGGTCAGTGATCATGTTGATGTTCTTCTTAATGAAGCTCCATGCCGGGGATCTTGGTATAGACTTGAGCCTCCCATTTTTAGTGTATTTGTCTTTCATCACCCTGACCCAGATCTTAGAGGGGTCAGTGAGATAAGCCCACACATTCTTCAATACAAGTGCTTCATTCTAGTCTTTACCATCCCTGATGGTGAGGCCACCGATATCCTTGTTGGACGAAACCTTAGTCCACACAACAAGTGAGGATTTTCTTTGAGTAGATGCACCCGACCACACGAACCTGCGGATGTGTTTATTGATGTCATCACAAAGACTCGGCGAGAGCTTAACAGTCTACATGGTGTAGGTAGGGATCGCCTAAAGAGTGGACTTGGCCAACGTCACCTGACCTGCAAGAGATAAATGCTTATGTGTCTAGCTATTCATCCTTCTCTATATGGATGTTAGAATGTTGCCATGGGTTTCTTTGTTTACTCAGTGGTGAAGAAAAGGCACCCCAATGTACTTCCCTAGGTCGCAGGTCCAGGAGAAGCCCAGCTTCCTACAGATCCTGCCCTTCTGATATTGAGAAATATGCTTGCTAAAGAAACAATGAGATTTTGGTTTAGAAATAGATTGACCAAAGGCCATGGAGAAGTCCTTGAGAATATAGGATATGACCCGGGCCTGGTCTACCGAGGCTTCACCCAGTAAGAGGATGTCATCGGCGAAGAAGACGTGAGATAGCATCAGGCCACCGTGAGAGAGGGTGATCGGCTTCCAACTACCTGCTTCCACAAAAATAGATATGTCTTGACTCAGCCTTTCCATGCAGAGAACGAACACATATGGACTGATCGGGTCTCCTTGGGAAACGCCTTGAGATGCTTTAAAGGGGGGGAGTGCCTCACCCTCCCATAGGATGGAGGTCTCACCCATAGGACCGGAGGCCATGGCAAATACCATAATTTGATTTAGAATATTGTATTAATATGTTCTATTTTTTAGTTTGTTTTGTATGTGTGTTCTTCCTAGGTTGCTTCCAAAAACAATTCTGATAAACTTCCTAAGCATATCCTATATTTATCTCAAGGACCTAAGATAGGCATATATTCTTATAAAGCTTACTTTGTCAATGGATACAAATTTGAGTGTCAAGATGCTGATAAAGATCGAGTAACACAAAATTCTATTATGGACTTTTGGATGACATCTTCCAGATCCACTATCATGGAATGGATCCTTATTTTCTTTTAAAATGCACCTGGTTCAGTGTTGACGAGGAAGGGTTATCGATTGATGATCTTAACATTGCAAATGATAACACATGTAAGCGAAGCTTTGAAGATGAACCATTTATTTACCTAGAAAAGGCTGAACAAGTCTTCTACTTGGTGGATCCTATAGATGGACAATGGAATATTGTATGTCAATGGAAACCTAAAAACATATATTTTGATCAGGAGACTATTGAACAAAAATATGAGTACTTAGTGAAAAGTCATAAGCCACATATCAATTGTGGGTTGGATGATGGCCATAATATTTGATGGATAAGGTGTGACATACCTAGGGCATTACAAGTTCCTCAAAGTTTAATAAAAGATATTTTACAACATAAAAAGAGGAAGAGAGTGGAGGTATAGTCAATAAGATGTTTCAGAAATCACCTTCTTTTTATTTCTAACATTATTATAGGAAGTTGTGTAATCTTATTTTTTTGTAGACTAATGCCACCTAAATAAATGTTCATGTCCATAAATAAAATTATTGAGAAGGAAAATCTTGATAGAGATCTTGCATCAAGAAAAGACAATATATGAAATTCATTTTCCTTGATTTTATAAACTTTTTATTGTAGCACAAATTATGTTAGCATTTTCATTGTACTTATTAGTTTCATAACTAGAGGTGGTTAATAGAGAGAAGAGAAAAGCACTAACCGAGACTTACATCAGGTCAATCCCAGGTATAAATGAAATTGTTGGATACAATCAAAATATTTTTTGGTAATTATGAGGATATGCTTCCATTTATTGTAGAATCTGATCATGGAAATCAAGGTGGAAAATTAGCTGAATGGTTGGTAAATAATGGATCAAAATCAGGTTAATATAATGTTTTCTTAAGCGATGACTATATGAATTATATACTATACATACTTTTTGCCCACTATTAGCATCCAATATAGATTAATTATAAATTCTATTTGTGACAGTGAGGCACAATTCCTATGTAATAGAAAATGCCAAAGGAAACTTTGTGCCCATACACAAGGAAGTACTTAAAGAAAACTTGAGCGGGATAACGTCAAGTAAGTTTGAAGAAATTTCATTACTGCATATATACTCCCAAGTCTTAACCTTGAATCTTATCTTTCTTAGAGCGAGATAATGTCAAGTAAGTTTGAAGAAATTTCATTATTGAATATATGCTCCCAAGTCTTAACCTTGAATCTTGTCTTTCTTCGACACATCAGGTAAATAAAATCTGGCAAACTTAAATAATTTGAATGAGGGCACCCCAATTGCTAATGCATTTAAACAATTCCAAATCTGTGGTATGCAATATTGTGCCAATTTGCTACATTAATATCACAATTTTTGTATTTTTACACCATATCCTCTATTAATGTGTAATGATTGAATTTTTATAGGTAACTCTATTAATAGAAAAGGTGAATTACTTCCAATTAAGAAAAATATGCATCCAAGCTTAAAGGGGAAGTCTGATCACTCTGTTTCTATCGCTTTAAACGATACCAAATCTTTGAGGAATGAACTCTTAGTTAATTGCATTATTTTTTGTTTCTTTTTTACATCACCTCCTCATATTTACGTACATAATATTTAGAGATTATTTTTTACAATATCAAATTATGATATTCTAATCCATTAAGGTGTTGAGAATGTTAAAATCCAAGGAATTTCTGAAACACTTGGTCCAGGTAATACCTTTAGTCAATATTTTTCAATTATTATAATATTTTTTCACAATCCATTGATTAAATATTGATATTACATTAGTAGTAGATAAAGATCAACATAAGGAACCACTCAAGAAGATAAAGTCAAGTAAGTCTGAACAAATTTAATTGCCTGCATATATACTCCTAAGTCCTAATATTGTATGCTATATTTCTTAGATCTATTGACAACTAAAAGGGTTGGAAATGTAGATATTTTGGAGGAAGATGTTCCAATCGCCAATGCATTTAAAAAGTAAAAAAATTTTGGTATCAATATTGACTAATTTCTACATGTAATGATCTTGACATCATCTCCCTTGATCTATGTGCAATGTTTATATTTGATTAGGTAAGTCTATAATGGAAAAAGTGATGAGGATTCTCTTAAGAAAAGTGTGCATCCAGTGCACTCGAAATATGATGCATCAAATAAAAAAAATCTCTAGGGACTGAACACTTAGGTAATTAAAGTAAATTATTTTTTTGTGACATTGCCTCCTCTTATTGATGTGTATTTATTGATTGGGTTTAGGTGAATTTGTAAAACAGAGAGGATAATCAAATACTGTTAAGAAAAATGTGCATCCATGCATGAAGGAAAAACCTATAGACTCTGGTTCAAACACCTCAAACCATACTACATGTCTAAGGAATGAAATCCTAGGTAAACTTGTATATAAGATATGCTATTTTACAATATTTTCCTGTAACATTACTAAACCAATAGGAAATGGCAAAGGCAACTAGAGTATATCTATTTCATAAGATGATACTTAAATATATGATGATATGTGTGGGTCACCCCTAATGATAGAAGTGATGATGGTGCATCACATTCCAATGAATTTAATAACTAGGAAGATTTAGGTGAGTTATTTGTTTATTTGTACCTAATATTCACATTGTCATTTTTCTAGCTAAATCTATTATGACATTAAGATTTTGAGGGTGAGAAACACATTCAAACAACTTCAAATATCTTTGGTTCAGGTGCTTTTAGTTAAAATATTTTTATTAGTATATTTATTCTCTATAATTCATTGATGTATGTAAATATTACGACATTATGCAATGGAAATAATGACAATGATTTCAATTTTGATGAAACTTCAACTTCCTATCTATTAGGTGACTCGCTAAATAATTTCATTATTAGATCATACTACCTGCTAATACACACAATGCATACTACATTTATAAATTAAAATTCTATCTTATGGAATAAGACAATGATCATCTTGAAGAGGAGATGCATCTAGAAGAAATGTGGGACGAAATGAAGAGATTCAACAGGAACCAAGATGTGAAGGAAATGCTTGTCATTGGATTTTTTTATTGCACTATTCTTGTGTGTTATTTAAAAAATTTAACAGTTCTAAATAAAGTTAAGAAGAATACAAGAGGGTGCACTACTTACAAAGCAGTCACCCCAAAAGTTGGGAAAAAATAGGTATGCATAGTTGATGAGGAATTGGGAGTACCCATTGATAAAGAAGCTTTGAAGATAGCCAAATCGTTGGGCTTATATGCTCGACATGTGGAATATTTCCCTATAGGTGAAAGTTGGGAACAACAACATGAGTGGAGTTTTGAGAATGTGATGCATAAGTTCAAGGTATGCAACACTATATTATTGAGTATATGCATAGGTGAATTAGAGGATCTAATTATTGATGACATTTATATCTTGTAGGATGATTTTGAATTTGTTATGGAAGATGGATAAACCCATGATCCATTAGATTGTGTTCTCACTTATTGCAAAAGAACAATTCAACAAGGGTTAAGAACTTGGAGATTCAACTTAAAGCACAAAAATTACGATGGTGAATAGTCTCTGGAGGAACAAGCCCCAAATTGTAAAGATAAAAGGAGTTCTGACAAGTAGCAGACAGAATTGTTTCAATACTATAACCAAAACAAAATTAAGGTGATTCTATGTTTTTAAATATTCTCACTTCATTTTGACATGAAATACATTAATTATTTCCTTTATTTCACCTTGTGTCCTCTAGAAATAAGGCTATCAGAAGCATGGTAAGACCCACATATACTCATGGACCGGCACACCATCGATATAAAGAAGTAAGTATATGTTGGTAACGTAATTTAAATTAATGATTTTCTCTTACAAGAGGTTCCTATTTTTCTTATTGATAGTTTAATATTCTGATCAAATAACAGAAAAAGGAACTTCCAGCATTGAAGGTGTATGTATCAGGGCATTTAAATAAGGATTTGGAATTCCTCAAAAAGGGAACTGAAGATATTATTGCAAGTAGCTATTGACTCTAGTTATATAAGATTTATACACATTTCTTAAGTATAATGGCTTTTAAATGAATATCAGGGAAATGTTATAGATGCATGCATAAAACGTGGATTCAAGACACTTGAGATCCATTAGAGTTTACATCACTTTCAAATGAATCGTGTGGAAAACACCATGGAATTATTGAAAGGGGTTTCAGTGGTAAAGTATCTCGTCAAGACATGGGCAATCACAAGGCAAAAAAAACACTTCATCATATTATTACATATTTCCAACAAAAGCTGAAAGATAAAAGTGAAGAATTAGAGGTTACAAAAAGAGAACTTGCAATAGCTAAATCAACAATAGCTAAATTGTATGGTCATTACACTACAATCCTTAATTTATATTTATCCAAATTTAATTTTAATTTTTATATAACACTAGGAGAGCAACCACAAGAGAAGAAAAATGATTGAAGGAAGATATGCTCTTTGTTAGAATATTCTTTATAATTCGGTACTCTAAAAAAATTTCTGGTTCTACTATCAAATTATATTCAAGAGTAAGCACTAATAACAAAGATTGTACAATTAGAGATTATATCTTTTCTCTATTTTGTAGGGCCGATCTTTATCCATGTTGCATCAATTCACTCCAACTAAAAATGCAAACTCACCTTAGTTCTTGAAAATTAATAGTCTACTTTGGATTAGAGTTTCGGATTAGTTAAAAAGTTATTTAGGCATACATTTTCATATTTGAACTTTGATTTGTATTTTTGCACAATTCTTATTTATTTCGTACTATTTAGCTAATGTATAGATAGATCTTATATATGTTCATATTTCCATTGATTATATTTATCCCATCTCAGGACGTCTCAATGTGCATCTTTCCAACAACCAAAAATCTATAGCCCCTATGAATGCGTTAAATGGTCTAGATAATATCTCGTGACTAATGCAAATTTGATGTTGATGTTCTATGTATGTGTGTTCTAATGCATATTATGACATTTAGCATTAGAAAAATGCTCTTATGGACAATAAGAAAGTAAAGGGAAACAACCCTTTATGAACTATAGCTTCTGACAAAACCTGCAACAACATGATTCTTGAAAGTCATGGAATTTGAACAGTAGGAGTCTGGTTCTCCAATCCAGTAGATAATTAACTTGTGCTCCACTCTTAATGGATGAACCTATGACCTTAGGTCACGTGAGGAGGCCTGGCATCCCCTATAGCAGCCCCAGATAGGTGGGTTGTTAATCCCCTCATAATACATTTGATTAGATATGAATGGTGACATTTTTTACTACTATTTTAGTTCGGTGCTATGTAATTACTAAATTTTCTATACATTAAATATTTTCCTTCATGAGTCTGTTGGTTGTTTGATTGTTTGCAAAGTAGCCCCCAACTATGGTAGAGAAATTCCACTACATTGCAAACTAGGCCGATACTTTTGAACTTCTTACTACTTGTCTCACCACTTTCCAAAGTTCTCATTCTTTGATGAAAGTTAGGGTATTCTATAAAATAATTCGGTTGATGTTTATCAATGACAACCCTTGAATGAGAATAACAACCTGAATGCAATTAAGATTGAAAATTGTTGATGGCTTCTACCCAATAACATCGGCCATCCATCTTGTGATGCAAGGAAGATAACCATTTCTTGTCTCTTGCACTCCAAAAGTATGTAAGAAGATCATGAATGAGAATATCATGAATGAACGCCCATTCCCAGATCCCTTCAAGGTCCTTCATAGAATTGACATTGATTAGCTCAATGGGCGTGAGGAGGGCCTGGTTGTACTTCACTTGATATCACTTTAGAGATATTGTGCGGGAGGAGTCCCTACGAATGATGAAAAGAAAAAGATGGTGGTGGATGGGTTCAAAATATGGCAAGTCAGTGCACCTGTAATTGTAACCATGATCTTAACGTTTTCTTCATTTTGAATGGACAAACAAATTACAAACCACATGTAATATGAGATAGTATAGGATTCAATATACATTGGTTCTTTTTGAGCAAGTACATCAACGTTCCATATAATATATGAGTTATGATTTACTTGATTTGATGTTATTGTTTTCGACTTCTATTGTTTTTGTTGTGATGTGGTACATGAGGAGGCACTATTGAAAATACATGTTTTTTTTCATGCCTATATGTTGGCTTATGCACGCTTAAAAGCGTGGAAACATTTTTTATCCACGCTGATTAGAAGCGTAGAAATAGGGTGGAAGAAAAATGAGTGAAAAAAATTCCACGCTTCTTCACGTGACATAATTTTCACTATTGTTTGTGTGATTTTTTTTCCACGTTGTTTAGAGTGGTAATTTTCCCACTCATTTTTGGGTGGAAAATAAAATTATCTACACTTTGCTGGGTGAACATTTTCTAATGTTATTCAATAAACCATTTACTTTGGTGTGTAAATTTTTCTACGCAGTATAATTTTCCACGCTTACTGATGTGATAAAATCAGACTCCTAAATTGTTTTTAATTCAAAACATATATGAATCCACTCTAAAAATTGTGAAATTGTTATATAAAGAGTGGAGAAATGGGCATGATTTTTTTTCTTCTGCATATTAACTTATAAGCACCACACGTATGGTAAAAGGTTAACAACTGTTTTGCACGTCTGAAGATTCTCTCTTCTTTTCATATATTTTGGTCCAAAAAAGTATACAACATGGGCTATCTTTACATAAATTTGTAAGAAAGTTGTAGCACACGAACTGTAAAAAAAAAAAAAAGCATTAAGGTGCTAACAAGCAAGCATTGATAACTCAAAAGAAGGGATTAGTCCACATCCTTTAAAAATTCAGGAGCCATTCACAAAAAAAGAAGAAAACATATCCAAGAGAAAATGCAGGCTTAGAACTAGGATCATGGCCTCCTTAACTAGGAGCCTTGATGATGATCTTCAGACTGGGCACACGTTCTTTTCTTCTTCCTTTCTATGTGCTATACTCTGAAATGGTATATCTTCTTATTACCTTTGACATAGGCTCTACACGAAAGTAACTGTCTTTACACAAAAGTACCTTCATCTATCCTTGACCAGAAATTCTAATGCCTTGAGATTCGCCATGTTCAGCGTGCCTGCTTCTGCATCTCCTAAATCCTCTCTGGTGTTCGATGCCTCTTCAATAAGAATTGAGGGAGGAGAGATGTTCTGTCAGGCGGCCATTTGACTCTCCCATGTCTTCGGTTTCTCTGCCATGGACTGCTGCGTGACAGCGAGGATGGCTGGTCCGGGAAGTAATCGTGTTTTGGCTGGAGCTCCACGTTGTGCTCACTCCTCAAATGTCCATGTGTGGAATGTGAGAACAAATTTTTCTATAATAGGAAGATAATTACATGGAACGTTATTAAATATGGATTCCTATCGACCTACACTAATGTGGTATATCATGGTCATATTGACAAACAAGATCATATTGTCAATCAACATGTGGATAACTCTTTTGATGATATGGAGGGGTTAATTAATGATGCATGTCATGATGACGTAGAAATGAACATAGAGTTTATTGGTAGTGGTAATGAACATCCTCTTAATGATGATGGTGGTAGTTATCATAGAAATTATTCTCATGATGATAAAAAATTTGAGGATCTTTTGTAAGATGCTTGTGAACAATTATATACATGTTGTGATAACTACTCATAGCTTTCCTTTGATGTTCATCTATTTAGAGACAAATGCTTGAATCAGATAAGCAACAAGGTAATGTTGGATGTCTGGACCTTCTATCTATGGTGTTGCCTAAGGGACACATGTTGCCAACTAGTTGGTATGAATTTAGAAAACTTATGTTTTCTCTTGGATTGGATTATCAAACCATCCATGCATGCCACAATGATTGTATACTTCATAGAGGTGAATACATGAATTTAAACAGATGTCCAAAGTGTTCTACCTCAAGGTGGACTGAAACCCACTAGGGAAGATGGATAAAGATCAACAAAAAGACACCACAGAAAGTTCTTCACCACTTTCCCTTGATTCCTAGATTGAAAAGATTATTTAGTTCAACAAAGGCAACCACTTATATGATTTGGCATTCCACAAGTACGACTGGCGTGGTGGGTAAAATGGAACATCCAAGGGATTCTGAGGCTTGAAATTATTTTGATACTAACCATGCATCATTCTACATTGAGCCATGAAATGTTAGACTTGTCTTAGCAAACTGTGGATTTTTCCTTTTTAATATTGACAGGGGAGCAGTAGAAGTATTTGGCCCGCCATCTTAATTTGTTACAATATTCCTCGCTGGCTTTTTATGGATCAATCTTTCTTAATGATGTCACCTCTTATTAGCAGTCAGAAGTCACCTGGAAATGATATTGGAGTTTACCTACAACCATTGATTGATGAATTGAAAATGTTGTGGATTGGTGTGAATACTTTTGATGCAAACTTGGGGGAGGTATTTAGCAAGAGAGCAATGCTTCTATGGACCATTAATTACTTTCCTGAATATAGTATGTTGTCTGGTTGGAGTACAAAAGGCTACAAGGCATGTCTCCATTCTCATGTTGATCATGGTTCTATTTACCTTCCGTATAGTCGAAAATGTGTCTATGTGAGGCGTCGTCATTTTCTACCAATTAACCACCCATGGCGTACAGACAAAAAAAACTTTAATGGAAATGAGGAAATAGAACCCACATCTCAATTTTTACATGGAAAAATTGAATATTTGTGGGAAGATTATGATAATGTTGTCCTCGAAAAGGCTTCAAGTAATAATGTACAAGACCAACATGAACTACCAGAGGGGTGGAAAAAGAGAAGTATTTTCTTTGAGCTCCCTTATTGGAGCTCATTACTAGTTTGCCAAAATCTGGATGTTATGAATATATAAAAAATGTCAGTGAAAATATTTTGGCATGGTTACTTCATAAGGATGGTAAAAGCAAGGACAATATTAAAACTCAACTTGATTTGCAACACCTGAAGATTCATAAATCATTGTGGCCTAAAGTTTCAAGATATAATAATATAAGGGAGCTTCCTCATGCAATATATAATATGACAAAAGCGGAGAAGGAAATTTTTTTGTCTGTATTGAAGGACATTCAACTCCCCGAAGGATATTCATCAGACTTCTCTCGCATGGTTCAAGTACAAGAAAGGAAGTTAATGGGTATGAAGAGTCATGATTACCACATATTGCTACAATATCTCCTTCCAATAGCTATGATAAATGCATTAACAAAGCCCATCAAAAAAGTTCTAATTGAGTTCTGTGTTTCTTTTTAAATAACTAAGTGCAAGGGTCATTACTATTGAAAAGATGTAAGAGTTGGAATGGAAAATTCCTATGATAATATGCAATTTAGAAAGGATTTTCCCTCCTTCATTCCTCCTTCATTCTTTGATGTCATGACCCACTTAGTTGTGCACCTAACTACTGAAGCAAAACTTGCTGGACTAGTTCAATTTCGATGGATGTATCCCATTGAGAGATATCTTTACACACTAAAGAACTACATTCGTAATAAGAGTAGACCAGAAGGGTGTATTGCTTAAGGGTACTTAATGGAGGAAGTAAGCATATTCTGTGATAGGTATTTACATGATGTGGAAACCAATCTAAATAGACCTATAAGGTACCCCGATGGTGCACTTGGTTCTTATTCTATAGAGAGTGTATCGGTTGAAGAACTACATCAAGATGAATGTTTCATATTGATTAATATGGAGGAAGTTCAACCTTATGTCAAGTAAGTACATGTTATTTCATTCTTGTACATTTATGAAAAATACCCAACAAATCTTAGCTAACATATATAAATACAGGAAGCATAAGGCTGTCTTGAGATGTCAACACCCTAGTAGGGATGATTTCACCTTGCAGTTGCATCACCATAATTCATTTTTAGAATGGTTTGAAGATCATGTAAGACATACCATAATTTTTTTTTGCAAGAGCAAAGCTACTATTTATTCATTTCGTGCTCTACTGCGGACAAAATTGTTGAGATGTCCACATGGCACATGAACTGGAACCAGTGGGGTACAGTAGGGGTGAAACTAAAGGAAGTTTTACAGGTCATAGCATACTTTGCCAAGCTATCTACATGATTGTTGAACTCATGGGGAACATGATGTATAAGATCTGCAGGTGAGCTTCCAAGAAGATTCTTGGCTTTCCTAGCATAGGCCAGGAACTTTGGGAGGGGTTTTCCATTCGTAATGTGCCTTATAGCTTCCAGGGAATCCGAAAGGATGTAGGAGGACTCCTATTTAAGAAATGAAATAAATAGACTAACGAAGTGTACTAGTGAAATATATACAAAAGGTGAGCTTATGTGTAAGAAACAAAACACCTTTACAATCTATGTAAGAATATAAATAACACATGCATACATCCACCAAAGTACTAGTGCAATATATTATGGTGTACTAGTGTTGAAGTATGAGTGCATTATACAAATGTGTATATAATTTATTGAGAAGATACTGAGCTATGACAAAGAGAAAAGGTGTAAGCATATAGAAAGAGACCAATCACTACTTCCTAATCTAGAACTCTATAGATTATAAGTAAACATATGCATATGCCCACTCAACAACATAATCACCAAGTCCATGTTACACTAATGAGAGCTAGAGCATTCTGTAAGGAGGTCCACTTGTAGAGAAAAGTTGATAACATTCAACAGAAGCTACCAACTCAGCAAACAAACTAATCCAGTTAATGAGAAGTACAAGATTCGATAAGGAGGACCACTTATTACACAAGCTTCTATTTCATTTATAGAAGACATGTTTTACATGTTGTGGTCACTTTCCAATGGCCAACTTAAAAGCATTACAATTCCCTATAAAATTTTAGATTCATTTTATCAATGATCATTTGAATCTCCATCTGAAAAGAGTCATAGAAACCTATCTGAGATCAAAACATCTTCAACAGAATATCCATCTAAAAAGAGTCATAGAATCAAAACTCAATATAGATTGAGCCATAAATAGTCTAGTCCTTGTAGATGAAAAAAACCATCTTATCTGAGATCAGAACTCATATTGTATCAAACTACTCCATAATAAAGACATCAAAGATCTTGAAGCACCAAGCCAATATCTAGTCACCAAATATGTGTTGCAATTAATTACTACTTTAAAAATCATATCCTCTATAGAAATTCATCCAAGTCACATGAGTAATAAGAATTCAAATCACAAGCTAGAAAAGACATTTATTTCCAACAAAACAATGTGATGAATGCATAGAGATAGATGCTCAAGCCTCTTATTATTGACTCTCTTCCTCTCTTGTTCTTTAGAAACTAGCTTTTCTTATTTTGATGGTACTACATATAATCCACCTGTATTTTGATATACAACTTCCATGTGAGGCCTACTCTACCCAGATACATATGTGATGATGCAAAGATCTGAACATGAGTACAATACTCTGCATCCCCATGACAATTGTACTTGAGATTACTATTAAATGCATTGTGTCGTACTGTGGCCTTGAATCAGCCCATTGTAGGTCTTTTATATTCTTCACCTAAATTAATGTTGTTGGCATTACTGTAACAAGACATTTTTGGTCATGTATATTATTCACATGAATCTAGTGTGTTGTCATAATAACAAGCCACGATAGAGACATGTTCCTTCTGAGATCGTGTCAGAAGCGCATTGATTCAGGCACTCTTTATCTCCAATTGTGTCCAGAAAATGCAGAAGTACAACCTCCAGTACCATTAGTTTTTCTTCCAACATCTGATCAACCACAATAGTGAAGCCTGCTTAAAGAATGACTATGGGAAACATAAACTCAGACCGCATTAGCAATAAAATATGGCATCTTCCCTAGGCCACCAACTACTCCTACATGTCTGGTCATTGAGATCTAGTAGCATATGGACCAACAACATACTTAATGCCATCAAGTTGACTCTCTCTTCTAACTATCCCAGAATCTGATGTGCCAAGGATGATGCTCCTTCCCTCTTGACCTAGGCTTTAGCACATGGTCACAACCATAATGGCATTGTGGGTTCCTCTATATCTCAAGTCGAAATGGCCATTGGAATCTGGATAATAACCCTTTTGCCATCTGTATCTCAAGCAACCAAAGCTAGAATTGAGTCAGCTTTGTCCAATTGTCCAAGTTAAGAGTTGCTTTCACATTCTATGTGAATAAGGTTTCCCCTATAATTTGATAGGAGTAAATGCAGGTTGAAATATTATACACTAAGTAGCTTTTTACATTTCCTGTAGACCCATTAAGACCAAATTAGAAATCAATGAAAAAGTATGATCCATGTAGCTCATCCCATGGTCGGGTTCAGAGGCTTATGTGATGTTAATTAATGTCTTATCTCTAGTATTTCCATTCTAAAGTCACCTCTTTAATATGTGTATGGTCTATGTCAAATATGTTTACAGAAATTTTTAGTGTCACCACATCTGATCCTATCATTTTAGTTGAAAGTAGTGGTGTTCATGATAAAAGATATACTAGCATACAAGGTCAACATGTCGGGATTACAACAACTCAAGAGTAATTATGATCAATGTTAAAGCACTAAATTACAGTCTAATATGATCAATTTAGATAATAGAAATAGACTATCTGCAAAAACTTCTCAATAGGTTTACACCAATTGTAAATCCTATATAGAAAGATGTAGATATATAAGTTACTATGAGTTCAACATATAGAAATATTCACTGAAAAGAAAATGCAACCCACAAACCAATATGTATTACAAAAATTTACTTTTTGAACATAATTCCTAACGTACATAAATTTATGATATGCAAATAGGAGCTTAATGTTTTCTCAACATGAAACTAAAAAAAGTACATTACAAGCAAACACTATATCATATTTTCATCAATGATGACATAAGGTGTTATGAAAACTTTGTTTATGATGTTGAATTTTCTTAATGTTATTTAATCTTCTCATCATATATGCAATAATATAATGTTAGAAAAACTCGTATCATTTGACTGAAGTTTTGTCTATATTTTAATCCCTAAGGTTTTCTTTTTCTACAGAACTTTCATAAATGCTAATTAGGTTTTAAGTCACAAAATTTGAGCTATTCTAATTTATTTGAATGGAACAATGATGTTTCAGATGTTGGATAATGTCATGTGAATGATTAATATGAAACTACAATTCTCTGTATTGTCTTCTCAATGAAGTGTTATCCCTAAGATTTCTTTCTTGTACGAAGATCTATTCAAGAAGTTGATCATTTGTATTTGAAGCTTATGTGTGAAGCCCCAAACTCTGACTTATGTACTCTTATTCGTTGGATAAAAACTAAAGATTATGAATATAAACTCCTCATGGGTGTAGCATGTGTCTTGCTATTTGGTTATCCAAGAATAAGTAGCTATTCTTAGATAAAGTAGTTCCACTTCTTACTATTTTTAGTGGATTGACCAACAGGGCTATGGATTATAGAGCTAGTAATCTAAAAAAAAATCTAAAAAACTTACACCCCATGCTACAAGCTGCTGGTCATCATTCCCTCCTACTAAAGAATCCCTAAAGGCCAACCCATGCTTCTCTATACACTAGAAAGAAAGTAAAAACAATTGGAATTTCTGATTCAGATAGGTAGAGACTACCTTAGACTTGGCTCTAAGATAAGACACTACTCACAATTGGTCCCATAGCATGTCATAGGTGCCCTTATACTCGACCAAGATTACATCTTAGTGAGAAAGCCAAACAATCCTAAACAACAACCACAACATTTTGTAGCCAATCCAGGACTACAGATTTTCTAGATTCTCAGAAACCATAAGTTATAGATCGTTATTCCAGGAAAAGATGGAACACAAACACTTTTACGAGATGTTGAAAACACTCGTACTTGATGGCCAAGGCCTAGCACTTCCAAAATCACCACTAAATTGATAATTTTGGATCAAAAATATAGTCATATATAGAAGTCCAGGAGCATAACTCAACTGATACAAACAGAGAGTCACATGCATCCACAAAAAAGCTAGGCTAAATATCCTCAACATCTTTTTCAACACATGCATTCACGTGGAATTCGTTTTTGAATATCATATTTGAAAATGTATGGATCATAGTAGCTGCATAATATCACGTTCTTACAAGTTCATATCACAAATTCAACATAAGCTCTTAGCTTGTAGGAAATTAGATATTTAAGAGTTGTAATTGTGAATTAAACTAGCACAACAAGTATCTTAAACTTAGTAGATATATGTAGTGTTTAATGTATGAAGCAAGTCTCAAGTTTAAACTTACAAAGATAGGTATTTTGCTCAGCTCCCTATACGTGTTCTAAGCTGCTCGTAGAGCTTATGGAATAGTATCCCTGTCAATTAACTCCAATATGTAAAATAAGCTGAATTTGGACTCTCCAAATCAGTATTGGGAATTTCTTGTCATGGAATAGCTAGAATTTTCTTGTCTAAACACTAGAAGCAAAAATTAATATAATTGCATTTTATTCAACCTTTACATCATGGGCCTGATTTTTCCTTATCATTTTTTTCAAATTTCTTGTGTACTATCCAAGATTCTATTTAGGATAGACATGTATAAACTGTTGTGAACTGTTAATCATGAGTTCTTACATGACAACAAAAGATCATCATCGATTTTACAAAATCGTCTGAGGTTAAATTTTCTTTTCCTTACACACTCGGGTCAATTCAAGTATGCTTGTACTTATTTCTATATAGAAAACCTCACTCAGATCACCGCTCTGAATATAAGGATCCCCTGACTTTGCTTCTATCAGAGATCAAAATATGATATTATAGACTGGAAAAAATGTATATGTGAGAGAACAACTAACTTACAATCTTCATCTCACTTCTTCCTATAGTCAGTGTTTCTTTGATGAATGTCTATCTGAATGGTTAATGAGACAATTCATTGGCAATTGATTATTAAATCAGGAAAAGTTGAAGTGACTACATGTTATTTGTAGACAACATTGAACCTTCTTCAAATACCGAACTGGAAATATATGTTTTTGTTTGGAGTGCTAGTACAATCCAAGACATGTCAAGATTATCATTTGTTTAAGAAAAAGGAAGCTACTATGTGCTTCATTATACTAATGATCTGTATCAGACATGGATACATATTACAACAAATATACTATATGATTAATGTGTTTCTAGCATGAGTAACTGGAAAGATCACGGGAGCATGGGATGGATTACGTTATCAGTGTACTTAATTCCTTACCCTATAGATGGCTTCTACAAATCTGGAATTCTACTGAACAAAATGATACACAAGGTGAAGACTACTAATGCAAAGATGAATCGTTTATTATTATATTGAATTCAAGCAAAAATCAGAAACCAAACGATATACAAACTTACATTGAGCATCCAGGAGTGTTTTCAGGTCCCAGACAGAAAGTACTCATGGAACTAGATCCAATATGCCATCCTATTCTCCCAGGTCCATTATGGCAATTTTGGTTTTGTAGAATATGTCAACTGTTAACATAAATTTTGACTTGAACTGCAATTGAAAAAATGCAATCAAATGGACTCACTTTCCACAATGCAAAATTCATTAAAGTTCTATTTTCTTGAACCTACAACTCCTTTGTATCTTGCACGATTATCTTCTATGTTCCAACCCGATAATTGACCATATGTTGGAGACTTGCCATGGAAAAGAAGATGTAACTATCTATTGCACATGCACAACCATTATCAATGATCTATTGAATATGGAAAGTCCAAATCACAGGCTCAAGCCATGGAAGTGAATAACGATCTCAAAATATTTAGTTAGATCCGTCTAGGCCAACATTGTGAAACATAATACAAAAACAAGTATATCACAACCCATGTATTTACTTTAGGAGTAAAATATATATTATCTGGCAGTTGAGGTATCATATATTAGCAGAAAAAAATGATATTGAACTCCTATACCAAGATAAACAATCTAGCACTCCAATCTAACTAGATCGTGAAATTAATCTATTTGTATTAACATATGAAATACAGAAAATTAGAATCATACATCAACACAACTACACCAGCAGCTCCACATCAATGACCCTAGTTGCCTGAAATGAGCTACTGCTATGTTGGATCCCAGGTCTGTTCTCAGCAGAAGAGGAAACCAGAGTGAGTTGTCCGCTGTGTAAGTAAGGCTTCATCTATATTTTCTTGATTTAGCTACTTCAACATAGTCTGATCGCACAAGCTACGGTAAGATATAACATGATGTTACAAGGAATACATGTGCCTGGAAATCAGGATTATACAACATTTTCAGTGCATGTTATGTCCTGCATAAATGCAGCCTATATTATGTATTACTCTTCATAGGTGTGCAGGAAAAGGCAATGATCAAAGAGAATGTTGATAATGACAAAGAAGATTTAATAATTAAGGTATAGGTTCAAGAAAATTTATTCTAGTGTTCTTTCCCATCAATAAACAGAGCCCCAACCACTCCACACTGGCTACTAATATAATATGAGGAGAAAGGGGATGGGTTCAAATCTGATGTTCGTGTTTGACAATATTAGCAATAAGCTCGAAGCCATGTAATGATAAGATGAAAATTAAAACTTATTGGAAATGGGTATACGATTCTTTGTCATCACTTTTACAAACAAGCAACTTTAGCCCCTTATTCCGTTGGATTTAATATGTTCGATTGGATTCTAAAACTGTCAGCATAAAGTTTCCATTTGGATGCAAGAGTTGTATAACATGACATATCTCATGTTTTATAAACATATTGGAAGTTCCAAATGGTGATATTTTGCATTAACTCCCAACACGTAACTATGATCTTTTCTCTAAAGAAATGGACATATACAAATAGATCTTGTACCGTGATAGTTTCTTTTTTTAACATTTTGATATAAGATACACAGTTGGAGACTTCCACTCCAAAAATAGGAGGCAACGTCGACTGTATTTCTCCTCTTGTTTTCCCTCTTTGACGTACTTACACTATGCTATCCAAGGAGTGAGCATCCGCGTCAACTCCACCCGAAGTTAACGTGAACAACATATGACAAAGTATTAGCCAAATAAGCATTTGCCAAATTGAAGTAAAATTATTTCGACGGCCACAACCATTTCCTGGATGGTAGCCTAATAAAAAGGAATAATCACTGATGCAGCAGCTGGTAGTCGTTTAGATAATACATAAGATCGTTTTCCCGCATGCGATGGCCGTCGACTAGACGACTCAAGGTTGCTGGGTAAGAATGAATACTGGAACCTAAAGAACATGTACTCAAGATGGAGTCTTCAAGGTGGATATTGTATCCTGTGATCAATGAAAGTCTTATCGTGGAATCCTATAAGAACAAATCGTCCGGAAGCTTACTGGATGCAGAGAAAACTCCACGAAGGAGATGTAGGCAAGGTGTGACATCGAGATGGGAGCATCCAGCCAAGCATAGTCGGTATGGTGAGAAATGGATTGATATGAGGAGGAGCTATTTTCTTTGGACACCAGGAGAGGTAGGAAGAGAGAGTAATCAGGGGCATGATCGTCGGAAGGTTAAACACATTCGGGAAAGAGAGATACTGGAAGAGCTAACGGGGGAAAAGAAGACAACGCGCGCAAATTGAAATTTTGGGGCGTGTTTTTATTCGAGAGAGGGGGCTTGAAAAAGAAGAGAGAGGGGTTTGAGAAAAGGACTAATTTGTATAGTTTGTAGTTTAATATGTAGTCATTATGTAGTTACTAGAATCAACTATAATTGTATGGTTTACACTATTATAAATTGTAAATAAAGGTAACTTTAGCTACAAATAGAGAATATGTAGTTAGAATAATTGTAGTCAAAGCATATTTTTTTTGTAGTGTATGTTGAGGACTTCAGTCTAGTCCACTTCCAGTAGCATACCAGTCACCTTAGCAACTATATTGTATTAAATCTGATCTACTACAGGATGCAAGCTCTCACCCAAAATCTGCACACATATAATATACAAAATATACATTAAAAGAAATAACATTTTTAGAGTAGAATAGATATACTACAAAAGAATCTTCAAGGAACAGACAGTTCTCTGCTGATCAGGAGCAGCATTTGCAAGAGCAGTAGCCAAGGCCGCAACTAGCATCGGATTAGAAACATTGACATCTTGCATTGGAAAAACACTCATTTCATAGGGGCCTACAATCATACTAGCCTGTATTGGATCCAGAATGTTTCTACCTAGAGGATAGTGGTACATACGTCCTCCTCTTGACATCATCTTTATCAATTTTGCATCAACTATCACAATAAGCACACAACTTCAAAAAATACAACAACAAAATAAAAATTACCTTTTAAAATTAAAAAATAACGCTTCAATTAATCTAAAAGTCTATAACACATCATATAAATGCTAACTCACAGGTTGTTGCATTATTAGAACTGGAGGTTGATTCTATTGAACATATCCTGCCCCAATGTGCCTACCAACAGGAAGCTGCACCTGATGTCCTTGTTGCACAAAAGGCATGAAGAAATTGGGTGTGTGCGCTCATGGCTGCTTTCTAGGGACAAGCTATTTGATAGCCAAAGCTAGGTTGTTCCAACATCATAAATAGAGACAACATTTTAGTAATTGCAATTGACTAGTAAGGACAACATTTTTAGTAATTCCAATAGAAAATGAAATAAAAAATTACAATCTAGTATCAGTGCATTGGAGCTTGCAGATAGGTAATATGAAATAAATGCACTGAATAGTTCTTTGAAAAAGAATGAACCAGCTTCTTTTTTGGATTTGTAAGAACTAGAATTCAAGAAGCTTATTGTTTCCGATATACAAAACCAATTGGAGCTTTTACAACAAAGACTTTACAAACCAGTTGGTGGTCAAATTTGCAGGACCACTCATTGCAAAGACTCCTATACATATCAGACTTCTAAGCTTAAAAATATCTGAAAAGAGAGACATGTTAATCCAAAATCTTGTCCAACCATCAACAACACATGACCTTAAGAGGTCAGAATCCTAACATGCATTGCTATTGAATTAACCTCATTGTGTATAGACAAAGACATAGAGGCAAAGAGTATTACATAAATTAAATCGACAACAAAGGAACAAATAGGAAAGATCCCAAAACCTATTATATGCTAAAACATTGAAGTTCGTTTTCTCTCTCCAAACTCATGCCTGCAAAACATGAGCCCCACACTCTGAAAAGGACACCAGTGCCACTAAGAGGAAGGGAGGAAAGATACATGACTAGATGAACCATTGCTATACTACCATCCAACACCCCAACCAATCCACAACCCACATTCACATCCACGTCCATCACTCCTTTCACATAACTCAATATCTACAGCCACCTCTCTCCACCACCTCTCTCGCCACATTGTCAAACACCTCTACCTTTCACAACCACCTTTCACAAAACTCCACATACATCTAAAATCACTGGAACAATGATAGCATAGTTCATAGGACAACAAAAGTGATCCAGCAAGACCTAGACATCTGAGTGGAAGCCCCACAATTATTTCGAAGTGGAGGCCTAACAACTCTCATTTCACTAGGACAACTGTTTTCTTGTTTCTACCTAGGTGAAGACCTTGGCACTCCCTCCTTGGGTTCTTAGTCCCCTACCTTCAGAAATCTGACAAGTCATAAGAAAAATCATTTAGAAATATCTCATATTAACTTAGAACTAGATTCAATGACATCATATCATTCTTGACTACCTTTCACAAGAAATTCTCTTATAAATGAGAAATATCCAAGTGAATTTCTTGTCAACTTAGTTTTCCATTTTGATAAGCATTAGTATAAACAAAATATCAATATTTCGGGCATCAATAGTTTACTAAGTCAGCCTTTATATATTACAAATAGTCACAAACATTTTAATAGATATTTGTATGTCTTATCAAATGATTATCCAAGAAAAACAAAAACGTCATGTCAGCTTTTAGTCATCACTGTCAAATACATGTGAGTTTGTTTTACCTCACAGAATGTGAAAATTAATTATACGAATAGTTATTTAAACACAAAATTATGTTAGTTCTGATTAATGACACAGTCATATATTCCCCAAGTGGGAAGAGTTTAACCGCATTCTCCTAAAAAACTAACAAAAAGGATGCAATTGCTAATATTTTAGAGATACATTTTAATATAGAGGTATATGAAACAACTGAGAAAGTAGCATGCAACATCTTTCCAGCATAGGCACCTGCAACTCCTTGCTCACACAGTACCTCACATGCTTCCCCTACATGCAACTCACCTTAATATGGACAAAACATCCTCAACCAATGCATAATCCAAATTGCACAATTTATCCCATCAAACCTGAAATTTCAGCGCATAAAAAGAATCACAAAGTACAATAAGGTTACAAGATAGAAGGACTTCTATCTTAAGATGGTTAAATAAAAGGAAATGCGTACCTTAAGTCATCTCCATTTCAAGTCCCATCAACAGTTCTGCTTGAGAGTCTGTACTCTTTATATAAATGTTATGATCTGGAAAATGATAGAAAATTAGATGGTCATTTGTGTGATACATGAGGCTTCCCAAACTTGTCATACAAGTGAACCTTTGACTTGATCTGCCCAAGATAACAGAGTAGTTAGGATACAATATAAATAGTGATCTGATAAAAATTTATTCACCAACAAGATCATTTGATAGGACTGGAGTGCCATAACCAATAATGATAGGCAAATTAGGTTTTTGGTGTATGTTACTGCATTTTCTACTGTAGCAACTAGTGCACCAGGCCCTTCATGAGACGACCATCCTATTTCAGTAAAAAGATTTGGTATTCTAGAGAAATTAAGTCCATACATGTCTTAGTAAGTTGTGTCAATCATTACACAAAAATATTGGTGTACTAGAGTAAGTATTATGATCGCTATTTGCCTGTTTGGAGCTACTGGCCTGAAGAGAGCATAGTCCAAGAGAAATATATGACTTCCCTACATATAACAATAGTAAGGATGCACAATTAGCACGAATGGAGAACCCATGTTCTTAGGAAACTGAAGCACTTGATATCTATGAGTTACCATTCATGCCAAAAATGCATGGCACTATGAATTGTCATTCTTGACACAAGGTGCAAATAAGGGGTCAGAGCTTTAGAGAGATGAGGTTAGTGACAACATGTAAAATACTAGAGAGGCTAAAACAATATAATCAATAATGGAGAGGGTGTGCAGCTCACTTGAAGTTAGTGGGATACCAAGGATCAAAAGATTGAAAAATCTATGTCATAATAATTAGGAAAGATGTCGAAGAGGGCTAGACATGTGTAGATATCATCCAAATGAACATATATATACATGAATATAAGATCCAAATATGATGTGAGTCACAATGTTTCTATGATACAAAATTAAAATTATGATGAGAAGATGGTTCACAATGTATGAATTTCAAGTTAGCAACCTACCTCATTTGAATCCACCATTGTAATAGAACTTCCAAGAATTATTCATATACTACACATCTCCTTATACTATCTACAACTGATGATCAATCAATTTCCCCAGGAATGAGTGACACCCATGGCAAACAGAGAGTTGTAGAATATTCATATACAGTAGTTGGATAATAGGATTGGAAACTACTCCTGCACAGGATACTCAAGACACAGACAAGGAAGTGATGAGGGTGAGTAAGTTAATTGATAGAGACCAACATGTTTGGAACAATGAGGTTATCTAAGCTATTTGCCGATTATAAATCACTACAAAGTCAATACAGACAGTAAGCAAGGAGAGAGATATAGATTGAACATGAGAACTAGTAATAATTAGTAATACTATAATGATTATAATACTTTACATGAAATGTCTTGCCACCTTTTTTGGTATGCCTATGTGCATTGTTTATATACTTTACTTGACTTGTAGGTTTCAAACATCACATCCCAAAAAAGAGTATGTTAGTATAACATTCTTATTCCTTTATAAGTTTGCAAACAACTTAGTATCACACTGAAAGAAAATAGATTTGTAGCCTTCTTCGAACAAGAACAGACTGCAAAGAAGGAAGTCATCTGAGAAACACTGTAAAACCCATCAACAAGTTAATAAGACAATACAAAAGAAATTGAAATTGTTTGTATGACTGCATAAAGGATACATCCAGCCAACACTTCAAAAGAAACTGAAATTTTTTGTATCTTCATAAACAAGAAGTCTTGCCAAAAAGCCATATGAGCTAAATGGAAAGAAGAGCCTTGAAAATCTTGACTCAGAATAAATAATTATAGAATATGCATTCTATTGTCGCCTCAATAGTAGTCAAGTGGATGCAATTGATTTAATTGAAATTTGGAAGGTTAAAGGTGGCTGATTGAAGTGGAAAATAGCAATAGCATAAAGTATTTAATAATTTTATAGGAAACAATATATACCACCTTTCTAAGGTAGTCAACCTTTAGTAACTTTAAGGACCCTGACCTCCGTTTAGGGCTTATCATGTTTGCTTTGCTTAACCTTGATGCTTAGTTGCTTGCTAATCACCTTTAGTGGTGATTAGGTTTGTTTGTGCTTTGTTGAGAGCTGGAGGTGTTACTTGCAATTAACCCAAGTCTAGGGTTTGTGGGCAAGTTTGTCACCTTGTGAGGTGTTCCTCCCTCTCCTTGCTTCCTCTAGTGTTGAGAGGAAGGTTTGGGCTCGTTGCTTGAGTTCCTTTGGGCTTGTTGGGCCTTGTGGTGTGTTGCCTTTGCCTCTTTGGACCTTGTGTCGGGCAAGAGTGCCCTGTGTTGGACTAGGTGTGTCGGCCTGTGGTGTGTCGCCCAGGGTGTGTGTCGGCCATGGTGTGGGTGTGTCGGCCTTGGTGTGGAGGTGTGTCGCCCATGGACCCTTTGACCTTCTTTGACCTCGTTTGTGTCACCACTAGTGGACACTTGGAGCTTGATGCTTGCATGTGGAAATGGCCTTGGACATGTGTTTAAGGCATGTTAGAGTGGTGGCTTTGCACATGGACAAGTGTCCCTAGGTGGGCGACACCTTGCCTTGTCTTTCCTTGGTTTCTCCTCCATCCTTTCCTATATGTGTGTTTCCTTTCCCTTGCTAAGGATCCCTTTAGTTCCTTAGTCTCCCTCTCCCTTGGTGCTCGACACCCTCTTCTTTTGCAAGCTTGGTGGTCAATCCTTGCCTAGGAGTCCCCTTCTTCCTCTAGTGGTGACCGAACCCTAGAGTGCCTTGCTCTTCTTCCTTGGTGGTGCTTGTAACTTGGAGCTTGCTTAAGGCGAGTTACATAACTCCTAACCCTAACTACACTACCTTCTCTTATGTCCTTATATGTTTCTTATGATCATATCGGCTATGTATGTTGTTAGTTGAGTTTCTTGCTTAGTTGCTTCTTGTTGGCCGAACCATGTTCTAGGGTTTCTTGTTGAGCAACAACCCTTTCTCTCCTAGGTCTAGAGGAGTGAGCTCGAGTTCTAGTAATATGGGAAATACTCCTCTCTCGTTTAAGTTGAGAGGTGAGTTGGTGCTCTAGTGGCTTGAGCAACACCCTCCTCTCACCATGGACTTGAAAGGTGAGATATGTGGTGGTTGTGAACCTTGGTTAGGGTTGGTCCTTGTGTTGCCTGATTGGTGTTAAGAAGCTTGGCAAGACCCCTCTCTTGGTTGTTGAGAGGTGAGCCATCTTCTTGATCCATTAGTGTTTTGGTGCCCTTGTACTTGACGTAGATGGTGATCTTGTCGGGTTGCACCTTGCTCGATATGGTGTTAGTGGTGATGTTGCGTGATACCCCTCTTGACCTAGAGCCTTGGATGATATGTTGTGGCTATGTCGGGCGTTACTCCTGGTTGCTGACCTTCATGTGTCGGGCGTTATACCTCTGTCGTTTCCTTGAGTGTTGGCCGATATGTCATGGCTAGGTTGGAAGAACGTCAGGCTGAGCTACACCTTTGGGCGTTGTCCCCTGTTGTCCTGCCTGATGCACTTAACCTTGAGATGATAGCCTAGTACCCGTTGCACCCTGGATGATAGGGAGCTTAGTGGCTAGCTTGGGCTGGGCGTTATGGCGTTGTGTCGATGACCGATAGTAACCCTAGTTTTTACGGCTGTTGCTCGATTTGTCATTGCACATGGATGCCCGATACCGGTTGCATGATACAGGCTTAGAGAACGACGCACCGTTGTGTGACATGTTCGGTAGAGGAGCTGCATGCTAGGCTTTGAGGCCGATATACACCTTGCGCACACACGTCGTTGCACGATATGCTAGTGACCGATACGCTTTGGTTTCCCAATATGCATGTGATGCACGACACAGCGTTGCACGACACAGAGGTGCACGGCACGCGTTGCACATACACATGAGTGCTCGAGATGGTTTGGTTCCTTGTTGACCGATACATGTAGTAGCCCGATACCCTGCTGAGTGCTTAGCCAATATGTAGAGCGGTTGCTTGGCCGTTAGGTGGTTGTAGTGTTGGGCGACATGTGGGGAGTGATATGCCCGATACCATCTCTAGTGAGGGTGCCCTACCCGTCACACCTTTGGTGAGGATAGTGGGCATTTTTAGTGAGGGTCTTGTGCCTTATATGGACAACCGATATGCTAATTCTTGTTCTTGCTATCATGTTGGTTTCTGATAGTAACCCTTGACATGCTTGATGGTAATCGTGATAGTAGATTACATCTATGTATCTTGCCATGATAGTACCTATGTTTATGATCATCTTGAATCATCTGTATAATGCTAAGGAAATGGTAAACATATAAGATGCCTTGTATGATGATATGACCTATGCCTATGGTCATAAATTGAGGCATGAATGATAAAGTATATAATCATCAGTCCTGCCCTATGTTGATAATATAACTCTTCTGATAATCTATGATGATTGTGCATACTAACCATGCAGGTACAGATGCATAGCCAGGTAAAGGGCTATAAGGTATATATGTTTGAGTAACACTATTCTGATGGTTACTCTCAATGATGAGATGATATATGTGTCCTGGTCTGAGGACTTGGATTGGCTAAAGTGCCCAGATGAGGTGTTATCCTCTGATGATGATTTGGGATTTCTATCCCATGGTGATGATGTAAGCCTTGAGAGGCAGTGGCACTATGGGATGAGGGATTGAGATCCCATGGCAATGTGATGATCCTTGTGATGGATCTAGATGATTGGAAAGAGGCCAAGTGGTAACATGTAAGGTTGGATCCTGGTGATGGATCAGGATGATGTTGATGACAATAAAAGCATGATATTGAGTTCATGTTGTTTATTCTTGTTCTTATTTGCATATTATACAACTTGGTTGAATCTTGCAATCCACTTAAAATATACTAACTAATCATAGTGGAACATATCATGTAGTTTGCCCTGGCCATAGATCCATCATCGTCAGGAGCTGGTGATGGTGAAACGGGTTCTCCTGCGGGTTAACCCGGAGCGCATATTGTTGAGTATGTGAGGTTTCTCCTAGCCTAAAGTGAGGAGGTAAGAGTGCAACTTCAGTTGTAGACTCCAGAGTGAGGATTCAGACCCGTAGTTCAATATGTTGAAGAGCATGGTGAACAGGCCCATGGCTCAAGATATGTGATTTGGGAGCATAAATTCGTTCATGGCTCAGAGCACGGTGAATAGACCTGTGGCTCAGTTTCACTAGCGCCGACACCTGTACCAAGGCGGGCTAGGTAGAGGGTAGCCTGACCCTATGGCTGACACCACTTAAGCACGAGATTGTGGTCCTACTTGTATTGTACTCGTGCACTGACCACGAGGTGGGAGGTCGTGGAGTCTGGCTCTTCCATTAACCTTGTATGGCACCGGCTTGGGTTTCGCAATCGAAGGTTGGATTTGAGTGGTACGGCTCACTTCCTCAGGGCATAATAATATGTAATTCAGCCAAATAGTATTTATTGCTTAAGGAAAAACACGGAACATTGGTTGAGGCCTTGCGTGCGTAGTTAGTCTCGTTACATCCTGCAATTACTTATATGTTCCTCATGCTATGTGGTAAGATCTTATAAACCTTATCTTTCTAATCATGTTCCATAAAAGAAATACTTGGGTATATGCCTTCTGTACATCTTGGTATGCTTGATGGTATGAATAGCTTTACTTTATAACTGCTCTTGTTATACCTCTTATCAGTTATCTGTTGTGGTTGCTTATCTTCCTTTGGATTTATAGTTTTGATGGGGAGTTATGTTTCTCGTTGGGATTGTGTGTCTCACCCTACTGGTTTGTAACCTTTTTAGGTGTTCGAGCTAGACGTGGTGGTGGTCGCGGAGTTGCGGCCGAGATGCAAGAAGAGTAGTAGAAGGCAAGAGATGGATATGCTGTTGTTTTAGTCATTTTGTAGTAGAGTCTTAGAGTCATCCCTATACTCTCAGGTCCTTGGAGGTGTTTTGACGTTGTTTCACGATGTATAGCCGATGACGTTTTATATATTCTGATGCTGGCTGAATGTGGTCCGTTCTGTATGTATAAATAGGTGATGAACTCATGTGATGAAAGGACAGTTGATCTCCTAAGTTGTGGATACGTATCAAGGCTTGTATATGTTATTATGTCATGTGTTCTTATAGGATGAGGACTTGAATGTAATAGTCTCTTGGTTTATATGCTTTTTGCAATCAGTTTTAGTTAACCCGCGTTTTTGGTAATCTGTGGATTATGGTGTTTTCCGCACGTTTTCACGTAACACCTCTCTGTCTGTGTGATAGTGGGATGTGTTGCCACAAGTTTGGTATCAGAGCTCTAGGTTCACTGAGTCTACAGGGATTTAGGACTAGGTTGTGTCTGTTCTTGTGAGTTTTCCAGATTTGCTTACAATCATCTTCTGCCCTCAGCAGAAGAAAAGCCAAGATATCTGGAAACCATGAAGAACATGCTGCCGAGAACAGCGATGCTGCATCAGTTGGTGGAGCTATAGGGCAGGCACATGATGATCGGGTGCCTGAGGTTCCCCAACTTGACCCAGCCATTCTCGAAAACCCTGCCTATCAACAACTTATGGGGCAGATGATGGCTATGATGAATCTCATGGTAGAAATATTTCCAGTGCCTCCGTCGAGAGCACAGGCTCACCATGGTGAAACATTGAGTATTGAGAAGACCATTGAGCGGCTTCACCGAGTCGGAGCTTTGGATTATGCTGGGACAGCTAATCCAGCAGATGCTGATCTGTGGTTGACAAGTCTTGAGAAGGCTTTCTGGATCCTCGACATCCCCGAAGCAGACAAAGTCAAACACGTTGTCTACCTTTTGAAAGGCAGTGCTGGTCACTGGTGGACCATCGAGGAGGAGAAGTGACCCGGTGAGGTGATCGGTTGGGAGGTCTTTCAGTGCGAGTTCGTCAGCAGATACTTTCTAAAGACGTATCTGGATGAGAAGATCAGTCAGTTTGAGAGTATGAGGCCAAGTTCATGGATTTGTTGAGGTTTTGTCCTTACATGGCGGCAACAGATGAGGAGTGGATTAGACGTTTTGAGAAGGGTCTGAGTGCTGAGCTGACAACACCTATTTCTGCGTTGGAGAATCGTGAGCGGTTTGCTATGTTTGTGGAATCTGTCCAAAGGATTGAATGGTCAGTTAGGGAGAAAAGAGAATCCATGTCTAAGAAGAGGTCTGCTCAGTTCTAGGGACGGAGGTTTGGTGGCTTCAAGAAGTCAAGGTTTTTAGCACCTTCCATGATGAGAGGTTCCAGTGTACCATCGCAATGGTCTCCGAGTAAGGAAAGAGGTTATGTTTCTTCACCATCAAAGGCACATAGTACAGCTTCAGTGCCAATGACAGGGCCATCTAGTCCACGTTTTGAAGATAGGTCATGCCATCTTTGTGGTCAGATCGGGCATTGGAGGTCAAATTTCCCGAGTAGAGATGTTGAAGTGACGCAACAGCCGAGGCAGAATCAACAAGGATCAGATAGACAACAGCCCAGTGGTAGCAGAGGGTGAGGATGCGGTCAAGCGTCGCAAGAAGGATCGTCTGCTCAAGGAAGCAGAGGATGTGGACATCAAGCAACAGCTCGATTCTATGCTATGAATCAGCCAGAGGCGATAGTCAACCCGCGATTGGTGACAGGTCAGATGGAGTTATTTCATTCTGATATGTCTTCTTCTTGCTTTATATTTGTTCTGGTTGACCCGAGTGCTACACACTCTTTTATCGCCTATAGTATGCTTGAGAATTGTCGTTTACCTATTAGTTGTAAGAAGGATAGCTTGTTGTTAGAAACCCCTCTTGATGGTTCCTCGATGCTTCGAGAAGATTTCCCATCTTGTGTCTTATCTTTTTCAGGACATTGTATACAAGTGGATCTTATACCACTTGATATGCATGGTTTCGATGTAATCCTTGGGATGGATACCTTAGAGAAGTATAAGGTTGTTTTGGACTGTGGTTCCAAGCAGGTTGTGTTTGATGATGATGGAGAGAAGTGGATCTTCCAAGATAGGAAGATTCTTCCGATGTGTCTAGTATCAGCTATGGTAGCAGAAAAGTTGTTACGACAAGGATGTGAGGCGTTCTTAGCTCATGTTGTGGATACCAAGCCGAAAGGTCCTAGCCTTGAAGAGGTGTCGGTTGTCCGAGAGCTTGCCGATGTGTTTCCAGATGAGTTCCATGGTGTTCCTCCACCTTGAGAGATTGATTTCGAGATCAATCTGGTTCCAGGAACGTAACCAGTTGCACAGATACCATATAGGATGGATCCAGTGGAGATGGCAAAGCTTAAGTAGCAGTTGTAAGAGTTGTTGGAGAAAGGTTTCATCCGACCGAGTACATCACCTTGGGGTGCTCCAGTGTTGTTCGTTAAAAAGAAATACTGATCGATGCGGTTATGTATAGATTACCGACAGTTGAACAAGGTCACGATCAAGAACAAGTACCCATTACCGAGGATAGATGATCTGTTCGATCAGTTGTGTGGTGCTACCATGTTTTCAAAGATCGATCTACGGTCCGGATATCATCAGTTGAGGATTAAGGCGGATGATATACCAATGTCGGCTTTTAGGATGAGGTATGGTCACTTCGAGTTTGTGGTTATGCCGTTTGGGCTAACCAATGCACCTGTTTCTTTCATGGACCTGATGAACTGAGTGTTCCATCCATTCCTAGATCAGTTTGTTGTAGTCTTTATAGATGACATCTTGACCTATAGTCGGGACAGGCAAGAGCATGAGCGACATCTTCGACTAGCGTTGACTCTTCTTCGTCAACATCAGTTGTATGCCAAGTTCAGTAAGTGTGAGTTCTGGTTGGAAGATGTGACTTTATTGGGTCATGTGATATCTGTAGAAGGAGTCAAAGTGGACCCAAAAAAGGTGGAGTCCATTACAGAATGGGAACAACCAAAGATGTCGACGGAAGTTCATAGTTTCCTAGGTTTGGCAGGATACTATCAGTGATTTATCAAGGACTTCAGTATGATTGTGTTACCAATGATAAAGTTGACCAGAAAGGATGTACCTTTTGTCTGGGATGATCGTTGCCAGCAAGCCTTCCAAAGTTTGAAGGAAAAGTTGAATAGTGCTCCAGTGCTAGTGCTGCCAGAGCCTGGAAAGGGCTATGTTGTTTTCTGCGATGCTTCCAAGAAAGGTTTAGGTTTTGTGCTAATGCAGGAAGATCATGTGGTTTCTTTTGCTTCGCGACAGCTTAAGAAACACGAGGAGAACTATCCGACTCATGATTTAGAGTTGGCAGCAGTGGTTCATGCGTTAAAGATTTGGAGACACTATCTTTACAAGGAAGTGTGTCAGATCTTTATGGATCATAAGAATCTGAAGTACATGTTTTCGCAGCATGAGTTAAACATGCGACAGCATCGATGGATGGAGCTAATCAATTATTATGATTTCACCATCAAGTATCATTCTGGTAAGGCGAATGTGGTAGCTGATGCGCTTAGCCAAAACTCTTCTTCTTTTCCTTCAAAGAAGACACAGTTGAGTTCCCTAGTATGCCATAGATGGGATATGCTTGTTTCCTTACAGCAGATGAATGTGCAAATGGAAGTTTCCTTATTAGCTGGACTTTTAGCACATATGCAAGTCAAGCCTACACTGAGACAGTAGATCAAAGATGCACAGCAGGCAGATGATACAATACAATTGATCATATCAGAGTTTGGCAGCGAAAAGTGTGATGGGTTCCATGAGTCTGAGAATGGACTAGTTTGCTATCATGATAGGATGGTGGTCCCCAATGCTAATCTGAGGAAGCTAGTACTCGAGGAAGCACACACATCGATGTATGCTATGCATCCAAGAGTCACCAATATGTATCATAGTCTGAAGGACTTGTATTGGTGGCCCGGCTTGAAGAAAGATGTAGCCGAGTTCGTGGCTAGGTGTGCGGTTTGTCAGCAAGTCAAGGCTGAGCATCAAAAGTCGGCAGGTACGTTGCAACCCCTACCGATACCATAGTGGAAATGGGATCATATAACCATGGATTTCATAGTTGGTCTACCCAGGACAACTAGGAATCACGATTCCATTTGGGTTATAGTGGACAGATTGACGAAGTCTGCCCATTTCATACCAACGAAGACAACATATACAACATGTGATGCACGACACAGCGTTGCACGACACAGAGGTGCACGGCACGCGTTGCACATACACATGAGTGCTCGAGATGGTTTGGTTCCTTGTTGACCGATACATGTAGTAGCCCGATACCCTGCTGAGTGCTTGGCCAATATGTAGAGCGGTTGCTTGGCCGTTAGGTGGTTGTAGTGTTGGGCGACATGTGGGGAGTGATCTGCCCGATACCATCTCTAGTGAGGGTGCCCTACCCGTCACACCTTTGGTGAGGATAGTGGGCATTTTTAGTGAGGGTCTTGTGCCTTATATGGACAACCGATATGCTAATTCTTGTTCTTGCTATCATGTTGGTTTCTGATAGTAACCCTTGACATGCTTGATGGTAACCGTGATAGTAGATTACATCTATGTATCTTGCCATGATAGTACCTATGTTTATGATCATCTTGAATCATCTGTATAATGCTAAGGAAATGGTAAACATATAAGATGCCTTGTATGATGATATGACCTATGCCTATGGTCATAGGTTGAGGCATGAATGATAAAGTATATAATCATCAGTCCTGCCCTATGTTGATAATATAACTCTTTTGATAATCTATGATGATTGTGCATACTAACCATGCAGGTACAGATGCATAGCCAGGTAAAGGGCTATAAGGTATATATGTTTGAGTAACACTATTCTGATGGTTACTCTCGATGATGAGATGATATATGTGTCCTGGTCTGAGGACCTGGATTGGCTAAAGTGCCTAGATGAGGTGTTATCCTCTGATGATGATTTGGGATTTCTATCCCATGGTGATGATGTAAGCCTTGAGAGGCAGTGGCACTATGGGATGAGGGATTGAGATCCCATGTCAATGTGATGATCCTTGTGATGGATCTAGATGATTGGAAAGAGGCCAAGTGGTAACATGTAAGGTTGGATCCTGGTGATGGATCAGGATGATGTTGATGATAGTAAAAGCATGATATTGAGTTCATGTTGTTTATTCTTGTTCTTATTTGCATATTATACAACTTGGATGAATCTTACAATCCACTTAAAATATACTAACTAATCATAGTGGAACATATCATGTAGTTTGCCCTGGCCATAGATCCATCATCATCAGGAGCTGGTGATGGTGAAACGGGTTCTCCTGCGGGTTAACCTGGAGCGCATATTGTTGAGTATGCGAGGTTTCTCCTAGCCTAAAGTGAGGAGGTAAGAGTGTAACTTCAGTTGTAGACTCCAGAGTGAGGATTCAGACCCGTAGCTCAATATGTTGAAGAGCATGGTGAACAGGCCCATGGCTCAAGATATGTGATTTTGGAGCATAAATTCGTTCATGGCTCAGAGAACGGTGAATAGACCTGTGGCTCAGTTTCACTAGTGCCGACACCTGTACCAAGGCGGGCTAGGCAGAGGGTAGCCTGACCCTATGGCTGACGCCACTTAAGCACGAGACTGTGGTCCTACTTGTATTGTACTCGTGCACTGACCACAAGGTGGGAGGTCGTGGAGTCTGGCTTTTCCATTAACCTTGTATGGCACCGGCTTGGGTTTCGCAATCGAAGGTTGGATTTGAGCGGTACGGCTCACTTCCTCAGGGCATAATAATATGTAATTCAGCCGAATAGTATTTATTGCTTAAGGAAAAACACAGAACATTGGTTGAGGCCTTGCGTGCGTGGTTAGTCTCATTACACCCTGTAGTTACTTATACGTTCCTCATGTTATGTGGTAAGATCTTATAAACCTTATCTTGCTAATCATGTTCCATAAAAGAAATACTTGGGTATATGCCTTCCGTACATCTTGGTATGCTTGATGGTATGAATAGCTTTACTTTATAACTGCTCTTGTTATACCTCTTATCAGTTATCTGTTGTGGTTGCTTATCTTCCTTTGGTTTTATAGTTTCGGTGGGGAGTTATGTTTCTCGCTGGGATTGTGTGTCTCACCCTGCTGGTTTGTAACCTTTTTAGGTGTTCGAGCTAGACGTGGTGGTGGTCCAGGAGTTGTGGCCGAGCTGCAACAAGAGTAGTAGAAGGCAAGAGACGGATATGCTGCTATTTTGGTCATTTTGTAGTAGAGTCTTAGAGTCATCCCTATACTCTCAGGTCCTTGGAGGTGTTTTGACGTTCTTTCATGATGTATAGCCGATGACATTTTGTATATTCTGCTGCTGGCCGGATGTGCGCTGTTCTGTATGTATAAATAGGTGATGAACTCATGTGATGAAAGGACAGTTGATCTCCTAAGTTGTGGATACGTATCAAGGCTTGTATATGTTATTATGTCCTGTGTTCTTATAGGATGAGGACTTGAATGTAATAGTCTCTTGGTTTATCTGCTTTTTGCAATCAGTTTTAGTTAACCCGCGTTTTTGGTAATCTGTGGATTATGGTGTTTTCTGCACATTTTCACGTAACACCTCGCTGTCTGTGTGATAGTGGGATGTGTTGCCACAAGTTTGGTATCAAAGCTCTAGGTTCGCTAAGTCTACAGGGATTTAGGACTAGGTTGTGTCTGTTCTTGTGAGTTTTCCAGATTTGCTTACAATCATCTTCTGCCCTCAGCAGAAGAAAAGCCAAGATGTCTGGAAACCATGAAGAACATGCTGCCGAGAACAGCGATGCTGCATCAGTTGATGGAGCTATAGGGCAGGCACATGATGATCGGGTGCCTGAGGTCCCCCAACTTGACCCAGCCATTCTCGAAAACCCTGCCTATCAACAGCTTATGGGGAAGATGATGGCTACGATGAATCTCATGGTAGAAAGATTTCCAGTGCCTCCGCCGAGAGCACAGGCTCACCATGGTGAAACATTGAGTATTGAGAAGACCTTTGAGCGGCTTCGCCGAGTCGAAGCTTCGGATTATGCTGGGACAGTTGATCCAGCAGATGCTGATTTGTGGTTGATAAGTCTTGAGTAGGCTTTCTGGATCCTCGACATCCCCGAAACAGACAAAGTCAAACACGTTGTCTACCTTTTGAAAGGCAGTGTTGGTCACTGGTGGACCATCGAGGAGGAGAAGTGACCCGGTGAGGCGATCGGTTGGGAGGTCTTTCAGTGCGAGTTCGTCAGAAGATACTTTCTAAAGACGTATCTGGATGAGAAGATCAGTCAGTTTGAGAGTATGAGGCCAAGTTAATGGATCTGTTGAGGTTTTGTCCTCACATGGCGACAACAGATGAGGAGTGGATCAGACGTTTT